>JAPDPK010000024.1:1200000-1765000 GCA_031772115.1 Heritiera littoralis | reverse complement strand
AGAAATTGATAAGTTGAGACTAGGCAACAAATAAATCATGCTATCATCGTTCCCCCTCCCCCTTGCGAGAACGGAATCTGCCGCTTTTGGGGTGCACCCGTAGGCCATCGCTCCTCACGGCTATCTCAGATCTATGGCCATAATCTATAGTGGTCCTCGGGTCCACTTGCCAAGTGACCTCGAGACCGCTGATGACTTGGCGGGTCCATCAGCTCTGTGACGCCCTAGGGTACACTCGTTGGTCTATATGACCCGAGCCATCGCCCCGATGGGTCACGCAAAGTATATGATTAATAACACATGAATTCAATGCCTAATGTCTCAAAATCAAGTTATATCTTATGTATCATTTCCACAAAATGATTTGATTTCTTATAAAACAATAAAACACCAAAAACAGCCTGTAATCTCAACTTTTAAAACCTGCTCGCCTATGGTCAGCTCGCCCGATATGGCTTGCCCATGGCAACTCGCCCATGGCGGAGAACATGTGTTCTCCCGCCCAACTTTGCCTTTTAAATCGACAAGCAAAATTGGCTCGCCCTCAGTGGCTCGCCCATTAGGCAACTCGCCCAAACATTTCATATTTCTATTTTGAAAATATTAAAACATCTTATTTTTCGTATAAGAAATTACACTTTAAAACTGTTCGCCAGAGTCAGCTCGCCCTTCACGGCTCGCCCCTGACTAACTCGACAAGACGGTGAATTAGTATTCGCCCGCCACTTAGCTTTCAAAATAGATGTCTCGTTGATAGCGGTTCGCCCGCCTTAAATTTAAAACAAGGGCCGCCCGCCCAAACACTTTAAAAAGGATTCGCCCAACTATGGCTTACCCGGATTTCCCTTTAAAACAAGGGCACTCGCCCAGTTCTCATAAAAGAGAGCTTGCCACTTGGCTCGCCCTATAGCTTTCTATAAAAACGGTTCGCCCGCCCTTAAAACAAGAAACGGGTGTATAAAAACTATAAAAGGGCTTGGCTCGCCCGCCAATACCAATTCGCCCAACATAAAAATACAAGGGCTCGCCCAATATAAAAACACAAGAGCTCGCCCGCCCTGTATCAGTTCATCCAGAAAACAGCATAGGGGTCGGCTTTTAGCTCGCCCGAATCAAAATAATTATCAATTAACTTCCTCAAACAATGCATGTCAGAAAACAAAACATTTAACTTAATGTTTTCATAAAATTTACTCCACAGGACATGCATCACTTCACACACATCTCCCTTACCTGGTTCAACGAAGCCTTGCTTCGCCCTGCTCTTTGTTCGCCCATAGCCATTCCCAATTATCAGTTGCAAATTATATATAAATTCCATTAATATTTTCTTTATATATTTTTCCATTACTTGGGCGAGACTTCAGGTAAATCTACCAGCTCGCCCACAGACATTTTACTAGCTTCTTAACCGAGCTCACCATTCATCATATGGCTTACACGTGGGAGATCGCCCGCCAGTCAATTCACGAAGCCTTCATAGGCTTAATTGTGGGAGTTCGCCCACAATTCTATTCGCTCAAAGCCTCCGCATTTGAGCTCGCCCATTAATTCACTTCACTAGAATTGGGCGTTCTCGCCCTTTGAACACAGACTTTACCTTGGCGAGTTCCTTATTATCTACTCGCCTCATTGGCGATTACTAGTTTCCAACATGGGCGATCACTGTAGTCGCCATTGTCGTCACTTATTCCATTACTTTCCTTGTTTCCATATTCTCTAACGATCTAACTAAAACAAGGTTGTGTTCTATGTTGTAAACTTATAAGTCTACCATTGAATATCAAGAACACCTCAGAAATATGAAACTCACCTCAATCAACTGCATTTCCAGAACAGAATTCTTTCTGTCTCCTGTTAGCCTCACTTTGCTTCTTCCTAACGTTCTTGCAAACAGATTTTCTTATTTGGCTAACGTAAGGATGAAGCTCAGTAAATCAAACATGATAGAACTGGGTGAAGTTAGAACATAAATTTGCAGGAGGATGGTTTTCGGGAAAGAGATGAAGTTTGCCAAAATGAGTTTTCCTCCAGCATTTCCTCTTATATAGCCAAGCTAAACCAATCCAAAGCTTCCGCCTGTCCCTTATCCTGTTTCTTTCATCATTGTTCACGTCTTTCATGCATTTAACGCATGAAGAAAAACTGCACTTACATGGGCGAGAAAGTCTTCCTTCCACGCACATCTTCTGCTTCTATTGACTTTATTTTACTTCTCAACCAATAAGGTTAATTCCTTACTGACTTTAACATCTTCACCATTAATTGTCTTCAACCGTATCACTTACAAGTCAATTTTGGCTGCTAATTGTTTTGAAACCATTTTCCTTTGTCCACACAAGCTGATTCCCGGTCTCCACCTCGTCTTGAGACCTCAGCTCGCCACACTAAATCAGTTCGCCAGTCATTCAGCTTGCCAGCTTTATCTTGGCAATTACAAGATTTTTTTTTTGGCAATCATATTGAGATTTAGCAAGTGGCATTTGCCTTTCTCGCCAACTAGGCTATTCTTTGCCTCTCAGTATGGCGATCACAAGTTCTCGCCCAATTAGGCGATCACCAGGTATGCTCAACTCGCCAACCTTGTTCTGATTCACCTCACACGTTGATGAACACACCTATTCGCCCTTGACACCATCTAATTCGCCATTACCATTGGCGATCTGCTCGCCTATTGGCGAACATCCTTTTTGGCTCACTTATTGGCGAGCTATTCTGCATACTCGCCCATCATTATTTCACCATAGTTGTTCCATTCACTACTCAATTTAAGGAGCTTTTCAACTAAATGGAAATCAATATCCTTTATTTATTTAATTTCCATTATCACTTTTATGAATTTAGACTCTACAGTAGTGTAAAATCAGGTCTTACAGGGACAAAGACAAATCTGTGATCACCGACAGTAAGAATCAACCACAGAGTCTTCCTGATTTTATCCTGTTGATTTTCATCTTGGATTTATTAATTAGTTGTTACTTCTAATTTTATATCTTTTGCTACTACAGATATATGGCATCTAGCTAGTGTATGTTGAAATATCATTATTAATGTGGACTAGTTAAGCGTAATTAACATCATATAATATTTAATTAGTAGTATAATTTTGTATAAAGTGACCCATATTAAATTATATTAAATATATAATATACGTGTATTAAACTTACAATGGGATGGGTTCATACATGAATCCCATAAAGGGAGGTCCCTACTCTCAACCTTTATATATATAAGGCTGGCCTATTGAGTTTCATAATTTTGGAGAAGGAGTGAGAGTAGCACTCTCCCTCTCTCTCACTACCCTTTCTCACTCTCTCTAGTTTTCTCTCCGTTTCAGGTCCAAGAGTAATCAACAGGAAGCATATGGCTTGGGCTTTAACAACGTGGTAATACAATATAGCGGGATTGAGCTTTTGTTTGCATCCAGGTCAGTTTTTATTGCGTAATAATTTCATGTTAGTGACTTGGTGAGGATTTAGCTAATTTCAATAGTATATCCCAGTCATTTACCTTTTTATAGTATGATTGCGTCCATTAATATGCATGACATGACATGTGTGTGTATGTATAAATATATATTTATATATTTCATCATCATCCAAAGAGTAAGATCTAGGTCCGTTTTGTACGTAGAAAATACTTTTCCACCAAGGCTGTGTTAGGGTTTGTACTTCCCATTTGGATTGGTTGGAAAACCAGCTCTACACTCTTCCAAGCTATGGAAACTTCTTTATCACGAGATTGCTAGTAGGAGAGAAGTGGAAGAATAATAACTTGTTTGGTCACTTCTACTTGAACCATCTCATTTCTTTCACAAGGAATCCATCTTGCAAGGATTAGTTAATCATGAAGAAGCATCCATTATACATGGATGAAGATGAGGACGGTGAAGATGAAAGTAAGACCAGAATTAGTGTAAGCTCAAGCAACAGCATAGTTGAAGAAGGTGAGAGGAAGGCAAGTTCAAGTGGGGTGCGGCCATATATAAGATCAAAGATGCCTAGGCGCAATGGACCCCTGAACTTCATCTTTGTTTTGTTCGAGCTGTGGAGAGACTTGGTGGTCATGAGAGTAAGATCCTTGAATTTCTTAAGTATATATGCTACCTTTTCAGACTACTTTTCTTTAGTACATGTTCTTTAAATTGTAGGGGCAACTCCAAAACTGGTCTTGCAACTAATGAACATCAAGGGTCTTAGTATAGCTCATGTCAAGAGCCATTTGCAGATAATTTGTTTTAATATATCAAATGTTAAATTCTTTAAAGTAAGCAATGAAGTAATTGTTCTAATTTCAATTATGGTTATTGAGCATACAGACATAACGGAGCAAGAAGATTGATGATCAAGGTCAAGGTACAACTCCTGACTATACAAAAATGTATTTTTAATTTTATTTTTAAAGTTAGTTTTTTGGATTATTATCTAATACATTATCGTGGAGTTTTTAAATTCTACAAATGGATTAAAATAATAACACATACTTTTTAAAAAAATTAAAAAAATAAAAATAAAAATAGAATATGTGTCACAATTTTACTTTTGCTTGTAAAATTTAAATAACAATCCAATCATGTCAAATGCTTAACAGTTAAAACTAAGCACTCTCTCATGGCACGACAGTAGTTGTAAACAACAGGCATCTTTTGGGAAGTGTAGATTACCTTTCTCAAAACCTTTGGAATCAGTCCGTGCTTCATGATCAAACTGTGATCAGGTATAGATTGATAAAAATGCCTAACTATATTTTTTGCTTCAACAGATTGAGCTTTTAGTCCTTCTGTAAGCCTAATAACTAACATGTATTGTGATAATATTTCATGGAGTGCTTTCCTTGGAAATCGAATGTCCGAGCCTTAGTTGACTAATTGCATAAATAGTAGAAGGGAAGCTGATTTTCGTGGTTCAGACATGAGTGAAGAACTTGGTTCAAACGCAAGGAATGATGTTTTCCACATGAATAATAAATTCATCTTCAATCGGCAACCTGTCAAGGAAATGGCATATGAGTTTCAGGATGAATTACAGTTGCCAGATGATTGTGACAGCATGCAAGCACAAATGCAGCCAATACTAATGCATCCCTCTTTCGCAAACTAATGGCTTGGAAGAGAAGCAGAAAGGCAAAGAATTGCCAAAAGATCAAGTGCTCTTGATGAGGACCTTGGTTTGAGCCTTTCACTGAGCGCAAAGCTGAGGCCACAAGTTGGGAGAAAGACCTCCAAAGAAGAAGAAGCGGCCTGTAGCAATTTGTCTCTTTCTTTATCCTCTCATTCCATGACAGAAATGTATTCTGTGAGTGTTAACATGGTCTCAAAGAACGGCAAGTTGAAAGATCATTCTACAAGGAATCTTAAAATGGCAAGTATCCTGGATCTAAGTATATGAATTGGAGAGAATTCTAGTCAGATCTTGTTGGTACTTGTACAAGACAAGACATTATTATTATGGATTAGTGTCTATTTTCCAGGCTAAAATGCAAGTATTTGCAATGAAATTTCAATTCCTTGACTCCCAGGCCATGGAGTTTTTAGTAGAAGTTTTAAGCTCTATCTGCAGTGCTATCATACTGATATAAATCAAACTGAAGCACTACAGGCTTAAGTTCTTGGTTTATTCATAGCTATTGATTGCTCGAGAGGTAAGAAGAAAAGTTTACAGCAATCATTTACTAAGTGGGTATTCAACGATATTTATCGCATAATAATTGGAAGCAAATAAAAAGGAAAACCAATGATGATATAGCATTTCATGTATAGTCCATGAGATTATTGCACAGCACTGTATGAAGACAACAGACTGAACCATGCAACAAACAAAACGAAAGGATTGCAAAGAAATTAAACTGTTGATAAAACTACTAGTTCATATGAAATCATTGCAAGGATTGCGATTCCCAGGATTCATGTTCAGGATCTGCTCTAGCCCTCCCAGGTTCGAGTTACAACTCCCTTTCTGCTGCTGTTCCGATTGATTCAGGCTTGGTTGTGGCAGTAGCTGCCCCGGTCCAGATTGGTTTAAGCCCACATTTGTCAGCTGTTTTTGCCCAGGCTCCAGGCTAGGCGTTACAACCTGTCCAGGTTTTTCCTGTTGCTGCTTGAAGTTGAATTGGTTCAGCCCATTGATTCCTGCTGCCATCTGTCCAGCAGCAACTGCAATATATATACATATGTTAAAATTTATTTAGAGTTATTTTTTTGGTACATTATTTAGAGAGTTTTTTTATATTATACACATTTTTGTTAAAATAATTAATTACTATATTTAGTGAAACCAAAACGTATTAATTTAAATAAAAATTTGGAAAATATATATAAGTGAATTTGAGCTTGAAACTATGATTTCCTATGATTCTTTCATACTTTGATATTTATATCACCTACATAAGGAATACCTCTAACCATTCATTATTTATCATTTACTTCCTTAAGTATATTAATTACTTTCTTCTCCGACCAAACATGTGGGTGATTAAAAGAATGCTATATATATTACTTTATTATTTATATTGTGATAATTAATAATATAGTCTAAATTAAATATTTGTTTATTATATTTATACAAATTAAAGAGTCGCAGTATAAAGATAAAAGAAAAAAAAAAGACGATGTGAGTATTGAAAATCAAAACCAAACACATTATAAGTTATTTGGGGATTCTATGAATAAACTGGACTACACTTGTGATTTATTTAATTATTATTATGTGGATTCATGAACTGTTAATATTTATCATACTAATTAGAAGTATAAATATTTGAAGTAAGAATTAATGATGAGATAATTAACTAGTGGTACTACTTAAAACGTATATAATAAAGATGAAAGCTTGGCGTAATTCGCCTCCAAATGGAATTAATTACTATTTTCAAATTATGAGTAGAGTCAAAGTTAAACACAAACGAACAAAAACAAAGTAACTGCATGCAAAGATATTTCATCATTTCCTCTGCCAAATAACTCCAAACCGTGAGTTTGACACTTTTGACTCCTGAAAATTGACGAGGCTACCGATTCATTCAATCTTTCTTTTGCATCCAGAAAAGAAATCATCGATATGTTTATTTCAAGATTTGGGAAGGAAATGAGACTATAATTCTCATATTCACCATCAGATAAATTTGTTGGTTGAATGCAGCAAAACGATAATGAGAAAATAATAACTGTATTATTATCATCAGCTTGATCTTTACCTTGGTTTGGATTAGCGTACATTGTCTGATTCAGACCAGGATTCGCCGTCTGGTCTGCCTGTCCTTGTTCCCAAGCGGCCCAGCTTGTCTGCGCCTGCATTCTTTGCTGTTCTTGTGCGAAAAACAGTTGCCTCAGCCTATTTACTTCCGCTTTTCTCTCTTCGATTTCAGCTGCATGCCCAAAACATAAACAAGTCATACTTAGTTCTTGATCTGCATGCCTCGTTATGTTTGTCAACAAGGGGCTGGGAGAGAAAGGGAGAGGAAAGTAGAGTTGATTGCTTTACCATCTACGACAAGTCTACGGTTAGCGCAAGCAGAAATCTGTTGGTTTAGGTGCTTTTGCTCCAATTGCAGCAAGTATTTCTTGTCACTTTGTAGTGCAACTTGAGGGGAGAGCACAGCAATTACAGTCTGAAAGTAAGAAAAATGAAAAACATATTGAGGACGAAACTTTTCGCAGATTGGATTAATTAGACATATATAATGTTACCTCTAAAGATTCTGCCTTCTTTTCCAAACCAGAAACATATTCAAGCTTCTTAATTCTTGATTTCTGAGCAGAGAGTCGATTTGAAATGACCCTACAAACAGATGAAACAGGAAGAAATATGCTTGAATTTTCAGCTAAAATAAAAAAGAATTGTTTTTTAAAGAAGATGGAATTCATAAACTCACCGTCTGAGCTTTCTGGGGTCCATGTTGGGGTCCAGTTTACGACCCCGGCGGTTCTGAACACCATTTCCAGCCTCGGGTTTCGTAGAATTCTCAGCAGCGGAAGTCTGGAGGGTCAGATTCTGATCAGATGGGTTTTGATCCGTCTGGTTGTTATTTTCAGCTTTGATGGATAAAGGATTGGAACCCTTGAAGAAACGGGACTTGGTTCCACTGCTGCTGGCCCCAGCACCAGCATGGCTCATGAAATAGGGTTTTTGCCAGACATGAAATGGACTTGGACTTGGGGCTAGAGGCAGATTTGACTGAGCCATGAAAGCGAAGGGGCTGGAAACATTGGATGGAGACGTATTGAAGCTGAAGGGGCTGGCAACATTGGAATTCTTATTCCAGGCTGAGGCAGCTGGTATTTCCTGCTCGATTATCTTTTTGTTCTTGCCCTCCATGCTTTCAACGCGATAATGTTTCTATCAACCTGGAAAAAGGCAAAACAAACAAACATTAGCAGTAAGAAAATGAAACCTTCTCAAGGAAATTTACTTCCAAGTTCCAACTCAAACTAACCCTCAAAAGATTTAAGTTCTGAATTTAAGACGTTTCCCTGGCCTTGCTTATATACACAAAACACAGGTAAATTCCCATATATGAACTCTACATTGTTGCTACACCTGGAAGTGGCCCTTGGATAGATTAAGAGCAAAACTGAAGTTTAAAATACCCTTGATTTAACCTTATCTCACTCAAAATACAAAATTACCCATATAAAAACAGAGAAAATTGCCCCATATATGTATTAAACTAGGATAGTCTGGCATTCCTGTAGCATTGCTGAAGTAATTGATGCTTATGAGCTTCACTTTTTTCTGACAGTCTTGGTTATCTCTAAGAAAGGTAAATAATAGCCTTGTCAATGGTAATTAAAGCATTCCTTAATAGAGGAAAAACATTATAGCTGTCTCTTAATTATATACTAATTTGAATGCACGAGAAAGACACAAGACTCTTGAAACTGAATCGGCCAAGTGTGGAACCCTAATCATTGTACTCGTGTGTGCAGTTGGTCACATAAACCATGCCACGTCTACTGCCTTAATTACTAGCCCTAGTTCTTGCAAAGCATATTTTCTCTTTACCAAAGAAGTTCCACACAGTCGTACGAACAGATATCAAATGTAAGTAATAGGAGTTGATTAGAAAAAAAAAAAGAGAAGACTTGACTTTGAATTCTGTTCTTTATCTATTTTGACAAATGTTTGAATATTTGAAGTGAAGTTAATTGATCTAGGATTTTAGTGTTGAGTAAAATAGTAACAATTTTAATCATCGATCAAAATATCGATTTTAATGATTTTTAAAAAAATAACTGTTTTAACGGTCAATCAAAATTTTACTTCAAATTTATGTTATAGAACAAATCTTTTATCTAAGTATTTCTCGCATAGTATCTTATCTTATATATCATCTAATTGATGATGATCATATTGTCAATTTATCACCAATTTAGCGCATTAAGATAAATTTTATTATATATTACATCTAAAAGATTTCTATGCAAGTTTTAATGATGGATGGAAATATCATTTTAATTGATAATTGAATAAAATAGTAAGTTTCAACCACCAATCAAATTATATATCAATTTTAATAATTAATAAAAATAATTTTTTTTACCGATCAATTAAAATATTACTTTAAATTTATGTTGTAAAACGAATCTGTTGATTATTACCTTATTTTATGTATGATATCTAATTGATTATTATAATATTGTTTATCCATCACCAATTTAGCACAATGCAAAAGACTTTATATATCAAAGTTTTAATCATCGATTGAAATTTCATTTTTTATTATAGATAAAATAGTAACTTTTAATGATCAATTAAAATATATATTAATTTTAAAGATTAAAAAATATTATTTTAACGGTCAATTAAAATACCACTCTAAATTTATGCTGTAAGGCAAATGTTTTATTCTTTAAGTGTTTGTCGATTAGTACCTTATATATATGATATCTAATTGATTATGATCATATTGTAAGTCTATCACCAATTTAGCGAATTAAGATAAATTTTGTTATTACATGCACAAGACATTTATATATCAAAGTTTTAATGATCGATTGAAATTTCATTTTTTATGATAAATAAAATAGTAACTTTTAATGATTGATCAAAATATCAAGTTTAGTGATAATAAAAATAACTTTTTTAACGTGTCAATTAAAGTATCACTTTAGATTAATGTTATAGAATGAATCTTTTATTTAAGCTTTTATCGGTTAGCACCATATATATATGAGTTTGTATATGATGCACTGACAGTGTATAATTTCTATACACTGTCAATGTACCAGAAGTTGACACCTCATCCATAGGCCCTTATGGGCAAATTAAAAAAATTTATTTATATTTGCATATAAGAGCCTATTGATGAGGTGTCAACTTCTAGTACATTGACAGTGTATAGAAACTATACACTGTCAGTGCATCATATATATATATATATATGAGTTTGTATATGATGCACTGACAGTGTATAGTTTCTATACACTGTCAATGTACCAGAAGTTGACACCTCATCCATAGGCCCTTATGGGCAAATTTAAAAAAATTTATTTATATTTGCATATAAGAGCCTATTGATGAGGTGTCAACTTCTGGTACATTGACAGTGTATAGAAACTATACACTGTCAGTGCATTATATATATATAAGAAATCCAGTTACACATGTGTAAAACAAATTTAGTTTTACACGTTTTTATATCTTTTTATATGATTTATAATTTTTTAATCCGACCGTTGAATTTTATGTTCTATTCACATAGATCATGCATGCCAAATTTCAATTTAATCGAATACGTCTAACTATATATTTCGTAAAATAAAATTTCAACCGTTGATATATATTGAAAAAAATACTATTCTCGATTAAAATGATAGAAATAGCATATTGATTCAAAAATTTACATACATAATAAATATGAATAGGTTGTTAAATCCAACAGTTGGTTTGCAAAAATATTAATACTATATGAAGATATAAAACTGTGTAAAATAAATTTGTTTTACATATATGTAAGTGGATCCGTTCTCATATATATATATATAAATATATATATATATATATATATATATATATATATAAATGTATATATATATATGATCTAATTGATTATGAACATTTTGTCAATCCACCACCAATGTAGCTTTTTAAGATAAAATTTTGATATTACATGCAAATAACTTCTTTCCAAGTTCTAATGATAGATCGAAATATCATTTTTAATGAAAAATGAAATAGTAACTTTTAACAATCAATCATAATTGATAAAAATAACTGTTTTAACGGTCAATCAAAATATCACTTAAATTTATGTTATAGATCGAATATTTTATCTAAGTATTTGTCGATTATTTCTCTTATATATGATCTAATTGATTATCATCATATTGTCATTTTATCACTGATTTAACGTATTAAAATATATTTTGATAAAACAAGAAAATGACTTCTATCCAAATTACTATTTCATGAGATTCTTTAACTGTGTGTTTGGATAAGAAATTTTAAAATTTCGAAAAATTTCAAAATGAAACCATTTCAAATTTCATCTATTTGGAATATTAGTATTTGTAATTGTATTGTTTGGATAAATATTTTTTTTTAAAAATTTCGACTATTAGAATTTGATAAAATAAAAATAACGATATTAAATATAAGGAAATAATATAAAATAAAATATGTAATATGGGTAGATTTGTAAAAAATATATAGATATTATTAATAATTTGAAAATATATATGTTGTATTTAAATAAAATAATATTTCTTTTTTGTTTAGTTTTTGTATTTAATTGTGAGTTATATGTAATATTGTAGGAGTAGTTTTAGAGGAATTCTGATAAACTATCTATTTAAGTGGATTTTCAAAAAAAAATTTGAGTATCTCAAGTTTTAAAATTCTTTAAACTTTGTGAAAATTAAATTTTGGATTTTTAAATTTCGTGATTAAAATGAATATTCCACTTATTCTTCATCCAAACACACCCCATAAAACTTAATTTAGTTACAAGCTTGAGATGGGTTTTGGGAACAAATCGAGAACTGTCATTTAACAACCCAAGAGCACGTAGATCAGCTGGCAGGGGGCTGTTCTAGCTTAACCAGAGGTCTCGAGTTCGAGTTCCTGGGTATGCAGCTGTGTTAAAACTCTTGAGGGAGAGCTTTGCCGCCCTTTGGGTCTTGCCCGGCTTGAATCCGGATTAGTCCTATACCAAAGGTATGGGGATACCGGATGGTCTAGACTAAAAAAAAAAAACTGTCATTTAACAACGGGAATGGAAATATATAGGCACCCGTACACAAGCCAACCTTAATTCACAATTAGCCAATTTAGGTGCCATTGCAGTAGTGGAGATGCATCAAGCATGCATGAATTTTTATATATGCACACACACTTGCTCTTTGTCAATCGTTCGTTAATATCGTTTATGATAATCATGTTTCTGTTAGAACAAATTCGTCCACAAAGCCCATTAGCACAATAAATTAAAGAGAAATACTAACCTTTGTGGGTAAGCAAAATACCCACCATTTCTCCACCATTGACGCCACTGCTGAAGCTGCCATGGGGAGGAGGTGCCGCCAGTGCTCCGCCGGAGGTCCGCCGGTGCTGGTGGTGCTGCCAAGAGAAGGGATGATGATGGTGAGTGATGGTGAGAAAACGAGAGAGAAGGAGAGACTGCACTTGTTCATTTTTTATCAAAATGCTACCATGATTAATGGGCCATCCTGTAGCATATATATATGCCAAGGGCAGGGACCTCCTATATCATAAATCATGTATTATATCCGTCCCATTAAGGATAAATACATATATAATATATTTATATTATATACAATTATGGTCACACTATACATAAATTATACTACTAAATAATTATACGATTCTAATTATACTTAATTAGTCCATACAATTAGAGATATTACAACATTCTCCCACTTGGACAATTAAGTTAATTAACAAAATATATCATATAATCTCAGTATGTATTCGTAAGCCCTCTAAATACATTGTACCGAGAGGGTACAAATGTGTAGACTTATATATACTTTAACAACAATAAGTCTTTACAAGCTTCAGAATACATCATACCGACAGGGTATAAATGCGTAAACTCATAAAAACTGCAACAAAATAGTAGTATAAAGTGTGAAATGAAAATGATATGAAAACAAAATCAATATCCATCTCCATTAGGTCCATGCATCCAAACTGAATGATGCAATGTTTCAACAGAAGCTCATGAGACCAATGCAGAATGTCTCATTTAACAGAATGCCATATTCATCAAAATGCGCGCAAACAAAATATGCATATATGGCAAATAGGAATCCATTCACACAGTTGCAACTGATTTTATTGCAGAGCTCCCACTAACTTAATATAGTAAATGGCTCCACATGCCTCATAAAAGTGCTATGTCGTCAAAGCACTTTAGCAGCCAAACTTTTAGTTAGACAGAATGAGCTCTTTAAAACATGTGCTCTATAATCCAATTAAGCAATGGATTCCATTATTTTCTCTCTAACCAACCGAATGATGATATCTAAATATTTGGAGTGTGAGGAACTCCAATCATTTTGAGAGAGAAAATACTTGCTGCAGCATTACCACAGTACATCTCCAGGACTTCGAAATGGCAACCACACAAAACCAACTCTGAGATGAAATTCTACAGCCTAAATGGCCCATCATGTAGCTTTACAACATGCTACATATTTAGCCTCCACAATTAAGGATGCTGTAAGTGTTTGCTTTACACTTTCCAAAATACAGCTCCTTTATATCCATAAATATACATAACCAAAATAATTTTCAATATCTGGAGAGCTCGCAAAATTAACATCAGAATATCTAACCAAACTCAAAATGTCAGATTTATCAATATCCAAATACTCTCTTTATAGCTTCCAGTTCTTTATTACAGGATCGCTCAAGTATCTCCGAAATACATCTATAGTATACACAATATCCAAATGTGTATAAACTTGAGCATACAGTAATTACCCACAATAAGGCATACACTACACTCGATATGAGCTCTTTCACTTTTATCTTGAGGACTTTGAGATTTTCACAATATGTCACCTTTCACTAAATGACGTCTTATTAGGAGAACAACATACAATAAACCTACGCGACACTTAATATAGGTTCCATGAGACCAATAATGTATGCCTATTGATATGTCACGAAGAATCTCAATCCTTAAAACGAAATGGAGCCTCGCTTAGATTCTTCATCCTGAAGTGACATGACGAAATGAAGTGTCTCATACAATAGGTCAGTGCTATAGGCTGCTATTTGATATCATCAATTTAGAGCACAATAAGCACATAACTCCCACTGACCTTACAATGGATCCAATTATCAACGATAATGTTCTCCTCAAAGTAACAATCTCATTCTTTATATATATATATATATATTACAATCTAGATGCCTTTTAATGTTCATAAATAAACTCCTTAAGTTCGCGAACTGTATGTTCCACCTTAGGAACTACAGACTTTTAGATTGCTTTATTTAAAGCCTTGGCAAAATTTAGCTTTAAAAATTTTCAGCCTGATCTTTAGGGTTTCACTTGGTCTACAATGATGTGACAACTAAAATAGATCCCATGCATTCTTATGCAACATAGATGCTCACTTATCCTGCGTAACTAATATCCAACTCTTAGAGTTCGGATCAGGATATTCTCCTGACAAACATCAGAAACAGAAGACATTTCATATTCATATTCTTCTATAAGGTCGGTGCAGGTTCAAAATATGGTATTGGGATCAACTATTGATTCCTTTGGTTGTGGCTTTTCATCATCAAAAGATAACGCATATATGGGAATGACACAACAAAATGTATCTTAATAATGACTTTGTGGAGTTCACAACTCCCACTCTTTTAAGTTATTCTCTAAATGGATTGCATTGTCAGACTCAGTAATTCTAGTGTCACAAAATCAGAAAACAAAATCTAGAATCTTTCTAGCCGATATAAAAGCCAACAGAATTGCCGCTGATAGTTTTCTTGTCAAGCTCTCTTGACTATGGGTTATAGCTCTTTTGCCTTACCTTATAACCCTGAACACAGAAAGCGGCATAAAATCGGCTTAATGTCTGACTATAACTTGGGATGCATTTAGGAACTGGTCTTGCTTGGAGATCAACTTTGAATGTGAATTGTAGTTTTAATTTCACTCCACCCGAATTTTAAAGATTTGGAGTGATTAACATAAATCGTACTAGATCAAAATGTACAATTGACTACAACTGTAATCTCATTATGTTTCAATATTCCAAGCACCGTACACTAGGCGTCAATATATAATCCTATAGTGCACTTAACCGAAAACCGGTATATGATTTTGCCTAGCTTCATTATACCGAACATAATATTCATCACTACTGTCTGATCATTGCCTTAAGCAGCGCAGCGGAATTAACCAGAATGCCTAAGGCTTCTATAAGATCAGATCTATTACTCCATATGACCTACATCGAAATGGTCGTTAGTAAAGTGATGAAACACTTATATCCACTAAATACAATATGTGAAAATGATCTACAAATGTCGGTATACATAAGTTCCTAATTATTTCAATATCTACTAATCATGTCCTTAATATTAGCAGCAAGATATCCCTTAATACAATCTCTTCATGTGCCTCGAAATATCCCTAACCCATGCCACAACTTAATAGATTTCTTATCTATCATATCATAATCAAAATCTACAGTCACATCATTCACTATCGAAGAAAATTTGTTCAATATTGGGGTAGAAATCTACTGTGTACAATTCATCCCGCAGAATGCCAGAATCAGTACACATGTTGTTACTAATTAGAAATACTTTTCTGTTATTAAAATGAAAAGTATAAACTGACAGTAGTTTCAAAATTGTCTTGAAAATGTAACAACAATCTGGCTATATTTTCAATATAGATTCTAACTCTATAACCCCAATTCACAACAATTTTCCCTTATTCTATCTTCGGTTGCTTATGGCTTTATCAATAATAGCCCCGGTATTCAAACACCAATAGTTAGAGGGCATATCTTCTAGATTGGATTCAAAATAAAAGCTAACGAAATGTTTTTTTTTTGCACATCCCAATCTAGAGGACTTTTGCAATCTACCTCTTTTGCCTAGGATTATTACAGAAGTGGCACACATTGATATTTAGAGGTGTTGGTGGAACTAAAATGGGAAATAGACTTGGCAAATTTCTTCTTCTAAAATGACCTTTTATTGAGACCTCTTAATAATATTTCCTTTTGGCAGTAATATTTGGCATATGTCATCATTATGGCTAAATGAGATCTGTTAACTCGAAAGATCTTCCATTCTTGAATGACAATATAAATTTTGATATTAAAATGTCATACTTCCTTCTGCATTAAATAAGATCTGTAAAACTGGAAGATCTCCAATTCTCCATCCCAGAAGGAAGTAGTACTGAATCTGCCATATATGGAATCAAAATCCTATAGCAACCTTTATCCATCTTATGCGAACTATTTTCTAATGGCATCCATAAATACTTCTTGGTTATTCCTAATCGGAACACTTCCTCTGATGTACTCTTTCATGGTATACCTTATATAATCAGAGAACTTCCACTTGAGTGTTCCTGAAATTTCAAAAATTTTGTCCTCAAAGAGCTCACAATTTGGGTATAGAAGATAGATTGACTCTCGGGACTACTTCCTAGTTTAATATGTCCCTAACCGTAGAGAATAATTCATACTATCCATCTAATTTGATCCTGCTAAAAATTCGATATGTGATAGTTGTACAATATGGAGGCTAGTGGAATAATCCAAACAATATCAAAATTTATTCCACAATACACTGCAGAGGATAAAACAAAACTAGTTGAATACAACCTGAATGATCGCCCACCGACAGGGTAGGAAGACCGTGTCATATCCCAACCAGAATCCTCTCAATCCCAAGCATCTCTAAAAGCAACTAACAATCCGACAGGGAAAGACTAGCCACTTCTAGAGACCTCAGTAAATTTATATAACTGCAATTATCATTATGCATTGCCTTATTATTATATCCTTAAAATTATCAGAACAAATCGTCAAAAAATCTTCATGACTATTCCTGCGACAGGCAAGTACTAGTCACTCCAATTAATGATTTATAATTTTAAGAATTTTCATATAATTAATTGACTAAAATTGACCACATCTAAAATATGCAATTCCTAAAGCATATGTAGTAATTTCAAATCAAATATCAATTAATTAAATTAATTTCACATAAATGTGAAATATTCAAATAATAAGGCAATATTGATTTTAGAGAGTTTATTTATCTAAATAAATTATTAACGAATGGGTAAACCATAATCCAAAATGGCTCAACAAAATACCCAAATAATTTATTTAAACTTATTTAATTAGGCCAAATATTAGTAATTTATGGGCATAAATATATATATTTCAAAATTAAGTGAATTATGAATTAAATGAGTAATTAAATTTCTAAAAATTACTCTAAAATTAATTCTTCCAAAATTCACTTATATTACATTAATTTTGGGCTTAACAACTAATTATGGCTATTAAATATCCAAAATTGTCCAAAATCAATTTACCATATGGCTCATAATTAATCAATCAAAATGGCCAATTAAATCATAATCCAAAATGGCCTATTAATTAATTATGCAAAATAGCAACTAATTAATTCAAATTTAATAGCCAAATAAAATTAATTAATCAACACGTCCCCTAAATTAATTAAGCAAAACGGCCAAAAAAAATTAATTAATTAAATTGCCCAAAATTAATATTATACCAAATGGCCAATCATTAAAATAATTAAATAATTATGCCCATAATATTACATAACTAATTTGGCCTATATTAAATAAAATTATAAGGCTTAATTAGATTAATTTTAAGATCTAATTAAATAAAACAAGATGACCTTAAATTAATTATTAGGCCCAAGATCTATTTAATTAATCAGCCTATAATAAAATAACTATAAGTCCAAATAAATAAATAAACCTAACATTTTAAAATAGCAAAATTTTGGCCCAAAAATTGGCCCAAAATTCGAGCTCAAAATTGTCAAAACGGGTAAGAAAAAAAATAAATAAGAAATATATATTTTTTAAAATTTGCATAAAGCGGGCGCGTGTTCCACACGTGCCCGCACCCTTCTCATGCGACGCCAAATGGGAGTTGTCTGGCGTGTGCGTTTCACGCGCCAGATCTTCTTCCTCGCCCGAAATCGGGCAAAATTTGAAGTAAACGGGTTTTATCCGACCCGATCGGTTTTTGGACCATTTTTCACTCTACACAGCCCCATTTCACTTCGTTTTTGTGGCATTTTCAACAACAAATCATCCTCAAACAGCATATAACATTATTTTAGCTCAAAAATACAAAAAACTTATGGGTATAGCAAAAATCCGAAAAATACCCAAAAATTATAAAATGCACAAATTTCATTTTTCTTCAAAAAAAATGGCTAATGGCTTTATTGTGGATGTGCTCTGATGCCAATTGTTAGAACAAATTCGTCCACAAAGCCCATTAGCACAATAAATTAAAGAGAAATACTAACCTTTGTGGGTAAGCAAAATACCCACCATTTCTCCACCATTGACGCCACTGCTGAAGCTGCCATGGGGAGGAGGTGCCGCCAGTGCTCCGCCGGAGGTCCGCCGGTGCTGGTGGTGCTGCCAAGAGAAGGGATGATGATGGTGAGTGATGGTGAGAAAACGGGAGAGAAGGAGAGACTGCCCTTGTTCATTTTTTATCAAAATGCTATCATGATTAATGGGCCATCCTGTAGCACATATATATGCCAAGGGCAGGGACCTCCTATATCATAAATCATGTATTATATCCGTCCCATTAAAGATAAATACATGTATAATATATTTATATTATATACAATTATGGTCACACTATACATAAATTATACTACTAAATAATTATACGATTCTAATTATACTTAATTAGTCCATACAATTAGAGATATTACAACAGTTTCTTCAATATCGTTTATTGATTAGTTTTGGTTAATACCAAACGATTATTTGTGAAGAATGTGATTAGTTTTTTTTTTTTGAAATCAGAACATAATACTTCATTAAGATAAAATGGTTTGTTCAGACATGATTTCATCAGATAAAATACTAGGACAAGTTTCAACCCAATAACAAGGTTCAGAAGAAGTTAATCCAAATTTTGCAAGTGTATGGGCAGCTTGATTTCCAAACCGACATGTGTGCAACACCTTGCAACTTCTAAAGCATGACATCAGTTCCTTTGTATCATCCTCCAATGGTCCAAGTGGCAAAAATCTGGTGTAGAGTTCTTCAGTTTGTTAACAAGACCCAAAGCATCAACTTCAAGCTCTATCTTAGTCAGCCCCATTTCCTTCGCAAATTGCAGCGCATGTGCTACTGCTTTTATCTCAATGGCCTCCAGTTCTGTAATCCATGGAATTTTATTTGCATAAGCACCGATCATCTCTCTACAGAAATCTCTGATCACAACACCAATCCCTCCCATTTTGGTCTCTTTGCATAGTGCGCCATCAAAATTAACTTTGAAATATCCTCACGCTGGAGACTTCCACCTCTGATCATGCCTCAGTCCACTGGTATGCTGTCTAGTCTGAGCCTCATTAAATTCATCAATGTAATGCTTTATAAACACAGCTACCATACCTGAGTTACATCTCTGACTATCATGGAGTTGAGCATTACGATTGTTCCATATTTCCCAAGTAGTAAAGAGAAGTTGTTGCAAATGATGTGGTGTAAGAGAAGTTATTAGGTCCAATAGAGTCGTAGATGCAGTGCCTCTGACTTGTATTCCCCAGTTAAAGCCAAGAGCCAGCCAAACTTCTCGTGCTTTTGGACAAAATAAAAGAGCATGTTCAGTGGTCTCTGTATCGTCTCCACATCGAAAACAAATGTTGGACACTTGGGACAACCGGTGAGAAAGGTTCTACATTACAGGTAAAATACCTCGGATTGCTTTCCATGCAAACACCTTAAGCTTATTTGGAACTTTACAGGTCCACACTTTCCTCCATACCATCTCTGGGATAGAAACACTCGCTCCTCTCTCTGCCATAACTGCATTCAGTAATATTCTATACCCTCTCTTGACAGAGTACACCCCATCCTTGGTATGACTCCATATTAAAACATCATCAACAACACCTCGGCTTAATTGGATAGAGCAAATCCTGTCTGCATCTTGCTGATGGAACCTCTCTTGAATTTCACTCCATCTCCATTGCTTTGTAACAGGGTCAATGAGAGAATCAACCATATCATCTTCCTCTGTTTCCTGAGGGGTGGAATGCTGAATCTTCATTGTTTCTCCTAGTAACCATTTGTCCTTATAGATTCGGATCTTATTGTCTGAACCTACTCTCCATCTAGTCCCATTTTCAAGCACCATCTTGGACTCCCATATACCACGCCAAGTAAGAGAAGGATTGTTGCCCAGCCTCGACTGCAGAAAAGTGGATGAAGGGAAATATTTAGCTTGTAATACTCTAAAAACTAAACTGGTTGTATTATGAAGCAAACGCCATCCTTGCTTAGCCAGTAAGGCCTTGTTGAACAACTCCATTCTTCTAAACCCCATTCCATCCTCCATCTTATTATAACACATGTCATCCCAACTCAACCAGTGGATGCATTTCCTCTCTTTGTTTTGACGCCACCAATAGTTGCTGATCATCATATCTATCTCATGGCAAAGAGATTCTGGCAAAAGAAAACAGGACATTGAGTAAGTTGGAATAGCTTGGATGATGGTTTTAAGAAATACCTCCTTTCCACCTAGTGATAGCATTCAGCTACTCCAATTCTCCATGCATGCATGAATTCGTTGTTTCAGTCTAGCAAATGCCCGTCTTTTCCTTCTTCCTACCATAGTAGGGAGGCCCAAATACCTATCGGGGTTGGTCACCACGTGAATGCCAAACTTTTGTTTCATTTCTTCCTTGCATTGAGAACTTGTGTTACTGCTAAAATAGAGGACAGACTTATCAAAGTTGATTTTTTGCCCTGATGCTTCTTCATATACAACAAGTACCTCCTTCAACTTCTGACTTTCTTGATTATTGGCTTTGGCAAACAACAGGCTATCATCTGCAAAAAAGAGGTGAGTAATTCTTGGACCGTTTCTGATCGCACGAACACCTTGTAAAAAACCTTCCCTCTGGTATTTAGATAACAATGAAGATAAACCTTCTGAACAAATCAAGAAAAGGTAAGGGGAAAGTGGGTCCCCTTAACGGAGTCCTCTTCCGGGATTAAAAGGATTTGTAGTAGTACCATTTATCAACAAGGAGTATGAAAAAGTAGATACACACTGCATAATAATCCCAACCCATTTAGAATGAAATCCTAGCCTCAACATCATATTCTCCAAAAAAGACCACTCAACTCTGTCATAGGCCTTACTTATGTCTACTTTGAGTGCTAGATAACCCTCTTTCCCAACATGTTTATTTTTCATAGCATGGAGTAACTCATAGGCCACTAGTATATTGTTTATAATCAACCCACCCAGGACAAACGCACTCTAGTAATCACTTATGCATGTAGGAAGAATGTGTTTAAGCTTATTCACTAAAACCTTAGACACAATTTTATAAATGACATTACAGAGGCTAATAGGTCTGTATTGTGTTATTTTCCTAGGCTCTTTGATTTTGGACACTAACACTATATTAGTGTTATTAATTTCTCTAACATCTCTCACCCCATTCAAATATTCCAAACAAAGTGCGACAACATCACTATGAATAGTGTTCCAATATTTCTAGTAAAATAAACAAGCATACCGTCAGGTCCTGGTGCCTTTATGGGGTGCATATGTTTCAAGGCCATATATATTTCCTCAGCTGTGAAGTCTGCAAGCAAATCTTTGTTCATCTCGTCACTAACACATGGAGTAACTACCTCAAGAATTTCTACAGAAGAGACAGGACTTTGGGATTGAAATAAAGTCTGAAAATAGTGAATAGTTATAGTCTCAATATCTGACTGCACCTCATGCCAATTACCCATCTCATCCTCTAACCCTTTGATTCTATTACTCTTCCGTCTCTGTGAAGCTAAAGCATGGAAGTACTTAGTGTTCTTGTCTCTTTCTCGAAGCCACTGTACCCGAGAACTCTGTTGCCAAAACAATTCTTCCTTATGCAAGATTACATTCAGCTCTGTTTTGTATTGTTCCTTCTACTGCAGTACAGTATCAGTAGGCTCAAGATCGGCTAGCTTTGATAGAGTGTTTTAGAGCTTCCTCTTTTGTTTTCGGAAACCTTGGAATTTTGCTTCGCCCCACTGCATTAGTTTAACTTCCACAGCTTTTAGTTTGTCTTGAAAAGGCTCTTTTTTGTTTTCATTCCAAGTATTATGAACGATAGATTGGCACT
This sequence comes from Heritiera littoralis, assembly GCA_031772115.1. Classification (NCBI taxonomy): domain Eukaryota; kingdom Viridiplantae; phylum Streptophyta; class Magnoliopsida; order Malvales; family Malvaceae; genus Heritiera; species Heritiera littoralis. Next base: position 1,742,624 of record JAPDPK010000024.1, on the reverse strand, counting down.
CCGTTTCCTTGGCCCACCAAGACTCAAACCTAGTGATCCTAACTTATGGTCGGTGTGTGTTGTATTCTCTGCCAGTGTGCAACAAGATTGGTCGATGGTCTGATATTGATGCACAGAGATGTTGAACTGCATATGAAGGGAACCGTTGTATCCAGTCAGAATTTCCAAGACATCTATCAAGTCTTTCTCAAATATAGTTTGATGCAGTGCGGCTACGTTCCCATGTATGCCAATCCCCAGAAAATCCAAAATCCTCTAAATTGCAGTCATCAATAGCATTTCTAAAATCCATCATTTGCCTTGCTCGTCTCTCACTTCCACCCGCTTTCTCATGGTTCCAAAGGATTTCGTTGAAGTCACCAAAAATCATCCATGGGATATTGTTGTGCTGGGCTAACATTCTTAAAAATCTCCAAGACACATCTCTACGATTCACGCTCGGTTCTCCCTCCATAAAAACCAGTTAGTCTCCATGCCTCCACAGCATCCTCCTCAATTATTTCTGTATCAATATGATGTGTCGAAAATGTTTTCAAGCCCCACCCCCCCATAATAATGCTAAACCACCTCCACTGCCAGTAGCTGATACACCGAAACAATTCTGCATTCCATATATCCTTCGTATTCTTTCCATCCTTCGTGCATGTAGTTTCGTTTCACACAAGAAAACTACTTGGGGATCTTCAACTTTGATGAGCTCCTTTAGAGCTCGAACTGCTTGTGGGTTCCCAAGCCCACGGCAGTTCCAAGCTAGGCACTTCATGGCTGTTGACGGGACTGGTTACCAGTCTCCGCCGATTCAGATGGTTGTTGTTGAGTACATAGTTTCTTCAAAGAGTCATGCTCAGTTGTGGAGATGATCTGTATCACATTCTGCTTTCGTTTCTTAGAACTCTCTGCAACATCAGTGGTAGAGTTAGAGCTGGTATGGGCTCTCCTTTTCCACACTTTAAGGCTTCCTTGAATAGAGTCCTGTTGTTGCACGCCCTTGTCTTGCTCTTGAATTTTCTCTGACTGTAAATAGTGGACAATAAGTTCTGATCCAACGTCATCACATTGGTGGGCATTCATAACCGATATTTCTCCCAGTTGCAGCCAACATGGCATCGCAGTGGACCCATGCAACAGTTCCTCCACATGTTTTGATTCTCCTAGCTGCAGTTTTTCTATAACTGCTTTTGAACTGCAACACACGTTTGCATCTCCACAATTTTTGATAACAGTTGTAAAACTATCAGTATCGTATGTGTTGGCTTTATGATCGTAACCGTCACCACCAGATGCAGTGTCCACAACCGTTGTCTTTTCTCGTCTAGTTATCTTCTCAATTTGGTGGCCATCATCTTGCGAAACAACCAATGGCAGAGTGTTGCTTCCAGGGACTGGCAGTTTCATGTTGCGGGCCATCTTACCTCCACCTACAGCGTTATGCCTAAGCCATGGTCCATATTGAAACATCGCCTCTCGACATTCCTCCTTCTCAGGGACTTTATCACAAAGAATGTGATTAGTTTAGCATAAACAAAATCAATTAAACTAATTACAATAATTATTATTTAGTTATATATTTTTGTATCCATTAGGGCACAACAAAAAAAAATCCCTTCCATTATAAATTCATGGAATGTAATATGCTGATTATGATTATAAATTTTAATGAAAATGTACTAAAAAAAATTTCTTTGCTATTTAAAGTAAGCATATAAGTCAAATTTTTTTTATATAATAATTATTTTTATTTACAAAAAGGAAAAGAGATCTAAATCAAAATTTTTGAATTGAGCACCTATCACTATTGTATAATGACTTTTTGTGTAAACCACAGGTATCATCATCTGTTTTAACGGTCTGAGATTAATCCTGTTCGGGGTTTAGTCACAGTTAAGGTTCTTCACCCCTTCCCAAAGATGTGTTTAGTGGGAGTCGAACCTGAGAGCTCTTCCCACAAACTCAGCCTGCGTTGCCAACTGAGTCACAACCCTTGGGTCACTATTGTATAATGACTTGATCATTAATTTTTGCTATGAACATGTTATAAATGAGACTACTAATTGAAAAGGACTAAATTAGGCATATGCTATACACTCAAAATATTTTCAAACTTTAGGGTTTTTTTTTGTAATTTCCTTATTCATATACATATATATGGATTAATATGTATATGAATTAATAATATATATATATATATATTCAAATCTTACCAAGCTTTGATATATGTTATAGGTTTTATAGTTTATTAGAAATCTTAATAAACCAGCTTTTAAAATTAAAAAAAAAATATAGTCCGGTATGTTTAAATCAAGTTTTACAACCACAAACCATTGGCTTATTCTAAAAAAAAAAAAAGGAAAAAAAAGCATTTAATTGTTTTTTCAAGAACAAGGTGTTTCGGCACGTCGTTCAAGTTGAATTAAATGCAAAGTGACTGTATCTGTAGTATAACTTTAATGAGCATTTCCTACATTTATTTACATTTATCAACATTTATTTACATGTATGAGTCAGTTATTTTATTTTAGTATATAAATTTTTTATTTAAATTATGTCACATTATTACATTATTATAAAAAATAATAATCTACTATACATTACATTTGCTGATTAAATGATGAATTCAATTGATTTATTAATAATTCTGATAATATATGATTAGTTTTTTAATAATATTATTAAATAACATAATTAATTTTTTTTCTTTTTTGGTGGATAGGTTGTAACCCAAGAGGGGAGTTTCAGTTTAATCTTAATAACATAATTTAAATGAAATATATATATATTAATACCATTTCATGAATAGAAGACCTTAGTAGTTTGGTCTGTGGGCCGCTTTGTCTAATATTTTTTTTGGTCTTTGACCCCCTGATATCTGCTTTATGTGACTACTTCGGAGTCGGGGAACTATCAGGCCATATGGAAGTGGGGCGTCCCTCCCAGCACTATTTGCTCTATACGCATGACTTGAACTCGGGTCATGCTTAAAGGGAAATGAGTCCCTTACCACTCAATCCCAACCAATGTTGGTCGCTTTGTCTAATATTGGATATGTGGCAAAGTGCGGTTTTCCATTTTTTTGGTATAGATGAGTAATACAATAAACAACTTAGCCCGGTTAGTTAGTTTGTTAAATATTATTATTATATTTACCGGTTTATTAAGTTATCTATTTATCAAATGTAATATCTAATTATAATTGTAACTTTGAATGAGATGTATTTTTTCAAAAAAAAAAACTACTTAGCCCGGAACTATTCTAGATCTACCAAAACCTATGCAATCAATTTCCAGGAGCTTTACAATGCTCTCTGGGGGCTGCATCATAGCAGTTGTCTCCAATCGACTTGCATGAGCTATGTTGGCAAGGCTATCAGCACAGAAATTAGCCTCATGGCAAATATAATTCAAACCAACAGTTGACACCTCTTGAGAATCATGTGTAAAGAATCGCGATTTCTAAGCTTAGCAAGGAGTTAGATACCAGTTGAACTTTCCTGAACCCCGTATCCCAAGCCAACTGTAAACCAGTGTAAATAGCAACAACTTAAGCCTCAAACACCGATCGACAACCTAACCGCCTGACAAAACCCGAGATCCACTTGCCCGTTTCATCGTGAAAAAGACCACCAATTTCCCACTTACCAGCGTTTGAAAAAACTTGAGGCATCCATATTTATTTTAATAAAACCAGGAGGAGGAGGGAACCAATTTAATAAGAAGAATCTGATTAGAAGAACCACTCCGCAAACCACCAGTGTATTGCACATATTCCTTAACATTTTGCAAAAGGATATGAGAACCATTCCCAAGCCAAGTAAACCCCTATTCGAAGAGAGACTTATTCCTCCATGACCATAGAAGCCAACGAGCATAGCTGAATGTCATGGGCCAAGATATACCAGCCACCACGATCCTCGAAGTCTGTTGAAGGTTAGAGGACAACCAATTCTGTAAATCTAATGAATTAAAAGAGTCCAGTTTCGCACCATGCAGCTAGTTTCTCCGTAAGTCTGGAATGTAGAACAATCCGGCAAAGCGTGAATAGTTGATTTAGCCTCAACATTACATCTTGAGTGCGTAACGTTCGTTGTTCACCTCCTCTGCAAACAAGCTACTTTTGTCAACAGTCTATCATGAATGGCCAACCAAATAAAGGTTTTAACTCAAGGAGCTACATTCAGTTTCCACACCTCCTTCCAAATAGCATTAGGATCTATATCTTCCACCTGCATATTGTAGGCAGACTTAACAGAAAATTCTCCCGACGAAGAACCAGTCCAATAATGCCTATCTTCCTCTGGTAGTGTGAAATATCAACCAGTTTCAACTGCTCCTTCACATCTCTAGGTAGAAACTCCAACCGAGACCAATCCCAGCTACCATTTAACATCTATTAAATCACAGACTTTATCATCCAATTGTAAGTACATCAAACAAGCCTAACATGCTTCTACACAATATGAAACATGTTAAAACAATCAAATGTGGAAGCGATAGGATCTAACCTCCAGCCATTGCACTCTGTAACTTTGCTGTTGAAGCGATTCCTGAATCTGACAATCTTTCAGTGTCGATCACAAGCCTTCCAAGCACTCGAATGCTCACTAGATAGTGTATGATAGAGCAAGTGATGCTTGTGGACCTAATTCTTGCTCTCTGTTTGTAAACTAGAGCCTCTCCTATTCTGACCAACTCAACAACTGATTGTTCAAACCATCACAGAACATCCTTTTATGGTCAGAGAATTAGTGAAATAATGGACCATTTATTTGACATTGATTATCATAGGTTATATATGGTAATAGCCAGATTTTGTCAACCTATGAACAAGGAATATGCCAACATTCTCCCACTTGGTCCATATATTTCACTCACAGAAGAAACAAATCACATGAATCATGGCGATAGTTCCTCTAATGGTAAGTATTATCTTCCATGTATTACTATGTAAAATGTTTCTAAATCAACCTATTTTTTACTTAATGAATAAACCTTATGTTTATTCTCGATCCAAACAACAAGGATATTTCTCAATAAAACTTTGGTGTATACAAATCAAAATGAGAAACATCATATTATTAATAAGAGTTTCAATTACAATCAAAATGTGGGACCAAGTCCCATTCTCTCTACATGATCCTTAAATTTAAACGGTGGCATGCCCTTAGTCAAAGGATCAGCTAACATCAATTCTGTGCTAACGTGTTCAATGACCACTCTTTTATCTCTAACACGTTCTCTAATGGCCAAGTACTTAATGTCGATGTGTTTACTTCGACTTCCACTCTTATTGTTCTTAGTCATGAATACCGCAGCTGAATTGTCACAATATATCCTCAATGGCTTAGATATGGAGTCAACAACTCTAAGCCCACTAATGAAACTCTTAAGCCATATACCATGTGAGGTAGCCTCAAAACAGGAAACGAACTCGGCCTCCATAGTAGAAGTGGCAGTCAGTGTCTGCTTAGCACTCTTCCATGAAACAACTCCACCGGCAAGCATTAAAATGTAACCGGATGTTGATTTCCGGGTATCAACACAGCCAGCAAAGTCTGAGTCTGAGTAGCTAATCACTTCCAACTCATCAGTCTGTCTATACATAAGCATGTAATCCTTAGTGCCTTGAAAATATCTAAGCACCTTCTTCGCAACTCTCCAGTGGTCCATCCCCCGGTCACTTTGGTATCTACCCAACACTCCCACAGCAAAAGCAATATCAGGCCTAGTACAGACCTGTGCATATATAATGCTTCCAACAGCTGAGGCATATGGAATATTCTTCATCTGTTCCTGCACAAGATCATTTTTAGGGCACTGGTTCAAATTGAACTTGTCACCCTTCACAATGGGAGCTGGCCTTGGTGAACAATCTTTCATTCTAAATCTTTCCAAGACTTTATTAATATAGGCTTCTTGTAACAGACCTAATATACCTTTATGTCTGTCTCTATGGATCTTAATGCCAATGACATAAGATGCATCACCCATATCCTTCATATCAAAGTTCTCAGAAAGAAATTGTTTCACCTCACGTAGCATCCCCTTATCATTGGTTGCAAGCAGAATATCATCCACATATAGCACAAGGAAACAAATCTTGCTCCCACTGACCTTCTGGTATATACATTGATCCATGATGTTCTCAACGAAACCAAATGAAGAGATGACTTCATGGAATTTTAGATACCATTGGCGGGAAGCTTGTTTCAACCCATATATGGATTTTTTTCAGCTTACAAACCAAATGCTCACCATTACTAGAGGAAAAACCTTCATGTTGTTTCATGTAAACCTCTTCCTCTAGATCACCATTGAGAAATGCTGTTTTCACATCCATTTGTTGCAACTCTAAGTTAAAATGTGCAACAAGCGCCATTATGATGCGGAGAGAATCTTTCTTAGATACAGGAGAGAAGGTCTCCTTGTAATCGATTCCCTCCTTTTGAGTGAATCCTTTGGCTACGAGTCTTGCCTTATAATGCTCAATGTTGCCTAATGAGTCAGTCTTGGTCTTAAAGACCCATTTACAGCCTATAGCCCTGGCCCCATTAGGCAACTCGACAAGATCCCATACTCCATTAGATGCCATCGAATCCATCTCATCTTTCATAGCATCGAACCAAAGTTTTGATTCTTTGCTGTTCATAGCTTGTGAAAACGTCTCTGGATCATTAACGGGCCCAATATTGAAATCATACTCTTGTAGATACACAATATAATCACTAGGAATAGCTGATTTCCTTTCCCTAGTAGACCTTCTTAATGTTGGTTCAACATTCTCCGAAGGATCATGTTGGTCAACTGGTTACTCACTCAATTCTGGTGTATCCAGAGGAGCCTCGTCTACTGGTAAGTTATCAGCTACTTTTGGATCTTCAACGATTGGTTGTTCAATGTCCAGTTGTACTGAAGGGACAGTGTTCATGATAACCAATCTTTGACTCTAGATAGATGGTTGATTTCTCACAGAAACTAGGTCTTGAGATTGATCGCTCCCACTAACTAAGTCATTTTCAAGAAACTTGGCGTTCCTTGATTCCACAAATCTAGTACTATGAGATGGACAATAGAATCTGTAGCCTTTGGACCGTTCGGCATATCCGATGAAATACCCACTTATGGTCCTAGGATCCAGTTTCTTTTCCTTTGGGTTGTAAACTCTTATCTCAGAAGGACATCCCCAAACGCGCATATGACGCAAACTCGATTTCCAACCTTTGAATAATTCAAAAGGCATCTTTGGAACAGCCTTGGTCAGAACCCGGTTCAATATATACGCTGTCGTTTTAAGAACTTCAATCCACAAAGACTTTGGCAACTTCGAGTTGCTAAGCATACTACGCACCATTTCCATCAAAGTTCGGTTCCTTCTTTCTGCAACACCATTATGATCCGGTGAACCAGGCATGGTATATTGGGCAACAATCCCATTTTCTTGAAGGAACTTCGCAAATGGTCCAGGTGCTTGTCCATCTTCAGTGTATCTGTCATAACGTGTAGGTCCTAGAACCTAACCCGCTAGACTTTAAAATTCTGGGAGTCGCCACCAACCATTCAAACCTAAGGTGTGATTGGTCACCTATTCATGTCTAAAGATAAGGCATGGTCTACGTTCAAAGATTCTTAGACTCGGGAGTACGGTTACGTGTGGGGAAGGATTAGCACCCCCACGACGCCCATCCTAGAATGGTACCACTTAGTCTTAGGTTATCTTTTAAATTTGCTTAGGTTAATCTTTAATTTCGATATCCTTAATATTGAAAGATATTTCTAAGCATCCTCCATTAAGCTGGTGGGATAACTTAAAAAATCCTTCTCACCTCAAGAGTATTCAAGTAGTTCTATGCGACTTGCTTGAAGAGGCTCCGTCGTCGGATGAATTTTAGTATTTTATGGAAATTTCCTAACTTTGACTCCTCTACCCAAATTATCTTATTTTATTTTTATCATTTATTATTTTCTATTATTTTCTTGACTAATATTTTTTTATCTATTATTTATTGTTATATTTATCTATGAATATAAATTATCCTTATTTTTTTTAGAAAATGAATATAAATCATTTTATCAAAAGTTCCTTTAAAATCCTCCATTAAGCTGGTAGAATTTAAAAGAAATTTTCTTACCTAAAGATTTCTAAAGTATTACTTAAGCGTAACACGCTTTGCAATCTTATCATCGGAATGATCGATACTCACTTTCATAAATTATTATTATTTGACTCTTATTATTATTATATTTTTATTTATCATATTCTTTTATTATTATTTATTATATTTTTTAAAAATGTACGTGAATTATTTTTTATTGAAAATTCCCTTTAGCTCCTTCCATTAAACTGGTCAGACTATGAAGGAAATTCTCTTACCTAGAGATTCCAAAGTATTACTTAAGCGTAACCCTCTTTAGAATCTCATCATCGGAATAAATCATGTTCGCCTTTAATATTTTTTTATTTACTGAATCTTATCATTATTTTATTATTTTAACTTTGTGTTTTGTATTTATATTTATATATTTTTAATTACAATTTCTTGAGACCTTACCCAATAAATCAAGCATACAACATTAATTACATCCTAATTACTCATGCAAATCATACAAGTTAATTCTATCAGTCATTAACATGCAAAATTAGTATTTTATAAATAATTTATTTAATCAAATTACCATACAAAGTCATATTAATTAAATTTTATTATTAAATCAAGTTATTAGATTATACAAATTAAACTATTAAGTCAAATTTATTATCAAATCATTAACCTATTATTAAACTATAAAATTAATTAAATAGGAAAAAAAATGATTAACATACCTTGTTCCACGTGCCTTTCTTTTTTCAATCTTTCTTTCTTTGCTTTCCCACGTCTCTTACTTTTTTATTCTTGTAGCAACTCTTTCTTTCTTTGCTTTCCTTTTGTAGTTGGCAGCAGCAAGGTTAATGATGATGATGATCGACGAGAGAGATAGGGGCGGTTTGTAAATTGGGTTAATGATGATGATGATGATCAACGATTGCTGCAGGGGCAGGAGCAATAGTGAACTAACAACAATAGCGTAACAAGTAAGAGTCGGGCAACAAAACGGGGCAAGGAGAGAACTGAGGTAGGGGCGGCAGAGGTGGTGAAGCGCAGTGCTACATAGGGCAGTGGCGGTGTGAAGCGGACCAAAGGGATTCAAGGCAATTCGGTTCGGTGTTTTATGAATATGGGTGGTGCGATGGAATTTTTTTTTATTGATGCCAAGGTGACGGGTGACTCGGGTTTTCTGATCCTCCTTCCAATAGTCAAGAGTGCTCCCTTTTTTATAATAAAAAATTTATTTGAGTCCTAATACAACTCTACCTATTTTATTAATTATCTCCTATTTTTAACATTTTATCTATTTCTTATATTAATCCTAATCTAACTCTACCAAATTTAATATTAATCCAAATAATTATCCTAAAAAATCTAATTATCTTATCCTAAAATTAATTTTGTTATTTTTTTCTTTGTCTTTTTTTATTTTTCCTAAATACTATTTTAATTTTAATTTCCTAATTAATGTTAATTCTAAATCTAAAAATTCTTATTTAAATTACTAAATTATTTAAAATACAATGTCACTTAACTCTACTAATTATTTTTCTACAAGTTAAGACCTCGGACAAAATACGGTGTCTACAGTATCTACCATAATACTCCCCACCTCTATCAGTTCTTACTATCTTTATGGGTTTTCCACATTGTTTCTCTACTTCAGCCTTAAAGATTTTAAAGGCGTCTAATGCTTCGTTCTTGTTATGAAGCATGTGGAAATACATAAACCTCGAGTAATCATCAATAAAGGTGATGGAGTATTTCTGACCATATGCATCAATGTCTGGACAACATATGTCAGAATGTATGATCTCTAATATGGTTGAACTCCTATTGGCACCTTTCTTAGACTTGTTGGTTTGCTTACCCTTAATGCAATCCATACAAGTGTCGAAATTAGTAAAATCGAGAGTACTAAGTATTCCGTCATTTACCAATCTCTTAATTCTATTTATGGAGATATGACCTAATCTCCGGTGCCATAACGTGGAGGAGTCCTCATTCATAACACATCTTTTAGTGCCAGTTTGAACATGCAAGGCGTTATGAGCAGTGTCATTTTGCAAATCAATAGAGAAAAGACCATCACATAAGGTACCATTCCCAACAATATCAAACTTAAAATATATCAATACTGATTTATTTGAAAATTGAAAGGAATATCCATAAGGTACTAGCCTAGAAACAGAGATTAAATTTCTCGAGAAACTAGGAATATAAAAGGTCCTTTCCAATTGCAAAACAAAACCACTCCTAAGAACTAAAGTGCATGTTCCAACGCCTTCAACACGCGAGCGCATCTTGTTTCCTGAATAGATGCTCTCCTCATTTCTCACTGGCTTCCTTAGGTTTGTCATACTCTGTAAGGAAGTCGAAATGTGAATTGTAGATCCAGAATCAATCCACCATGTGTTATGATTAACCTCAATCATATTTGATTCAAAACAAACATATGAGAGTGGATTACCTTTCTTAATGAGCCACTGCTGAAGCTTGGCACAGTCCTTCTTCATGTGTCACTTCTTTTTACAGAAGAAACACTTGGACTCTTTCTTAGTGTCAGCTTGGGCAGGGATTTTCCCTTTTCCCTTATTCTTGGCTCGATCTTTGGTCTTTCCTTGGCTTGCAAAAAATGCACTTTCACCCGATTCCATAAGCAGCCTTCCCTCCACTTGAACACACATGGTCATCACTTCATTGATGGTCCACTTATCCTTATGTGTGTTGTAGGATATCTTGAATGGTCCGTACTGCTTTGGTAGAGTGTTTAATATATAATGCACAAGAAAGGACTCAGACATCTCCACCTCTAGCTTCTTGAGTTGGGCCGCTATATCTCTCATGGTCATTATGTGCTCGCGCACTCCTTTGACAGCGGTGAGCCTCATCGATGAGAACTTCATTATTAGGGTGCTGGCCAACGCTTTGTCTGAAGTGACAAATTAATCATCTATGGCTTTCAGTAAGGCCCTAACGTTGGTATGCTGTTTGACTAAACCACGTATCCCAGCAGATATTTTTGTCTTAATATACATGACGCTAAGGCGATTGGATTGCTCCCAGCATTCATGTAAAGCTACTTGAGCAGGAGTGCTGGTCTCAGTCAATACGGGCTCGTCTTTCCTTATAGCATAGTCTATATCCATGCACCCTAATTGGAGGAGAACTCTCTCCTTCCAAACCTTGTAATTCTCTCCATCGAGCTCGGGAACTTCTAGGTTAATACTAGCTTCAGGAAACATTGCATATAGAAAATAACCACACTTATGTATCTTGAATTTTTGAGGCAAACTTAATTATGTCTACCAATGTAAACATATTTTATTAATCAATTATGAATCTCAGACATAAAACTTGCCTGTGGGCTAAAGTTCTAATTCTAATAGATTCATATCATAATGATAAACTATCAAATTATATCATTTCCTAATCCCGAGTAAATTAAGAAACTAATTTGATATTTTATCCTAATTAGTTATAAAATCATGATAAAAATTCCTGTAGGATAAAATTTACCATAACCCTATAACTAATCACAATTTATGTCTAATACCATTATATGATTCTGACAAATATAATTTTATTTAATTAAGGTTGCTGTGGCTAAGTCCTAATCAAACAAATTATGGATCACTTAGACATATTATCAAATTTTAAGTTTATTCATATTTTAAAATTGCCATCAACACAAGGCAATTTAATTCCTAATAATATGAATAAATTCTATTACATGTTCTTAAATCAATCACAATATGCAAATAACAAATTATACATAATCATGACAAGCACACAATTAAAGAAAAAATTTAAATATTAAAATTATGCCAAAATGCCCTTTCAAAATATATATATAATTTTTAAAATTCCAGGCGGTCTGTATGGCGAGCGGCGATTTAGTCTTAAGGTAAACAAACGAGCTCGCCATTTCGCGTTAATCGAATGGTGAATAGCGTGTCCACCATTTCGCCTTAACGAATGGCGAGCTGAGTGCCCGCTATTGCCTTAGTTTTAATGGCGAACTGTGTGCCCGCTATTGCCTTAGTTTTAATGGCGAGCTAAGTACCATCATGATCACCCATTTCTTTACGGTGAACAGTGCTCGCCAACTCCTTATGGCGAACTGTGCCCACCCCTTTTAATCGCAACGCGATCGAGGAAGTAGGTCCGCCTTAACTTAATGGCGAACTGAGTGCCCGTCATTTTGACTCTTGACAAATGGCGAACAGCGAGTCCATTTTTTTTTTCGCCCCAACTAGATGGCGAACTAAATATCCATCGTTTCGCCTAGCCAAATGGCGAGCAGCGTATCCTATTTGCCATTAGCTGAATGGGGAACGACCAGCTCATTTCGCCTAACTGGAATGGCAAACTGAGTACTCGCCATTCACCCCTTAGTTGAATGGCGAATAGCGTGTCCCATTAGCCATTAGCTGAATGGCGAATGGACACAAGCCCTCCTCTTATGGAGAACAGTGCCTCCATTTCCTTTATGGCGAACGGCGATCAAGGGAGTAAACTTGATGGCGAACGTGCCCGCCTTTCCCTTTACGGCGAACGACGATTGACATCGTTTGCTGCTTCCTTCTTCGCGAAAAACGCCATCTTCTTCACCCGAGTGCCTGGTTTTCAACCCGATTTACCACTCATTTGCTAAACAACCTTCCCTGCTTCGATTTGAGTGGTTATGGATCCCAAATCAATAAGGAGGAAACGAAAACAGGTTTTTGAAATTGGTTTTGGCTGAAAATGTCTTAAAACATATAATTCCAATTTTCCAAGAATCCATTATAACCAAAACGTACAAAACTGAGGCAGACAAATTTGGCAGATTAACAAGATACAAAGTATATATCTTAACGCAAGACAGAGGTTAACTGAAGCTCTGATGCCAACTGTAAGTACATCAAACAAGCCTAACATGCTTCTACACAATATGAAACATGTTAAAACAATCAAATGCGGAAGCGATAGGATCTAACCTCCAGCCATTGCACTCTGTAACTTTGCTGTTGAAGCGATTCCTGAATCTGACAATCTTTTAGTGTCGATCACAAGCCTTCCAAGCACTCGAATGCTCACTAGATGGTGTATGATAGAGCAAGTGATGCTTGGGGACCGGATTCTTGCTCTCTGTTTGTAAACTGGAGCCTCTCCTATTCTGACCAACTCAACAACCGATTGTTCAAACCATCACAGAACATCCTTTTATGGTCAGAGAATCAGTGAAATAATGGACCATTTATTTGGCATTGATTATCATAGGTTATATATGGCAATAGCCAGATTTTGTCAACCTATGATCAAGGAATATGCCAACACCAATCCCTCTATTTGGAGACCACCATCTCCAAATTCAGCAAGAGGTTTATCGCACAGCCATTTATCCAGCCAAAACAGTGTCGTCCTACCATTCCCAACTATCATTGCACTTCCCTTATGTATAATTGGTTGACTTGCAATAATTTCCCTCCAAGTAGCAGAAACCCCTTTTTCAGTTGAGGCTTGAAGAGAAGATGTCCCACTAAAATATTTTGACTTCAAGACACGAGCCCATAAGCTAGAGTCACCTACCTCTAATTTCCAACCAAGTTTAGCAATCAAGGCATTATTCATATCCTTTGTTTTCCGTAATCCTAAACCTCCATTCTCCTTTGGCTTACATATAGAATCCCATTTAAGCAATGGCACCTTCTTTTTTTCACTTGTAGATCCCCATAGGAAATTCATATTAACACTGTCAATACTCTTAGCAATAGCCACAGGAAGTTGAGCTGTTTGCATAGTATATGAAGCAGTGGTGCTTGTGACAGATTGGATTAATGTTGCCCTCCCTGCCAAGGATAATTGAGAAGCCTTCCACGAGGCTAATCTATTTCTGACTTTGTCAAGCACATATTGGTATGTAGAAACGTTCACCCTCCGAGAGTGAATAGGAACTCCTAGATTCTTGCCAAACTTTGTACAATGTTTCATGCCTGTAAATCGTTTAATACTATTCGCTTGACTTAAAGTAATATTCCGATAAGTATAAAAGCTAGACTTACTCGGATTTGCCTTTTAACCAGATAGTGAACAAAACAAATTTAAGCATTTCATAATCACTCGGCATTGGTTAATTGTAGCCTTACCAATTAACAGTAGATCATCAGCAAAGAAGAGGTGAGAAAGTGAGGGACCTCCCGATAAAGATAAATTGAATTCCAAAGTCCATCATCCACAGCTTTGTCTATCATGGCAGATAATTTCTATAAACAAATGACAAAAAGATATGAGGAAAGGGGATCCCCTTGTCTAAGACCTTTAGAAGGTTTGAAATATGAAGTTAGCTTCCCATTCCACAAAATAATCATCTCAGTCAAAGCTACACAATACATTATCAAATCTATCAATGAAGTGGGTAACCGAAAATCTGAAAGAATCCATCTCAAGAAATCTCAGTCAATCCGATCATAAGCTTTCTCTAAATCAATCTTCATAATTAAATCATCAACTCTACCTCTATTCTTTTATAAGAATAAATTGCTTCCTCAACAACCATAGTATTGTCAAAACTACTTCTCCCAGAATAAAGCTACTATGTAGAGGGGAAATAATCTCTATCAAGTAAGGCCTAATCTGGTTTACAATAATCTTTGAGATCAATTTCACTGGTATGTTACAAAAACTTATTGGTCTAAATTGGAAGACATTTATCGGATGCTCAATTTTAGGGATTAATACAATCAAAACCTTGCTCAGTTCAGAATTAAAAAGAACCATTAGCAAAAGCTTCCTTGATAAAATTGCACAAAGAATCTTTCACAATATCCCAGTTAGCTCTATAAAAGTTAACTGGAAAACCATCAGGCCCTGGAGATTGAAAAGAAAGCACGGATCGAAGGGTTCCCCAAAATTCATCCTTGTTTGGAACATGTCCCAAAGAACTCGAATCAAAATCATCAAATGTGACTCGTGCACTTAGGCACGTGATTTGCACATCATCCACCCTGGCTTCTTTACATAACTCTTGAAAATAAGAACCCACCATAGATTTCAACTTATCCTAATTGTCGTGGCAAAGAATGGTTTTTTATAAGATCAGAAGAGGAGGAAGAAAAATCCCCCCTCGACCTCAAATGGACGCAGGTTTTTATAAGAGAGAGCCAGTCTCTCCGTAAGATGACACAGCGGACATGTGGCCCAGTAGCAGCATTTGGATGAGCTGGTCCGTATCGTATATCAGGACAGACATTTTTGGTCATCTTCGCGTCAAAGTGGTCATGCTTGCTTAGTCCCGAAAACAGTGTTTGGTCTCAAGGTGGACGATGACACCGCTTGATGTTCATCGTAGCAGACGCTTACCTGAGCAGGCCTGACAACCTCGACGAGGTCAACGCTACCATGTTCACGTGTCCTTTCTTTTTTATCGTGTGAGTCCTGTCTGATGAAGTTACCGAGGTGAGAGACTAAAATATTCTTGAGCCAAAATATCCCTTATCACTGATCATCACACAAATAGCCATTACTTCTCTTTAAAGCCACCACTCTGTTCCTACTCCTGGCTACTGTCGTAGTATGAAAAAATCGAGTATTTTTGTCACCAAATTGCACCAACCTTGATCTGAATTTCTGAAACCAAAGAACTTCCTCTTGTAACCAACATTATCGTACTTCTGTAGCAGTTCCTCCTCAAGCTTTAACAAGGAAGGATGACTTATGTATCCCTTCAAGTCTAGCTAATACGATCCTCTTTCTTTTAAAAATGTTACCAAAGACATTCTCGTTCCACCCCTTGACTGCATCCTGGAAATTTATTAAATTTTTTTGGAGTTCTTCCTCGCTCCTCCATTTATCTGAATAAAAGGTTTGAAAGCATTATGACTGGCAAAGTGCGGTTTTCATGGTTTTTTATTTCACTCATAGAAAGTAGAATAAAGAAGCTGTTATTATACTACTCAAAAAAAAAAGTGTCATAACGTATTAGGTTTCGGGAAACCTAATAGCTAGACACAAAACTACGGAGTCGCCACCAACCATTCTAACTAGGTGTGATTGGTCACCTATTCAAACTAAGGATAAGGCTTGGTCTACGTTCAAAGTTCTAAGTTCGGGAGTACGGTTACGTGTGAGGAAGGATTAGCACCCTCACAACGCCCATCCTAAAATGGTACCAAATAATCTAAGGTTATCCTAATTTTGTCTTTTACTTTAATTTCGATATGAAAAAATCTTTTAAGTCTCCTCCATCAAGCTGGTTGGACAACTTAAAAAAATTTCCTCACCTCAAGAGTATTCAAGTAGGACCAATCGCCTTTCTTGAAGAGGCTCCGTCGTCGGATTGTTTAGATATTTTTATGCAAATCCTATTTTGACTCCTATCCAATTTCTATTTATTATTTTATCTTATTTTATTCTATTGTTATTATTTCCTTATATAAATTATTATTTCATATATTTTTATATCTTTAAATAAACATGAATTATTTGATATTGAAGATTTTCTTAAAGACCTTCCATCAAGCTGGTAAGACCTTAAAGAAACTTTCTCACCTTAGGAATTTTTAAAGAAATTACTCAAGCGCAATTCCATTTAAATTCCATCCTCGGAATAATTCACATTTATTAAAATATTTAAATTAATTTAATTTCTATATATTTTAATTATTTTCTAATTTTAATTCTAATTTATTAATTTGATCTTTATTCTTTATTATAATAAACTTAATTTTAATATACTGTTTTTTAATCTAATTTAATTTTTGTTTTTATAATTTAATTTATTAAATCTTGGAAATGTCCTATAAATCTTCCATCAAGCTGGCAAGACTTAAAAGAAACCTCCTCACCTCAAGATATCCAAAAGTACTACTCAAGCGCAGTTCCTTTAGAATTCTGTCGTTGGATAATCTGTATTTTTTATTATTTTTATTCTATTTTTATTTATAATTTTTTATTTCTAATTTGATTATTTATTCTTTTAGTTGTAATTAATCTTAACTAATTCTTATTTCAATTTTTAATAATAAATTTGAATTTTAAATATTGAAAATATCTTTCTAAATCTTCCATCAAGCTGGTAAGATTTAAGTAGAATTTCCTCACCTCAAGATATTTAAAAGCACTACTCAAGCGCAGTACTTTTAAAATTCCATCGTCGGAATATTTGTAGTTATATTATTTTTTATATTTTATTTCTAAATATATTAATTTCTATGACTCTTAATTCCTAATTTGACTATTAATTCTTTTAATTGCAGTTAATTTTAATTAATTCTTATTTCAATTTTTAATAAATTTGAGTTTTAAATATCGAAAATAACTTTTTAAATCTTCCATCAAGCTGGTAAGATTTAAAAAGAAACTCCTCACCTCAAGATCTCTGAGAGTATTGCTCAATCGTAATCCCCTCGGAGTTCCATCGTCGGAATAATTTTCATCCAAATAATTTTTTTTATATGTTTTATCTAACTTATATTTTAATATTGCGAATTTCAAATGAATCATAATTCTAAATTAACTGACTATATTTTTTCATTCTAAGAACTAGACCTTAATCCTAATCGTACCATACTAAATTATGCAATTCATTAAATCATACAAATTATATTATATAAATCATTAATCATACAAATCAAAATAATGAACATGAATTACTAACTCATTTAATTTTTAAATATTTAATTTACTAATCTAAATTTAATTGTCCCATAATTTTATTATATTGTTAATTAATATCTTTACTCATAATTTTACATTTATGACATTTCAAACAAACAAACAAATAAATCCTAATTTAAACTATTTTAACTAAAATAAAACAAATGAGTAAATAAATGAATAAACAAATAAAATATGAGACCAATACATGTAAACTAAAGAGAAGGATGGATTTACCTTAAATCTTATGCCACTTCTATAAAAGCTTCCCCTTCTTCCGTGTTATTATTCTCTAAGACTTTGTACCTTAACACAGCTTAAACTTAAACAGCAAACTCAAACCAAATGATGCAGCGAGTCAGGCTGCGGTTCGGGCAAGCAGAAGTAGGGATGGGCACTGATGCGGCTTTGGCTGTGTTCGGAGGCGGCAAGAGTAGACGTGAACTTGGCGATGGAACTTGTGATGGCACGAGCGAGACAACAGTGAACAGGGGTAGAGCAATGACGGAGCTTGGAGATGATGATGGTGGCTTACGATGGAGCGATGTGATGATGCAGAGACAGCAAGGGCAACAGCGATGGAGATGAGAAGGCCGAGAGCTGAAGTAGGCTGATGCAAAAATGGTGCAATAGTGAACTTTGGTGCAGTGAAGGAAGGAAGCAGGGTTGGGATCGGTGCTGGAGTGGTTCACATGCAGTGATGTATTCGATAATGGAAAGAGGCAACAGTTTGTGGCGCGAGATAAGTTGGGGCTTGACGTTTGCAATATGGGAGAGGAACAGTGCAGCAAAGGACTTTTTTGCAGAAGCCACGCAGAACCGAGAGGGGCTGATATGTTGATGGTGATGCAGGCGAAGAAGGTGAATGTGCAGTGTGGTGAAGTTGGCGAAGAAAAGTTGTTCAAGGTGTTTGGTTTGGTAGCAATGGAGGTGAAATAATGATGAGTAGTGGCTGTGCAGGAAGTTGAGTTGAAGATGGCAATAACAGGGATGGTAGGGGAGGAAAATGATAATAGTGCAACAAGCTAGGTTGGAAGATGATCCCCCTTAGATGGAAGTGGCGTCCCCAGTAAAATAAGAGTAGTAGCAAAATTCTCTAGGGTTTTTTTCTAGGGTTTTTCCTCCCTTTTTTTATGTGTTGTGCCTCCCCTTTATATCCTTTTTTTTATTATTATATTTTTATTTATTATTTTTTTAAAGGAAAATAAAATCAAAGGTCCTTTATTGATCCCATGGTCATGGGATTTTTATTTATTTTCTTTGACTTTCCTCCTTTTTTTTTTTAAATTTATTTCCATTTCATTTTTTTTATTTTTGGTAATCAATCTTCAGATTTTATTTCACTGTGATTACTTCTTTATTATTATCTTTCTTATGACAACAAATCATTGAAGTCAACTTCCTTTCTTTTTATCATTTTTTTTATTTTTTTTATTTTTTTTATTTTTTTAATTAATTAAAAAAAATGTTCGGACAAAATTAGGTGTCTACAGTTGCCCCTCTTTGCACATTTTCTGAAAATCAGGAATTGTGCAAAGACAATTAGACAACTATTTTGTCCGGATTTTTTTTTTTGCAAAATATTTACAATTTTTAAGAAACATTTGGTTCCTCTCACCAGAGGCTATAAGACTTTGAAAAATGACCTTATGCTCCTTTCACTAGAGGCATTGAAACTTTGAAAAATAATCTTGTGCTCCTCTTACCAGAGGCATTGAGAAAAATAACCTTGTGCTCCTCTCACCAGAGGCATTGGAACTTTGAAAAATAAACTTGTGCCCCTCTTACCAGAGGCATCGAGACTTTTGAAAAATAACCTTGTGCTCCTCTCACCAGAGGCATCAAGACTTTTGAAAAATAACCTTGTGCTCCTCTCACCAGAGGCATCGAGACTTTTGAAAAATAACCTTGTGCTCCTCTCATCAGAGGCATTGGAACTTTGAAAAATAACCTTGTGCTCCTCTCACCAGAGGCATTGGAACTTTGAAAAATAAACTTGTGCTCCTCTCACCAGAGGCATTGGAACTTTGAAAAATAACTTTGTGCTCCTCTCACCAGAGGCATTGGAACTTTGAAACAAAGAGCTCCTCTCAATAAAGGCATTGAGACTTTTGAAAAATAACCTTGTGCTCCTCTCACCAGAGGCATTGGAACTTTGAAAAATAACCTTGTGCTCCTCTTACCAGAGGCATTGGAACTTTGAAAAATAATCTTGTGCTCCTCTTACCAGAGGCATTGAGACTTTTGAAAAATAACTTTGTGCTCCTCTCACCAGAGGCATTGGAACTTTGAAAAATAACTTTGTGCTCCTCTCACCAGAGGCATTGGAACTTTGAAACAAAGAGCTCCTCTCAATAGAGGCATTGAGACTTTTGAAAAATAACCTTGTGCTCCTCTCACCAGAGGCATTGGAACTTTGAAAAATAACCTTGTGCTCCTCTCACCAGAGGCATTGGAACTTTGAAAAATAATCTTGTGCTACTCTTACCAGAGGCATTGAGACTTTTGAAAAATAACTTTGTGCTCCTCTCACCAAAGGCATTGGAACTTTGAAAAATAGTTTTGTGCTCCTCTCACCAGAGGCATTGGAACTTTGAAAAATAACTTTGTGCTCCTCTCACCAGAGGCATTGAGACTTTTGAAAAATAACCTTGTGCTCCTCTCACCAGAGGCATTGGAACTTTGAAAAATAAACTTTGGCTCCTCTCACCAGAGGCATTGGAACTTTGAAAAATAACTTTATGCTCCTCTCACCAGAGGCATTGGAACTTTGAAAAATAATCTTGTGCTCCTCTCACCAGAGGCATTGGAACTTTGAAAAATAAAGCTTTCATTTCAGAATGCCAGTTAACATGGGTTTGACTGGGCTTAACTTTCATTTTGATACCAACAATATTAGACTTCATCCTCCTCTAAGGTGTCAACTAAACTAGACTTTTGCCCTCATCTAAGGTTTTTTTTTTTCAAAAACAGTATTTTCCTTATCATCTTCTCATCATTTTTCAAATTACCATCTCTTATATTTTTGTCCTATACATTTTATTCTTACACTTTCTCTTTTCTTCAAAATTTTCATCATTCAAAACTTCTTATCCTAATAGTTCATGTCAAAATGCAATAATGAAATGTCATGCATGTCATGAATGAATGCCATGAATACCATGAATGCTATGAATATTAATGTCATGCCCCCTAAATTATTCCATGAATGTATGTAAATGCAATCTTAATTGTGGTAACAAGATTCTCAAGCTCATCTCGTTTTCCTCAAGTTCCACATATCTGCTAGATTCTTCTTATTCAAATCTTCTATCTCCACTTCTCATCCCACCTTCTAATGAATCTTGGTCCCATTATGCTTAAAGACTTGCCATCATGCCTTCAAATTTAGGTTTTCGTCATTTGTTATTTTTGTTTCTTTGTCTCTTTTAGTAATGCAATATTTCTCAAAAGAATATTTTTTCAAAAATTTACCCAAAAAAGGTTACCAACATTTATTTATTTTCCTTCCAACTCGACCACCAATGTAATGCACTTATGCATATTCTCAATTTGTTATATGGGTGGTATAAATTTAAAATGATCAAGAGAGATATAAATATTCATTCTTAGAAAATGAACATGAAATCAAGAAAAATCAATGGGACAGTCTGTTTGGAATAAGGTTTTCAGTATCCATTTAATGAACATTCTGACAATTTCAATCAAGTCAATCTAAAATTCTTTTCCAAAAGCCTACTCTTATGTTGATATGTTCTTTCATGTAGTGTCTGCCAATCTTGCCCTTGTATCAAAACTTTTTGATGTTGACCTTCTTCCTAAGCCGCCCTTTCAGGTTTTCAACTTAGGTGCCCCCTCATTTGATTCAAACTGCCCTTTTCGAGTTTTCAATTTGAATCCTCCTTTTTCTTTTTTCTTGTTTTTTTTTCTTGTTTTTTTTCCTTTTTTTTCTTTTTTTGTCTCTTTTTTCTTTTTTTTTCATATTTTTTCTTTTCTTCATTTTCGACCTCATTGGCTTTGACAAACTTCAACCTTCAGTGCTCAATCCAAATTAATGCCCCCTAATAGGCATTCTCGATTTTGATCCAAGATATCTTCTAAAGCTCATGGACTTCTTCATTCAACTTGATCTACTTCTTTTATCTCCATTGAACCTTTAAAAGATCGTTATCTCATTGTACAAGTATGTCTTCATTCAATGCATGATTCTTCAATTTAAGCATTTACATTTGATCAAAATGGGCTTTTAAAGGCACGTAATGTAGGCTCAGGTGAGGGCTTATGAAAGAAAATGATATAGTAAGCCCAAAATGTATTTCAGGGTTTATAAACCAAAGGATCACTTTTTTATCAAGTAAAACATTCAGGCATTTTGCCCCTTTCTAATTCACCCATTTCTTTTCTTGCTTTTTTTTTTGGGTTTGCTTTTTGAATTCAAACCCTTTTTCTTTTCTTTTTTTTTTCATAAAACTGGGCTATTTTTTTTGCCCCTCGATTCATCATAAACACTTTCATTTTTGCCCCCAAAATTCTTTATTTCATCTTCCTTGCCCCCAGTGTGGATGGTGATCCTTGGTGGGTTACATTACAAAAATATAATAAGCTCAAAAGGGGTAATCAAAGGATAATTTTACTCATGCTTGAAGGATAGTGAAAGAAGGCCATTTATCATTTCAAATGTAAGTGCTCTTCTTAAAGATCATTTATTGAACAATGACAAACATGTTAGAAGCTTTTGTAAGAGATTCACCTTCCTCGTATCGTCTATCAAGTGCAAATGGTGAGCAACCTTTCCTTCATTTTTTGTTTTCGCAACATTGGCATACTGTTAATTCATCAACAGTAGTAGTTCTTTCAAAATTGAACCCTAGATTTATTGACATCATTATCATCATGTTCATTATTTGGATAATTGTGAATGAAAGATATGGTGAGTATGTGGGAAATGGCAAATGAATGGAATGAGAAATTGACAGTGCATCACACTAGTCGCTTTATTGAAAAGGAAATAAATAAAAGTTAACCCATACATAAAATTTATTTCGTGCTTATGGGCTTAAGCCCTTTCAAAAACTATCTTGCATTACTTAAAGAAATAAAAGAAAACAAAACTAGAATTTATAGATCTTCAAAATTGTCAGGCTCGAACCCTTCATGCCCCCACAAAACTCATCCTTCATTAGTATGGTTAGGCAATGGGTTTGCATTCGTAGTCGGTTCCCCTTTTGCTTCAAAACTCAACATACCAGCTTTTATCAATCCTTGCACTCTATACTTTAGTGCAGTGCAATTCTCCAAAGAGTGACCCACGTTCCCGAAGTGATACTCGCATCGAGCATTCTCATCATACCACTTTGGATATGGGGGCTTGAGAGGTTCCACATAAATGGGTGCAATGAGTTGTCCTTTGATCAATTTTGGGTATAACTCAGTGTAGGTCATGGGGATTGGGTCAATGGGAGTCTTTTCTCTTTTTGGCCATGATGCATTATGATTGCCCTCTTGTTTATTAAACTGCTTAGTTGGTTGCATATTTGGGGCAAGTGTCTGGGGATTAGGTTGAACATTAACCTTGGGGTAAGAATGGTAAGGATTCTGAGTAGGATAGTAAGGTTGTGGCATGTGATAAGGGTGCTGTGGGACATAGCCTCCATATTGCCTTCCATATGCCACAGCATGGACTTCTTCTTCCCTTCTTTTGTTGGCTCCTCCTTTCTTCTCAATATTGTCGGGAGCTTCAATCTTTCCACTCTTGATTGCATTCTCAATTATCTCACCAGACAATACCATATCAGCAAAATTCTTAGTGGCATTACCGATCATCCTATCGTAGTATGGAGCCTTCAAAGTATTAACGAACATAATGGTAAGCTCCTTCTCCGAAAGTGGAGGTTGCACTTCCGCAGCCATATCACGCCACCTTTGGGCATATTGCTTGAAACTCTCATTAGCCTTCTTTTCCATGCTTTGTAAAGACAGACGATCAGGGGCCATGTCAGCAACATGTCGATATTGAGCCATAAATGCTCTTGCCAAGTCATTCCAAGTGGTGATTCGAGTTCCATCCAATTGATTATACCACTTCGCTGCAGACCCAGTAAGGCTTTCTTGAAAGATATGAATAAGAAGTTTATCATCTTGAGCATAGGCAGCCATCTTTCGGCAATACATAATAAGATGAGACCTAGGGCAGGAAGTTCCATTGTACTTCTCAAACTCTGGTGCTTTAAACTTAGGTGGAATAACCAAGTCTGACACCAAACATAACCCAGTAGCATCCATGGAACCATAAAAGTCTAAGCCTTCAATAGCTCGAATCCTTTCCTCCAACATATTTATCTTTTGTTGCGACTTCGCCTCATCTTTCTCTTCTGCTTGTTTGGCTTTCAACTTCTCAATTTCCCTTGGGTCATCTAAGTCGGGCACCTCAATGGGATCAGTAGATTTTGCGCCTTGGGAAGGATAGGCGGGTCCTTGGAATTGAGCTTGTCCAAACACTTGGGGTATAGCAGTGTAAGCAGGTGGATATCTTCCTTCTTGGGATGTTTGACTTGGAAATGGACCAAATCCAGGAGGATAGACAGGGTCTTCCATACTGCATTGTTGAACCCCTTCTTGGACTGCAACTTCTTCTACAACTCCTTTGCCCTTGCTTAGATTTTTCAACAGCTCTATAATTTGGGCCAATTGCCCCCTCATTTCCTCTTGAGCTTTTTCCATCTTCTCCATGCGCATGCTTGATTCTTCTTCCATGATCTTAGCTTGATAACGAGTGTTGTGTGAATGAACGTTTGGTCGAGCTATCTTCGAATCTTTTATTGCCACAATTAAGAATTATCATTTCACATGTGGTGACGCTTGAAAAATTTTGAAAATGTTTTGTTTAAAACAATGATTGAAGATGAACAAAACGAGATGATGCTACATGTGTATGAATGGAATGGTATGGTAAAAGGTTGCCATGTAACAAAAATGGATGAGTGATGCATGTAAATGTTTTGGTGAACTCATGGTACCCTCTTAGTGTCTCATGTATAAACTTGATCAAACATGTGTCCTATGTAATGGGTATTTTCTATAGCATGGGTTGACATGGCTCTATCTTACAGTTGGTCTTCTTAATTTCACTATATGCATGGCTTTAGATAAAAGGGCTAAAGGTTCCCAAATTGTTCCTTACTGTCGTCCACCCAAGACTAGTAAGGCACCCAATCTTCACCCATTATAGGTTACAAACGGAAAGGTTCAATTTGAGTGGGAGTATTTCACTGGCCTGTGTGGAGGTTATCACCTCACGAAGGCAAAGATACTATACTCCCTCCTATGAAGGATAAGCCCGGGTCGAGGGCTAATGCATGCACATGAATGTGAAGTGTGTGCATTAAATATTTTATGAAATTTAAAGTTTTAGGCAAAATCTTGATAACCTTAAACTACCTAATGACTTGACTCTCTAATGTCCCCAGTGGAGTCGCCAAGCTGTCATAACGTATTAGGTTTCGGGAAACCTAATAACTAGACACAAAACTACGGAGTTGCCACCAACCATTCTAACTAGGTGTGATTGGTCACCTATTCAAACTAAGGATAAGGCTTGGTCTACGTTCAAAGTTCTAAGTTCGGGAGTACGGTTACGTGTGAGGAAGGATTAGCACCCTCACAACGCCCATCCTAAAATGGTACCAAATAATCTAAGGTTATCCTAATTTGGTCTTTTACTTTAATTTCGATATGAAAAAATCTTTTAAGTCTCCTCCATCAAGCTGGTTGGACAACTTAAAAAAATTTCCTCACCTCAAGAGTATTCAAGTAGGACCAATCGCCTTTCTTGAAGAGGCTCCGTCGTCGGATTGTTTAGATATTTTTATGCAAATCCTATTTTGACTCCTATCCAATTTCTATTTATTATTTTATCTTATTTTATTCTATTGTTATTATTTCCTTATATAAATTATTATTTCATATATTTTTATATCTTTAAATAAACATGAATTATTTGATATTGAAGATTTTCTTAAAGACCTTCCATCAAGCTGGTAAGACCTTAAAGAAACTTTCTCACCTTAGGAATTTTTAAAGAAATTACTCAAGCGCAATTCCATTTAAATTCCATCCTCGGAATAATTCACATTTATTAAAATATTTAAATTAATTTAATTTCTATATATTTTAATTATTTTCTAATTTTAATTCTAATTTATTAATTTGATCTTTATTCTTTATTATAATAAACTTAATTTTAATATACTGTTTTTTAATCTAATTTAATTTTTGTTTTTATAATTTAATTTATTAAATCTTGGAAATGTCCTATAAATCTTCCATCAAGCTGGCAAGACTTAAAAGAAACCTCCTCACCTCAAGATATCCAAAAGTACTACTCAAGCGCAGTTCCTTTAGAATTCTGTCGTTGGATAATCTGTATTTTTTATTATTTTTATTCTATTTTTATTTATAATTTTTTATTTCTAATTTGATTATTTATTCTTTTAGTTGTAATTAATCTTAACTAATTCTTATTTCAATTTTTAATAATAAATTTGAATTTTAAATATTGAAAATATCTTTCTAAATCTTCCATCAAGCTGGTAAGATTTAAGTAGAATTTCCTCACCTCAAGATATTTAAAAGCACTACTCAAGCGCAATACTTTTAAAATTCCATCGTCGGAATATTTGTAGTTATATTATTTTTTATATTTTATTTCTAAATATATTAATTTCTATGACTCTTAATTCCTAATTTGACTATTAATTCTTTTAATTGCAGTTAATTTTAATTAATTCTTATTTCAATTTTTAATAAATTTGAGTTTTAAATATCGAAAATAACTTTTTAAATCTTCCATCAAGCTGGTAAGATTTAAAAAGAAACTCCTCACCTCAAGATCTCTGAGAGTATTGCTCAATCGCAATCCCCTCGGAGTTCCATCGTCGGAATAATTTTCATCCAAATAATTTTTTTTATATGTTTTATCTAACTTATATTTTAATATTGCGAATTTCAAATGAATCATAATTCTAAATTAACTGACTATATTTTTTCATTCTAAGAACTAGACCTTAATCCTAATCGTACCATACTAAATTATGCAATTCATTAAATCATACAAATTATATTATATAAATCATTAATCATACAAATCAAAATAATGAACATGAATTACTAACTCATTTAATTTTTAAATATTTAATTTACTAATCTAAATTTAATTGTCCCATAATTTTATTATATTGTTAATTAATATCTTTACTCATAATTTTACATTTATGACATTTCAAACAAACAAACAAATAAATCCTAATTTAAACTATTTTAACTAAAATAAAACAAATGAGTAAATAAATGAATAAACAAATAAAATATGAGACCAATACATGTAAACTAAAGAGAAGGATGGATTTACCTTAAATCTTATGCCACTTCTATAAAAGCTTCCCCTTCTTCCGTGTTATTATTCTCTAAGACTTTGTACCTTAACACAGCTTAAACTTAAACAGCAAACTCAAACCAAATGATGCAGCGAGTCAGGCTGCGGTTCGGGCAAGCAGAAGTAGGGATGGGCACTGATGCGGCTTTGGCTGTGTTCGGAGGCGGCAAGAGTAGACGTGAACTTGGCGATGGAACTTGTGATGGCACGAGCGAGACAACAGTGAACAGGGGTAGAGCAATGACGGAGCTTGGAGATGATGATGGTGGCTTACGATGGAGCGATGTGATGATGCAGAGACAGCAAGGGCAACAGCGATGGAGATGAGAAGGCCGAGAGCTGAAGTAGGCTGATGCAAAAATGGTGCAATAGTGAACTTTGGTGCAGTGAAGGAAGGAAGCAGGGTTGGGATCGGTGCTGGAGTGGTTCACATGCAGTGATGTATTCGATAATGGAAAGAGGCAACAGTTTGTGGCGCGAGATAAGTTGGGGCTTGACGTTTGCAATATGGGAGAGGAACAGTGCAGCAAAGGACTTTTTTGCAGAAGCCACGCAGAACCGAGAGGGGCTGATATGTTGATGGTGATGCAGGCGAAGAAGGTGAATGTGCAGTGTGGTGAAGTTGGCGAAGAAAAGTTGTTCAAGGTGTTTGGTTTGGTAGCAATGGAGGTGAAATAATGATGAGTAGTGGCTGTGCAGGAAGTTGAGTTGAAGATGGCAATAACAGGGATGGTAGGTGTTACCGAATTCTCGATGAGTGTACCGCAAGTGTACGGACCGTAGCAAGTAATAAAGTGATGAGTAGAGTATCGTGCCCACGAGGATTGAATTTGTGAATTGCTTACTAAGTACTAAAATTTCACACCCTAATTTTATTCAAACGATCAAAAGAAATTTTTTTATCAAAACACTAATGTATTTAAAATAGCAAGAAAGTGAAAATAAAAAAATCTTATTTAAATAAAACTTCTAAAATATTTCAAAATAAAAACCAAAAGAAATTTAGATGAAAACTTGAAAACAAAGAGAATAAAACTAAACTACTCTATATCCCTTAGTAGGATTGAATGCTCTTCATGGTGCTGAAGCTGGCTATTTATAGAGGCAGTGGGGATGATGATTAGCTCAAAATCTTGGCAGATAGGGCTCGATCTTTATCTTCAAAGAAAATTTATCTTTTATCAGCTCTTTTGATTATCTCTATCCTTAGCAAAAAGTCCATCTTGATAATTTATCTTCATAAAAGATAAATGCAACAATTTATCTTTCTTGATAGCAAGTAAAGATATCCATGCATGAAGCTTTATCAATAAAGTCTTGTGTTTTGAATGAAATTTGGAACTGAAATCCTTCACATCTTTGACTTCTTTATCAATTGGAGTTCCTACATCATTGAGAGAAATTTAACAGATAAATTAGGGATTTGAATCTAATAATAATGATTTAGAGATAAATTATATTATTAAATTCATGATAATTCTATAAATTATAGAATTATCACACCCCCAAACTTGAATTTTTGCTTGTCCTCGAGCAAAATAACATTCCCAAAGAAATGTACCTAGAGGTCAAATACACTTGCAAGAATGATTTCCCTTTAATTTCCATAAAGATTTTGAAAACATTACAACTCCATGAAAATTCATAAACATTAGCTAAATATATATAAACTCATTCAAAAGAGAGTATCAATTCAATTGAATTTTTCCGTGTGTGTATGTAATGTTTCTTCATTTTAGTTCATGCAATCCGGATGAATTTATACAAATATGAACATAACAAAATATCTCAAAGAATAGTTATCTTCCATAAGTTTGTTTTTCTCATCTTCTCTCCACTAATGTAGACACACATAGCTAAAGATCAATAGGACTTTATAAGCTTGTAATGTATGGCTAGGGTAAAGGTAGGAGAAAAAGGATTTTTAGGCTTAACCCCTAATCATGCATTCTTTTTCTTGGACTTTTTTAAGAGCCTTCAAATAATTCCTCCCACTTGATTTCTTTTTTTTTTCTTTTTTTTTTTGAATTTCTTTTTTTTTTTTCAACTTTTTTTTTTCACCCTTTCTTCCATATATGCGTAGCTCTAAATATATCTTGACATAGTCCTCATGCATATAATGGGGTATGGGAATAATTTTTTTCTTTTCTTTTTTTTTTTTATAGGCTAGGCTAATTATTAATGTAGGTAAAACAAGAAAGAAGGTCTACTTTAAGCTCAAATTGGGTGACTAAGGATAAAATATATCATGGTAGTCTTGAAAAGCTCAAACGGTCCAAAGATGGCCTAAATCACCTCTTTAGCTAAGTGTGTTCTAGGATTTCGCCTTGAGAGATGATAGAACAAATTCTAGACAAATAACAAACTTTAAAGACTATTGTTTATTCCTATTCACATAAATCTTCTCTAAATATGCATGACTTCAATGATAGAAACATTGTGCATTTAATTTTTGGAAAAATCTCAACCAAAAAGATAATTCACTAAAGAATTCATTCACATACTTTGCACATACTCATGAATTTCATATTGCTATAACATTCTCAATCAACGGTTAAATATCAAAGAATTATTAAGCAAGCATATAATCACTTCAAGGTAAAAACCATTTTAAAGCACAGAATTTTTGCAAAGATTTCATAAGAAAATCGAAAAAAATTTTGCTCTTCCCCCCAACTTGAAACATACATTGTCCTCAATGTATAAGAAATTCAAGAATTCAAGAAAAGGATAAAGGAAACTCCCTGATTTTTTTTTTAATGAAGCTCAAACTGCAAAACTTGCCAAATTCCTTTGTTGCTCCCCCAAACTTAGACTTTGACACCTATAAAATAAAGAAAAGAAATCAACTAATGAAATATCTAAACTAAGAAATAAGAGAAATAACTAAGAAAGCAATAAAATGCTGGGGTTGCCTCCCCAGAAGCGCTTGATTTATAGTCATCAGCTTGACTATGTCTGTCATTCTTTAAGGTGGATCATTAAGATCAGTAACCGATTTTCCACGATCGATCACTCCTCCCCAATAATGTTTCAATCTCTGACCACTAACCTTAAATGGTTCCTTTGAAAATTCAGCTCTTATTTCCACAATTCCATATGGAAATACTTGAGTAACAATAAATGGTCCAGACCACCTTGATTTCAACTTACCTGGAAATAGCTTCAAACAAGAATTATAGAGTAAAACCTGTTGCCTCGGCTCAAATTGTCTTTCCACTATCTCCTTGTCATGCCACTTCTTCGTTCTCTCCTTATAGAGTCGAGCCTTCTCATATGCTTGCATTTTGAATTCATCCAACTCATTGGGCTCAGCACAATTGGACTTCTCTTCATCAAGAATTGCTTCTATGGTGTCTATTGGTTGTTGATTGGTGAATATTCCCTGAACTATACTTTCCTCTTCATTCACTTTAAAACAATCATCAGTCTCACTTGGGAATTTAATTGCAGAGAAAAGATTAAATGTTACCTCTTGATCATTGACCCGTATGGTGAGCTCTCCTTTTTGCACATCGATAAGGGCCTTACCAGTTGCCAAAAAGGGCCTCCCAAGGATAATTGGGACTTCACGATCTTCCTCCATATCCAACACTACAAAATCAGCTGGAAAGACAAATTTGTCAACCTTCACTAGCACATCCTCAATAATGCCTCTTGGATACTTGAGAGACCGGTCTGCTAACTGGAGTGTTATCTTGGTGGGTTTAGTCTCTCTTAGTCCAAGTTTCCTGAAAATAGAAAAAGGCATTAAATTAATACTTGCACCTAAATCACATAAAGCTTTATCAAAAAATAAGTTACCAATAGTGCAAGGGATAGTAAAACTCCCTGGATCTTCAAGCTTAGGTGGTAAGTTCCTTTGCAAAATGGTGTTGCACTCCTCAGTAAGAGCAACAGTTTCAAAATCCTCAATTTGCCTTTTCTTGGAGATGATGTCCTTCATGAATTTGGCATAAATTGGCATTTGCTCCAATGCATCAGAGAAAGGGATGTTGATGTGGAGCTTTTTGAATACCTCTAGGAACTTAGCAAATTGCCTATCTATCTTCTTTTGCTTGAATCTTTGAGGAAAAGAGATAGGTGGAGGAGGTGATTCAATGGTCTTACCAGATTGAGATGAAGTCTGCCTAATGTTCTTTTCTTGCTTATCTTCTTCTTTTGCCTGGACTTCAACTCTGACATCTTCCTCTAATTCTTTAGGTATGTAGCCCACTTCTTTACCCTTCCTCAAGGTGATTGATTTACATTGCTCTTTACCTTCCCTTCTTGGATTAGGTTCAGTATTGCTAGGCAGGGTACCTTGGGGACGGTTACTAATGGCATTAGCAATCTGACCTACTTGAATTTCAAGGTTCTTTATAGAAGCTGCTTGGTTTTGTAAGATGGTGGTGAACATCTCTTCTAAAGAAGGCTTCTTTTCTTGTGGTGGGACTTGTGGTAGAGGATTATGTGGAAGTGGTGGTGGTGGTTGAGTATGGAAACCAAGAGGATAGGTAGGTCTTGGGTTAGATGATTGCCCTTGATCATTGTTCCAAGAAAAATTTGGGTGATTTCTCCAGCCAGGGTTATAGGTGTTTGAGAATGGGTTATGGTTCCTATTTGGATGGGAAACATATTGGACTTGTTCGGCTCGAATAGGACACCTATCGCCAGAGTGATTACCCCCACAATTATCACAAGTTACGAAAGGGTTTTGAATGGACTGGACTGGGTTGGGTGGTTGATTGATTCCAAGAGAATCAACCTTTTTGGTCAAGGCTGAGATTTGAGAGGTAAGGGCGGTGAGTGCATCTAACTCATACATACCTACTGTTTTTGGTGTAAGCCTCTCTGTTGACCATTGATAGCTGTTTGCAGCCATGTTTTCTATCAAGTTGTAGGCTTCATCTATAGACTTGCTCATTAATGCACCACCTGCAGCTGTGTCTATAGTAGTTCTGGTTTGGCCTTTCAACCCATTGTAGAATATCTGCACTTGCAACCAATTTGGAATCCCATGATGAGGACACCTTCTCA
Source organism: Heritiera littoralis (assembly GCA_031772115.1). NCBI lineage: Eukaryota > Viridiplantae > Streptophyta > Magnoliopsida > Malvales > Malvaceae > Heritiera > Heritiera littoralis. Next base: position 1,710,458 of record JAPDPK010000024.1, on the reverse strand, counting down.
AGAGTTCTTTGTACCTCTCCCATGCTTCATAGAGTGACTCTGAGTCGTGTTGCATGAAAGTGGTGATGTCATTCCTCATCTTAGCTGTTTTGGCTGGTGGGAAGAATTTTGCCAAGAACTTCTGGACTAAGTCCTCCCATGTTGTGATTGATCCTGATGCCAATGAGTTCAGCCAATCCATCGCTTTATCCCTAAGAGAAAAAGGAAATAATCTCAGTCTTATCGCATCATCAGAAACACCATTATTCTTAAAAGTAGAGCAAATTTGTAAAAAGTGTTTCAGATGGGCATTAGGATCATCATTGATTGAACCCCCAAACTGTACAGAAGTTTGGATCATTTGGATGATGGCTGGTTTGATCTCAAAATTGTTTGCTTGAATGGTTGGATATCTTATGCTCATCTCGAATCCATTCACTGTAGGCATTGCATAATCTCGAAGAGCCTTGGTATCTGCTTCTTCCATGGTATTTGTTTCAACAAGGTCTTCTTGGTTCTCCTTCTTGATTCTTCGTAAAGTTCTTTCAATTTCGGGGTCAAGGGGAGCCAATTCACCACTCGTTGCACGGCTCATGCACTAGGCCGATGTACCTCGCAAGAAAAACAAGAGAAGATATTAGTAACAAGGAGAAAAAAAAATAAAAAAATATTTGAATTAAAACTAGGTATGCTTGGTATTAATATTAGCAAAACAAATCCTTCAATCCCCGGCAACGGCGCCAAAAACTTGTTACCGAATTCTCGATGAGTGTACCGCAAGTGTACGGACCGTAGCAAGTAATAAAGTGATGAGTAGAGTATCGTTCCCACGAGGATTGAATTTGTGAATTGCTTACTAAGTACTAAAATTTCACACCCTAATTTTATTCAAACGATCAAAAGAAATTTTTTTATCAAAACACTAATGTATTTAAAATAGCAAGAAAGTGAAAATAAAAAAATCTTATTTAAATAAAACTTCTAAAATATTTCAAAATAAAAACCAAAAGAAATTTAGATGAAAACTTGAAAACAAAGAGAATAAAACTAAACTACTCTATATCCCTTAGTAGGATTGAATGCTCTTCATGGTGCTGAAGCTGGCTATTTATAGAGGCAGTGGGGATGATGATTAGCTCAAAATCTTGGCAGATAGGGCTCGATCTTTATCTTCAAAGAAAATTTATCTTTTATCAGCTCTTTTGATTATCTCTATCCTTAGCAAAAAGTCCATCTTGATAATTTATCTTCATAAAAGATAAATGCAACAATTTATCTTTCTTGATAGCAAGTAAAGATATCCATGCATGAAGCTTTATCAATAAAGTCTTGTGTTTTGAATGAAATTTGGAACTGAAATCCTTCACATCTTTGACTTCTTTATCAATTGGAGTTCCTACATCATTGAGAGAAATTTAACAGATAAATTAGGGATTTGAATCTAATAATAATGATTTAGAGATAAATTATATTATTAAATTCATGATAATTCTATAAATTATAGAATTATCAGTAGGGGAGGAAAATGATAATAGTGCAACAAGCTAGGTTGGAAGATGATCCCCCTTAGATGGAAGTGGCGTCCCCAGTAAAATAAGAGTAGTAGCAAAATTCTCTAGGGTTTTTTTCTAGGGTTTTTCCTCCCTTTTTTTATGTGTTGTGCCTCCCCTTTATATCCTTTTTTTTATTATTATATTTTTATTTATTATTTTTTTAAAGGAAAATAAAATCAAAGGTCCTTTATTGATCCCATGATCATGGGATTTTTATTTATTTTCTTTGACTTTCCTCCTTTTTTTTAAATTTATTTCCATTTCATTTTTTTTATTTTTGGTAATCAATCTTCAGATTTTATTTCACTGTGATTACTTCTTTATTATTATCGTTCTTATGACAACAAATCATTGAAGTCAACTTCCTTTCTTTTTATCATTTTTTTATTTTTTTTATTTTTTTGATTTTTTTAATTAATTAAAAAAAATGTTCGGACAAAATTAGGTGTCTACAAAAAGGAACTTTTATTATATGGGATTATTGTAGATATGTTTATGATAAAATAATATAAAAATAATATATATTAAAATTTTAATAAATAAATTTGATAAAAATTAAAAATTAAAAATTATATTTAATGTGTTAATACAAATTATTGTATGGTAGTTATTATATAATAATTTTATATTTTTGTAGTTTACTATATAAATCGACATGGCTTAAATAAATTATGATCTAACAATTAAGGTTCTGAGCCATTAAATTTGCCGAGCTTGGAATTGAAAGCCACGAAAACAAGGTAAAATAATTTTTAAATTTAATATCCAAATATATTTTTCATTTTTAGTACAAAATAGATATAAATCTTAAACTTCTTATTAAGTGCAAACAAATTCAAAATTTTTTATCTTATTGTAAATAAATTTTCAATCTTTATGAATCATATAATTAAATTTAAATATGTTAAATGACATTAATTTTTATATATATATATATATTACACACTTAACATGACACGTGATAACTTAAAAACTATTCACATCAATTGTAATGCAAAATGTTCAAACCACAATTAATATCATTTAACATATTCAAATTTAATTACGTTATTTTGAGATATTGAAAATTTATTCATCATATAAAATTTTGAATTAATTTGTATATAATAAAATATTTATTCATCATAAAAACTTATGAATTAATTTGTATATAATTTATATATAATAAAATATTAATTTATATGAATTAATTTGGTGAAGGTCATAAGCCTTTTTTTCTTCGATCAATTTCAAAATCTTGTCCTCCAACAAAATGAAATTACTTTCGTATGGCTTCAACAGCTACCCCCTTCTTCCCTTCAGACCATTCCCAAGCTTACTAAGCTTAACGCCGTCATCTTTGACCTTCACGTTACGCCTCCTTTTTCTTCCTATTCTCTCTCCATCACCACTCCTAACAGCAGCCATTTTACTAACAGCTCCCGGAAACTCTGCCGAAATCCGAAGCCTCCCACTGCCGCCATGATATTTCCCCAAAATCCGTTTCTTTCTGACATTTGCGCCACCGTAATAGCCGGCTTCATCGCTCTCTCTCTCCTCCATGTCTGGGAGGAGACCGCCAAACGCCGTCTGTTTGACCAGGTCTAAACTCCGCCTACGTATTTTCGTTATCTTTGGTTGATTGTTCTTACCGTGGATCAAAGCATTTTATTTTATTGACAAATGCTGACTTGGATTGCTCTGTCCAGCTTAGTTGTCAAAATGTTTGTCAGCTTACGAGTTTTTTGTTTTATTATTTGTTGTTTCTGGTAAAGAAAGATCTTCATTTTAGCTAGAAGTTGAGGGGGTGGTTAATAATGTTAGCTGAAAACCCGGTGGTGTCTGACTTGTTCGCCGCCGTGGTATGCTGCGGCGTTATATTCGCGTTTCTCTTAATCTGGAAGGAAACTGCCAAACGAGGCCTTGATCAGGTCAGTTAACCGCTTTGCTTTTATCGCTAAAAGATGGCTTCTTTCGACTGCATCAAAGTCGAGATTCTGGGATTTCGATGATTCCATGTCCATCCGAATCAATTCCAATGTTAAATTCATGCTCCCAAACACGGCGTATTGCCATCAGTACTAGGGTCTTTTCTTCGTTTTTATATTACAGCACGGTCACCGGATCTTAAGCTTAGTTAGATATGATTCACCAGTTTTAAATTCTAATTCATTGAGACGACTGTGGTCAAATTCTTTGAGTAATAATCGTCCCTATGGGCTCAATCGTTAGGAAGTTGACTTTCTCTAATTGCACTTTTGGCTTACCTGTTATTGGAAATTAGCGCTAGCAGCTTGTTCTTATAGAGTCAATGTCTCATCCTAGTTAGATCGTCTATTTCTTTGCTCTGCCTCATGGAAAAGTTTTTCTTGCTTCCTATAGAGTGGTGGATGAAATGTGTGCTGACGAATTCTTTCAAAATAGAGTTGACAATTATGTTACTGATTTTTGTGGGGAGAACATATGAAATGATGATGAAGTTGAGGATTAAAATTATGTAATTCAATTATCTGTGTAGTTTTGGATTTATAGTTGTATGAACTACATATCAAATTAATCACATTTCTCATTTCCCATTGATTTCTGGATAGCAATGTGTTAATTATGGAGATTTTCATTGTTTTAGGGGATAAGATTACTGCTTTATGACTGATCTTGCATTCAAATTTAAATGATGAATGAATCAACTTCTATCCTTCATATATTGAATAAAGAATTCACTTCCATCCTTCATATATTGAATAAAGAATTCATTTCTGTTCATTTCTTTCTAGAAATGATGCTAAGATGTTACAAGTGCACAGTTTGTTCCTAAGAAAACCAGTCTGTTGGAAAGAGACTAAACTGAAAACTGCTTTTTCTTAGCAGAATTTGTTATCAGTTTCATAACTTCTTTCTTTTCTTCTTCAGAAACTGAATCGAAAACTTGTGCATATAAGCATCGGGCTAGTTTTCATGCTTTGCTGGCCATTATTCAGGTGGTCTCCTTACTGAGGCAGCTTTATATTGTTTTACCATATATTACCTGATGAATTAGCTAATACTTAATATCATAGTTCTGGGAATCGGGGAGCAATTTTAGCAGCTAGTACACCTGGTGTCAACATTATACGAATGCTTCTTATAGGTTCTGGAATATGGAAAGATGAAGCCACGGTGGAGTCAATGAGCAGATATGGAGACTACAGGTTAGAATGAAAACGAAAGCTTGTTTTTTTGTGTCTATGCTACAAGTATCAGGGATATTTCTACTTGATAGTAGCTTTCTCTTGTTTGGTGTTTGCTTCACCTGCAGAGATCAGTTTGGCACTTCTACTTATATAATCAGGCCAACTAAATCTATCAAATTCTTTGTGCAAAGATGACAACTTCTTGTTATTTAATGCAGCAAATATAGTTGTATACTATTCTAGATATCACATGAGCCATGGTCTTGAGACAAGACAGGGCATGGAAGAGGGAGAATAATGCGTTATTTTTAATCCCTTTTTGGATTGTTTCCTGTTTATCATTTTTTTTATGACTTCTTCAACTTGGCCCTAACTCACTCCCTACATCAGGGAACTTCTTAAAGGACCACTCTATTATGCTACAGCAATTACTTTGGCTTGTGCACTCTACTGGAGGACTTCACCGGTCGCAATTGCTGCAATATGTAACCTTTGTGCTGGAGATGGTAACGGTTAATTAAGTCATTTATTTTTTATTTTCTGCTGTACTACTTTAGCTGGACTAAAAGCTGCTCGAGTGAACATTTCGAGTAATTCTCAGAAACATTGAATGGGGTGAATTATTTTGAATTTCTAATGTGCTTTTTAATCAAAATGCCTAGACATGCAAACTTTACCATCTTTATCTGTTTAAGGTTTCGCGGATGTTGTGGGAAGGCGATTTGGTCGAGAGAAACTTCCTTACAATAGGAACAAGTCCATAGCTGGTAGTGTTGCAATGGCAACAGCTGGTTTTCTGACCTCTGTTGGGTATGTTCTGTCTGGATTTTCACTTTTCGCCCTGTTTTTTCTTTCCTGATTAAGCCTCATCATGATTAATTAATTTGATTTATCCTGAGCAATGTTGTAACAGGTTTATGTACTATTTTTCCTACTTTGGATATATCCAAGAGCGTTGGGAGATTGTTTTGGGTTTCTTGGTTACATCTCTTGCCTCAGCCCTGGTGGAGTCACTTCCAATTAGCACTAAGCTTGATGACAACCTTACAGTTACAGTAACGTCAATACTGGTTGGCAGTCTTGTTTTCTGATCCAAAAATCACTGTAACCTGTACGCTACTCATGGTAGGGGGAAATTTTAGGAGCATTGTTTATTTAGGGGCCCATTTGGTATGAAAAATGTTGTAATTTAGTGCAACATAAAATGCTTGAACTATGGTCAATAATGAGTCCACTGATTACATTGAATCTAAAATTCCAAATTGGCTTTGGTCTTACGTCTTTAGTCGGACAGTTTCCTGAAAGTTGCGGGTTTCAGTTGCAGGTTGAGAAGATTTAGGTGCGTAATGTTCTCTTTAGGTAAATTAAGTAGATTGCACGGTAGGAGATTTCAAGTTGATCAAAAATTTTGGAAAAAAAAAATCTCCAGTTATAGAACACCCTGGATCACACAATCTTATAATAATCAGTACAAATAATGTACGTGAAAAACGCAAGCATAAACCCACAGCCACAAGTAAGCAATCTTCTTCAAAAACTCGTCATGAATCCTGTCAATATTCCAAAGCAACACTTGAAAACAATAACGAACACTTTCTTCTACAAAGGAAATATCTCATTAATTCGTTTCGCGTAATCTTGTTCCTCTTCTGCTTCATCATCATCAGTCCTCCTGCGCTTTCTCAAACACATCAAAGAACAGTTCCTCCGCCGTGGACCATTACCAGCTGGGTTCGAAGCTTCTGACTCTGGACTTCTACCGCGCCTAAGGCGAGGAACGAAAAAGATGTATGCAAAGAAGAGAGCAAAGACAAGGACGACAACAAGTAACCAAATCTCGCCATGCAGAGCGAAGTGCCTGTCGTGCGAGATGGCAAGCTCAGCTGGTGGTCGTGAGGGCTCCATTGATGGTAAAATCGAAAGCTTAGCTCTAGCCTGTCCATCTGGGTGGTTTTATATCTTCCTTCGTCGTATGAAACATGTGACTTTAATTGCATAATATCGACCAAATACCCTGCTACTATTATAGCTTTTGTCTTCATTTTTACTACAAATTTCTGAAGAAGAAGAATGATTGATATAACCATAAACACGGGCCTGACTTTGTGAGTTCCGATAATGCTCTTTTGTTGTTTCTTCCTTTTGGTTCCTTGGTCTCATTTACATCAATTATGTTGGAGCTCAAATAATGAGAAATAGTATATATGTATACATATGTGTATATATCAAAATAATTAAGAAATCTAATACAAAATAAGTATTTATGCAATGTTTTAAGGCTTAATTTTTATGCAAATTTGACTATTTCTTTTGTTATCCTATTGTCAATAAGACAAAGAATATGCTTAAGATAAAAGAAATGTTTAATTTATAAGATGGATCAGAGAATGGTTCAGCATTAATTTTCCTTCCCTCTCAATTTTGTGTTTTATTATATATTTTGTATGCTTCACCCAAATGGTTAAATTTCTTTAACATTATAATAAGATCTTGTTGGTGGCATTATGCAAATATGAAGAAGGGATTGAAAAATAGGGTTTGAAACAAAGATTAAATGAGAATGTTGATTATAGTATGTTTTATTTTCTTAGTAAGGAAGGAAATTTTGAAGCAAAACAAAACAGTGAACAAAAAATCAATTGAACTAAGGAAGAACATGTTTTAGGTAGGTTTTAGTTGCCTCAGTTAGGGTGTCATTGTCACATACGCAGGAAGATAACACTGGTCTCGGACAAGCTCTTTCTTCACTCGGCCCACTTTATCGAAGTTGGACCATGCAATCCAATGGTCTACGGGCTCTCATGTATGAGAATTCTAATCTTCAGATTTACGGTTGTGATTGCAAATGGTAGCATTCTAAACACCGATTCTAACCTTTCTTCTTGGGGAGATCAATTGCTCCCTGGAGAAATGCATGGGAAAAATTAATGTTCTGATGGTGATTGAATTGCATACTTTATTAATGATAACATTTTCCTTGTATATTCTGCTACGGAGTAGGAAGGCTCGTCACAAGGTTGCACAGCAGTAGAAAGCCGGTGTTCACGAGGCAACCCTATTTCCAGCTGCTGGAGAGCTACAGGTGAGGAGTATTCGAATGGCAAATATGAGGAGCCATGGAACAGTGCATGCACCTTGTCAAAGATTGAATTTACAGAAGCTTTCCAATTCATTTGAACCGTGTGTTGCATCTGTCTTTCTTTTTTTTTTTTGGTAGATGCATCTGTCTTTCACTGTATTGGTCATGTTAAACTTCTGTCCAAGGCAAAAGGGGAAAGTAAGGAAGAAAAGGGGCTGAAAGAAATAGAGATTTGAGGGGAGGTGAGGTTACAGGTTGGTTCTGACCTTCAGGTTTGCCCTTGTATTTGATTATGTCTTTTAATGAGAACATCAGCAAGGCTAGCGGAACTTTCAACTGTCTGTTTGGTTCCTAACTTCCTGTAGACAGCAGGATATCTGTAGGTGATGTTTAATGCTTAGAAGCTGCGTAGGACACTAACACTTCTCAAAAATGACATTAAGTTTACATTATTCAGATTTCTCCCGCCAGTTCTATTGCATGACTTTCCCCACAAAACCTGATTTTTTTGCATGGTCTTGCTCTTACCAAAGTTAATTTTCCATGGGAAATCTCTTCCAAGTGGTAGCATAACAGTGGTCATTCTCGTGTCTCGTGGCAGAGTGAACAAACACAAACTTCTCTGCTTGGCTACAAGGGACTCATGTTCAATGCAAACTCTAAAAATTGAAGAATTGAACAATATAAACAAAACCATAGAAGGCCAAAACCCTTTACTCATAAAGACACAAGTAAGAAAATGCATGGAACAGGCGCTAGGCCATAGCTGTCTTTTTCTGATTCTTTAGTAAAAAGCTCACAGGTTTCGAACTCAACAATGCAAATCAGAGTTACTGCCACAATTTCTAGGTGGAAACTTCTTCAGCATTTCCTAGTTACGCAAGAAAGTCAAAATAGTACAGCTTCTTGGGTCCCAGAGGATAACACTTCGCGAGATTCTCGAGTATTCTGCATGCTATTGAACTTACCATTGAATTTGCTAAACGTTGTAGTCATGGAGTTAAGCATTTCTTTGTGGAAGAGGGATTTCAATTGAAAACTGGCGCATGCCATATTCTTTAGCTCATAAAAATTTAGGTAATTCACAGATCCTAGAATGGGGTGCTTTGCAAACATTGCAAACAGAAAGAGTAACATTGCCAGGAGATGCATCTTAATCATCTACCGAAACAAAGACACTAGATGTACAATCTTTCCGCAGCTCAGTCTCTGTTTGTTTGTAGTTAAATTACAGGTATTCACAATCAAAACGAGCGAATAACAACAAACAGGCTTTGTTTTACATTTGTACGTTACTGACTGATAGTTGTGAACTTCTGCTTAATCAAACACTTCCCAGTCTTGAGTTATTCTTGTTGAGGATGGTAAGGGGGCTGGGTCAGTCAGGCTTCCTACCCCAGACTCAAATGCCTCCCATTTGGTAGTCGCTGACACTGCATTGCAACTACTGCTGAAGGGATTAGAGTTTCTGGCCTTCAAATTGTCTAAGGTGTCCACAAGACCTTGGACGCGACCAACCTGTGCAGGAAAATTGAAAATGAAATGTTTTCAATTGTCATTCTAGCAAACGCATTAAACTACTTTTATAAAGATATCTATTCACTCATGTAAATTAAATGAAGAACTTAACTTCCAGCTAAAAATGCAACAAAGAAAACTAGTAGTTCTCAGGCATGTCAACCAAGGCACTGATAAGCCAGTGGAAAGTAAACAATTGTAAAGGTGAAAATGGTTGAAAGCAACCAGATTGATCAAAAGCGAACTCTCTTTTGTCCACTACTTTAATTGACAAAATCTACTTTGTCTTTCTTTTCTCTGTTTTTAGCAATTCAATCGGATCCAACGATTCTAAAGCCAGGACCGTGAAGTAGGTGCACATGTGACATGATTAAGTAACCGTTTCCAACGAAAATGGATTCTCATCTTTCATCTGCATAGAACTCCAAGAATAAAGACACCCATGGAGGACAGCTTACTTAACTTCCCAAGTATAACACCACCAAGTTTCTCATCAACAAGCACAATTATTTGTACCAAAAGAAAATGGTATAATCAGAGCAAGAAGGATCAAGAATCCATCTATGCTGAACTCTTGTGCATGACTCACTGAGAATTTTCAAGTCCCTAATTGCTGATGTGGGCTCCAACTCATATACATGTCAACTTCGCAATCATTTCAAACAAAAAAGCTTTCACTTGCCAGCAACATTGCGTTGGTATAAAACCTGAAAACTAAAGTAGCTATCTTGAATTTATTTGGCACATAAAAACAAAACCATCTCTTTTAAGCCTGCAGAAAACTCTAACTTGATAATAACTAGTAGCTCAATTGTCTAGAAAACATGGATCAGGTTTCTATAAAGACTATTACTAAAATGGAATTAGAGAAAACTACAAAAGTCTACAGTAGCAAGCGCAACTAGATAATCACTAACCTCAACCCGCCTCTGAACTTTGGCTTCTCCATCAGCCTCAATTGTATCCAATTGGAGCAATTGCACCATAAGCAACTCTGTCAAGACAAGGAATTCCTTCTCTGCAACCTTTGTACCTCAACGAACAATTGCATCCAAAGCAATAACCTAAAATTTTTCAGTAGGACGAAAAGTTTTCATGTTGTAACATTAAGAATTAGTTTCTATGTTCAGTGGATGCTAGGTTGCTAACCTTCTCAGAGAGTTTATCAACCGCTGCTCGGACCTTAGCAACCTGTTCACAGGCTTTTATCACACTTTGATTTCTCTTCATCTCCTCAAGCTTCCTCTCTTTGCTAGCTGGGTCCTCTAAAAGTACCACCTTTGACAGATCTTTCACTCCTGCCATATGCAAACATTCCTCATCATCCTTTTCCTTCCCTTGGAACAAGAGCCTCTGCTCCTTAGGCTCCAAACCGGTTTCTTGTGCAAGAGCCCTTTTCAAATCTCCTTCAATTTAAACCAAACTCAGAAATTCAGCATCAATTGCATATGGCACAACAATGAAAGCAGAGCAGTCTACCCGCCTCACAATCCAGTGCTAAACTCTGACCCACCAAAACAGTGAAGCCAAGTCCAACAATCCAGGAAAAAAAAAACCAAAGCATACGCAGAGAAACATAAATACTGAGCAGATAACTATGATTAAAAAGCTTCGCTCAAAAGACTAAACTTTGATATCCATTGGATCATGATGGTGAAGTGCAAATGTCACTGCCAAAACTCAAAACTTTCGTCAAATTCATATACAAATCAAGAAGAAAAGACGAAAATTTGAGAAACCGACACAATGGGGTGGAGATGAGAATAATCCACTTTAATCAAATATCAAAATGGAAATCTGAAGCATCATGCACTCGCTGATATGCATTAAAAACCAAGAAAATCAATCTTCCGCAAAATATCAACGGAAAAGACATGCATGAAGCAAGAAAAGATAAAGAAATTGTTACCAAAAGTGGATTGAGCAGGCACAGCGACGTCATGGTGATAAGAACCATGAGAAACTTTGATCTTGATCATGGGTCCAGAGGAAGCATCCCCCACGTTCCTCTTTTGGACAAGCATGCCACCAGGCCTAAGCTCCCACTCTATCTCCCCTTTAACCACATTGTTTACTACCCTTTTTGAAGATAATAATCTTTTCATTGTCAGAAAATGTACTCTACCATAAAAAGAAAAAGATAAATAGAAGTTGGCTGGGAGAGGTATGAGTTTGAGCTAACTGCAATGGCTAAGGATAAACTAAAGAGCATTGGATAAGCAACAACAAAAGCTTTCAGACAAAGACTCTCCAGCAGAACACTTTATAGAGCTAGCGGTTGGCCGGATTTATCTATGGTAAGGTGAATTTTATCGTAAGATCATGAGATTTTTAATCTTATAAAAAATTGAATAAATAATAAAAATTAAAAAATAAGTAAATAATAATTTAATAGATTAATAGGTACATTTTAATTTAATTAAGTATAACTTGAATTACATTTTTATCCTTTTAGAAAGCAACAAGATATTTAAATTAAATTTTTATTCATTCATAAAACAATCAAAATTACATTTTTATTCATTTAAAGTGTGAAAGCAAATTCTTTGATATATATTAAATTTCATAGTTTTTTTACGATCATACATTATATTAAGGGTAGTTCATGCTAACATAGAGAGAAAAAATTAAGAAGAGAGAATATTATGGTTCATCTACCCAGAATATTTTTTTTGTGTTTTTATACTTAATCTCATCAATTTTACGATAAATTTCATAGATTTTTCTATGAGTCTAATAAATATGACAATGAATGACATAAATTTTATGGTTAACTATTATAAATTTATGTTTTTTCTATTATTTTTATGCTTTCTCTTATAAATTTTACAATAAATCTTATAAATTTTATGATGAATTAATAAATTTATACAATAAATGTCATTAATTTAATGATTTATTTGATAAATTTTATGATTAATTTCATAATTTTATGACAAATTCCAAAAATTTTACAATGAATATCATAAATTTTACAACAAATCTTATAAATTTTATGCTAAATGACATAAATTTTACAAAGAATCTCATTTTTTTTTACAATAAATGTCATAAAATTTCTGATGAATATCATAAAGTTTATGTTTCTTCTTATAAATTTTACAGTTAATTTTCATAATTTTATATTTTTGAACTGATTTTATGCTAATTTTCATCAATTTTATGCTTATTCTCATAAATTTTATGATTATTATAATACTTGTACGGTTATTTTAATCAATTTTATGATTAATTATATTAATTTTAAATTTATTATACATGCACAATTGAATCCTCGATAAAAACAATCAACTGCCTATATATAAAACTATCACAACATATTTTAAGTTTGAGCAGCGACTGTCATGGCATAGCAGCCGACTGCTGTGTATAATTCATAACTATTGATTAAATCACCTCGTGCGGTTGTAGTTTGCCAATATTCTTTATTGCGTCTCCTTTAGCTCAGCACATATGCAACGCATAACCTGTCACCGTCCTAGACTGAAGTGCACAAATGGTTTATGACACACGTGGTTGTTGTATCCATGCATACAATAACTATATATGAGAATAAATTATAAAGGATTAAACCCCTTGCATTTGGTTAGTTTGATAAGAATAATATAATATTAAGATAATAATTTTTAAGTACAAAGTAATATATTATTTTTTTGTCAAATTATGTCATTTATCCTTATACTATAACGAAATTTGAAATTTAGTCCCTTCACTATAATTCATAAAAATCAAGACTCTATTGTATTATGGTTTAAAAATTCCAATCCAATCAACAATGGCCGTCACATTTTCCATTAAAATTGCTGACATGGTGTTGACTTTGCTGAGGTGGTGTTGACTTGATGATGAAGCATTGACTTTTTTTTCTTTTCTGAGGTGGCGTTGGCTTTGCTGATGTGGCATTTTTGTCCCATGTAATTGATCTCTATATTTTTATGAAATTTGAAATTTAGTCCCTCTACTATAATTCGTAAAAATCAAGTGCCTTTATTATTTTGATTCGTAAATCTTAGCCCAATCAATAACGTTGTTAAAGATCTCTATTAACTAATGCTGACATGGTGTTGAGTTTTGTTGACATGGCATTATTTGCTTACATGGCTTAATTTTTTCACGTGGCGATAATGTGATTTTTTCACTTTTTTTCTTCAATTTTTTGTCTTTTTCTTTCTTTTTTCTTTCCTCTTTCTCTTTATTCATCATTCTTTTCTCTTCTTTCTCTCTACATCACAATCACCAACTTTCAAAAAATTTATCATTCTATCCCTATCAAAAAGCTAATATTTTGTAGAGGATTATCTCAATCAATAGAGAAAAGCTAATAAATTAATTCGATGTCTTTTAAAACTATTTTCAGCACCAAAAAGCATAACAACCTGAGTATTATCCCCACAAGCATGCATTTTTCCGGGAACCTTTTATGCTCTCACCTCACAATCTTGTAACATCAAAACAAAATAATTCTTTCTCATACCAAATTCATATAAACACAGTTTGGGTAATTTTTAAATGTTAATTTAAAGCAATTTTTTTATTGTTATTCTTTAAAAAATAAGTATTAGTATTTTTATCTTAACTATAACCTCATAAAACCCAACAAAAAAATGCTAATTGATGAAAGTAATGTCATTTCCTAAAATAAACAGTACTAAAACATACTGCCTCTACGACAAGAGCATCAATATTTGCTCTAAGTGTGACAAAATGAGACTTTCAATACCAATATATCCCCTTCACAATTCAGTAAGAAGGAGAAAAAAGCAAATAAAATGAAAGGAAATAGAAGAAGAGGTTATGGCTTTTGAAGGTTGGAGTCGCGAGTTAGCTTTCTAGATCTATATATGTTTGAGAAATTTTTAGAAAAACCCCATTAGATAGTGAGAAAGAGTAGATAGTGAGAAAGAGGATATTGATAGGAAGAAGAGCGCCAATTTTGGAAGCGAAACGCAGTCAGCGAGTGATGACAATTACCTGAAAATCAAATAATTCTATTGGTTTCCTGGCTGTGATGCAGAGAGAAAAAGAAAAAATGAAAATGAAAAAAACCACATCATCTTTAAGTAGACAAAAATAAGCAACGTCATGTCACGTAAACAAGGGATGGACAAGTAGTCCAAATAAAATGCCATGTTCGAAAGTTAATGTTATGTCAACAAAAGTCAACACTAGATCATTATTTTTAATAGAGATTTTTATAAAATGATAATGATTGGATTAGGATTTGTAAATCAGAATAGTAAAGGAACTTGTTTTTCATGAATTATAATAGAGGAATTAAATTTCAAATTTCATACAAGTACAAGGATCAATTACAAGGGACAAAAAGTGTCACGTCAGCAAAATTAATGCCACACCAGCAAAAGTCAACAAAATCAACACCACGTCAACTACCACGTCAGCATTTTTAACAAAAAATGTAATGGCCGATATCGATTGGATTGAAATTTTTAAATCATAATACTACAGGGACTTAATTTTTATGAATTATAGTAAAAGAATTAAATTTCAAATTTCGTTATAGTATAGGGATCAATGACATAATTTGACCATTATTTTTTATATAAAAAATAAATAGACAGTATATTGATTCTTATATAATACTGTTGTTGCACAAAACAACAATGAGTGATTGCTGACTAAGTGTCTGTCTCTTTCTCCACGTGCCTCCCAAAAGCTTCTGCAAAATAACAAATGTCAGAGGAACGCAGGGGGCGGTTCCCTGAGTAGGCACTCCAATGCTTAAGTTAGCCAAAGATTCTTAAGTATCGGAAAACATCAAAGCCAGAAGTCAAAAAATTA
Source organism: Heritiera littoralis (assembly GCA_031772115.1). Lineage (NCBI taxonomy): Eukaryota > Viridiplantae > Streptophyta > Magnoliopsida > Malvales > Malvaceae > Heritiera > Heritiera littoralis. Next base: position 1,695,381 of record JAPDPK010000024.1, on the reverse strand, counting down.
GAGAATAAAATAATACATGTGGCCTATTTATAGGCGAGTAAATTACCATTATTGCAGAGTAATTACTTGGAGGGCAATTTCATCCTTTTAGAAGACTTTGTTCCCAGTACGACGCTAACACTACTGATCGGAGGCGGCAGAGGTTTGTCGCTAGGCGGGAGGCCACAGATAGGTGCTACACACATTCGGCAGCAAGTTACTACGCAGGTGGTCATTTGGAGGCCTGTCGCATGCGACAGGTCCCTTATCACTTGCGGGAGGGATCTCCCGCAAGTGTTCTCTCAAGCCTTGCGATGTCTCCCGCCTAATGCCATGTGGCCCGATGGTAACATGAGTGTAAGGCTCGGGTACTTAAAGGTACCAGGGTTCGAGCCTCAGAAAACGCACTAAAGGCATTAATCTTGAGTTCTTTAAGAGCCTTGGGACAAAGCTGTGAGGTGGGTGACCGCCAAAGCGGACAATACGTTGAATGATGTGTGATGGGAGACCACCCATCTCACGCTGTCAAGGCAAACCTGGGGCGAGTGCGCATAGGGGATGCTTACCGATGACCCACTAGAATGGGCAAGGCCTTAACTTGTTAGAGTAAACTTGGGGTGCTGGGCACCTAGGGGATGCTCGCCGACAGCCTGGTGAGACCAGTGAGGCTCTGACATCCGAGGTAGCTTCTATTCTAGCTTGGAGCACCATCCTCCCGCATGATGAGAAAGAGATTTTCAAGAATCTTTCCGCAGGCGAGGACACCTCTGATTACCTTGTGATGAAGGTAAGAGCTTCGACCTTCTTTTGGAGTGCATAAGTTTTATCTTTTTCAGTCCGGGTTTTTAATCATTTTCTTTTTGCTTTGCCATGCTGCTCAACAAGTGGTGGCTATCAACGCGCAGCACCGGACTTTCAGAAAGCGAGTTAAGAAAGAGCAGCAGGATCTTTGAAAGAAGTATATGGCGCTTCAAAATGAGGTCAATCAACTTCATTCACTTCCTAGCCGAGTGGACGAGTTGAAAAGAGGCAACGAAGCTCTAAGTCGACAAGTAGCAGACCTCAAGCTGAAGCTAAGAGAAGAATGGGCTAGGGCCGATTCTCTTCAGGGGTACTGGGAGGCTTACGACAAGGCCTCAAATGATTTGCAAGCCATGAGGTCATAACAGGACGAGGCCATAGACGTAGTGCACAACTTGCTGGATCAACAAAAGACGGCTCGAGCTGAAGCTGTCCGAAAATATTGTCTTTCCCAAGACTGCTTCGAGAAGAAGCAAATTTATCTGGCGAGCTTTGTTAAGTACGGCTTCTACCTTGCCCGCGCTTGGCTGGAAAAGCAAAGGTCTAACGAGACCTTCTTGGAGCTCTTATTTATTGACGAGGTCAAGTTCTATAACGCTCCTCCTTGGACTGAATACGAGCCTGACTCGGTGGATCCCGAAGGTTATTTGGAGGAAGGGGTCGTGGATCACTTGGAAAACCTTGAAGATCCTTGGCCCTCTCGTAAGCCACGCGGTCAGTTCGAGCCCATCGAGCCACATGATCAGCCCGAGCCTATTGAGGCCTTGCAAGGTTTAGACAGCGAAGATCTTTTACTCTCTGATTCTACTACTGTCGAACCCGTGCTAGACTCCGCAGCTGTCGAGATTGCTGGGCCTTCGAGTGACGCTCCTTCTTCTGAAGCTACTCTTCTAGAAGATCCAAACGCGGGTTCAACTCTCCAAGACCCTAATGCTGACACAGTGCCTTCTCTTCTAGCCGACTCAATCCTCACTATAGATTGATTAGGATATTTTTCTTTTTCATTTTGTTTTTCATTTCGATTTTAATTCATACAAACGATGTATAGTTCCATTTTTAATGAAAATCATGACTTCTTTTGCCGTGTTTTTTCTTTTCTTTGCATGCTTATGATAGAATACAAACTATTTACACGCATGTTATGTTATTACAATGCGGTTTTAATTGACATATCATAATATTCATCGTAATTTTGGCATTTTATAGCCACAATGCTACGTAGTATGCTAAAATGTTACAACACAAAGACATTTTATCAATAAAATAACATAACATACTTTTCAACATACCTTTTGTCATGTGATACTGTATTGCTCCACAAGTTTTTCTCTGAGACAGCATTACTTCCTGCTTAAAGAAGAACTTTTACTAGAGTATAGTGCCTGTCTCGCTCGTTCTCCTCTTAAGGACGTGTGTATTCTGTTTGCCCGTCTTGCGCATTTTTCACTTAGGGACTTTTTCCCTACCCGTCTTACACCCTTTTGTGCTTGGGGACTTTTTATTTGTCTGTCTCGTGCATTTTTCACTTAGAGACTTTTTGTTTGCTTGTCTCGCGCATTTTTCACTTATGGACTTTTTGTTTGCTCGTCTCGTGCATTTTTCCCTTAGGGACTTTTTGTTTGCCCGTCTCATGCATTTTTCACTTAGGAACTTTTTGTGTGGCCAGCTTTTGCCTCTGTTACTGTTATTCCTGTAACACATTTATCAGTTAAATCATTACTGTATGAAACATAAAATATAAACAACTGGCCTCTTATTCATAAGTTAATCAATAACCTCACATGATATTTGGCAAAGTGATACATAAAATAACAACAGGAAAATAAGAACGATAAAATAAAGAATACAATGTTCTCATTACCATTACAACTTAAGATAATTGACATTTCAAGTCTTCAAGATCTTTTTGCCTTGTAAAGTCTCCAAAGTGCACGTGCTTGGTCCAATCATCCTCCTGATTCTGTAAGGTCCTTCCCAATTGGCTTGAAGCTTACCATCTTCCTTATGAGCATTTGTAACGGCTGACTTTCTCAGCACCAATTCTCCTTTTCGTAATTCCATGCTCTTAACTCGAGCATTATAGTATGCGGCTATCCGTTGTTAGTAAGCGGCTGACTTCATTTTTGCTGTGTCCCCTAGTTCATCTATCAGATCAAGGTTCTCTCTAAGCCCTTGAGAGTTGATTTCTTGAACATAAGGGATTAGCCTAGGTGATCCTACTCCAATTTCAACTGGGATGAGGGCCTCGGTTCCATATACCAAATTAAATGGTGTCACTCTTGTTGACACCCGACTTGTTGTTTTGTATGCCCAAAGAACACTAGGGAGCTCATCCACCTATGCTCCATTTGTTTTGTCCAATCTAGTCTTTAGCGTATGCAGTATGGTTCAATTGCTCACTTCAGCCTGCCCATTGGCTTGTGGGTAGGATACAGATGATATCCTTAGTTGAATATTCAACCCTTTACAAAAATCTCGAAACGCATCGCAATCGAACTGTTTTTCATGATCGACATTCAACACCCGAGGGATTTCAAATCAACAGATAATATCTTTCCATACCGTCGCCTTCACCTTCTTTTCAGAAATTGTAGCCAAAGGTTCTGCCTCTATCCACTTCGTAAAGTAGTCAGTGGCTACTAGTAAATATTTCCTTTGCCCAATACCCAAAGAAAAGGATCCCAAAATGTTGAGCCCTCATTGCATGAATAGTGTTGGTTGAATAGTACTCTGAAAGGTTGAAACTGGTGCATACGCTATGGGAGCAAAATTTGGGCATTTTTCACATTTTTGTACTTTCTCAATGGCATCTCTTTTCAATGTTGGCCAATAAAACCCCGCACGTAGTACCTTCATAACTAATGCTTGAGCCCCTAAGTGTTCACCACATATGCCCTCGTGAACTTCTGCCAATGCATATTCAACTTGTTCAGGCCCTAAGCATTTCAACAAGGGCATAGTAAACTCACGTTTGTAAAGCTCTCCATTTACCATCGTAAATCTAGCACTTTACAATTTTAGCCTCCGGGCTTCATTTCTGTCATCAGGGAGTTTTCCCTACAAAATGTAATCTCTGATCGGGTTTCTCTAATCACTCCCAATCTCAACATCGCAAACTTCCTTTTCTTCAGTGCTTGGCTTGGCTAGACACTCCACCTTTATTACTCCTCCTTTATTACTCCTCCTTTCACTCCCCTTGAGGATGCTAACTTTAAAAGGGCATCTGCGTGAGTATTCTCAGACCTATTTATTTGACTTAATCGAAAATTTTTAAATGATTGTGCTAATAACTGGACTTTTTGCAAGTGAGGGACTAGAGCCGGCTCCCATGATTCATATTCACCAAAGAACTAATTTACCATCAATTGGGAGTCACTATGACCCATCAGGTTGCTAACTTCCAATTTCTCAACCAGCTTCATTTTGGCTATCAAGGCTTCATACTCAGCTACATTATTGGAGCTTGGAAAGTTAAAGCGCAGGGAATACTCATAGGCTTCCCCTTCAAGCAAAATCAATACAACTCCGGCTCCACTACCATCCACGCTACAAGCTCCATCTACAAACAATTTCTACTATACTAATTCTGATTCCTCTTGGACCTTTCAAACCGTGCATTCTACAATAAAATCCACCAATGCTTGCCCTTTTATCACCTGACGAGGCTGGAAGTTTATGTCATATTCACTAAGCTCGACCGCCCATTTAGTTAACTGCCCCGAGCGTTCTGGCTTTTGCAATATTTGTCTTAAAGGCTGGTCGGTTAGGACGGTTACTGAATGAGCCTAAAAGTACAGCCTTAGCTTTCGAGTTGCCATCACTAGCGATAATGCTACCTTTTCCACTTAGGGATATCTTGTCTCAACATCTAGCAAAACTTTGTTCACATAGTAAATCGGACAGTCCCTGCTCCATCTTTTCTTAACAGGACTGCGCTCACCGCCTTCTCGCCTACACCCAAATACATAAAGAGTCGGTCTTCATGTTGAGGCCTAGACAACAACGGCAACTCTTTCAAGTAATCCTTCAATCTCTCGAAAGCCTCATGTCACTCTTCGAGCCATTTGAAATTCTTTCCCACCTTTATCGCCTTAAAGAAAGGCAGACTCCTTTTTGCTGATTTGGATAAGAAGCAGTTCAAGGCTGCTATCCTCCCGGTTAGCCTTTAAACTTCTCTGATAGTGTTGGGCAACTTCATATCCAAGATGGCTTTAACTTTTTCGGGGTTAGCTTCAATTCCTCGATTAGTGATCATGAACCCCAAGAACTTTCCTGACCTCACTCCAAACGAATATTTATTGCGGTTCAACTTTATGTTATACTACTGTAACACTTTGAACACATCCGACATTTTCTCAACATGTGATTCCTCCTTAGGGCTTTTTATGATCATATCGTACACATACGCTTCCATGATATTACCCAACAAGTCCTTAAACACCTTGTTTACCTTCTGCTGATAAGTAGCTCCCGCATTCTTCATGTTGGATTATGCCCTTAGAACCATTCATTAGATGATTGACTTTGGCATTATTTATGTATCATGACATTTTATTTATTATAGTTCATTATTATATTTGTTTTATAACTGCGTAATGTAATCTTATATGATAATGTCCTTAGAATAGTAATAACACACTATTCTTAAAGTATCCCTAGTCAAGTATTATTGTGAACAAGGATAACAATGATACGATAAGACTAGTATGTGGTTGACTGATGACCATTGTCATCGATATAGGATATCAAGTCATCACATAGGTACATGTTAGAGAACTATGTACTGGATCGACCCTCCATGAGAACGCTACATGGATTGTTATATGAGTGTCATAAGCGATTCTCATAGTGATGATGGTGTATGTGATCCTTTGACTTGAGATCATCACAGATCCCAACATAGAGAATTGCATACTTTAATGCTGCTAGATGTCATTCGTAACAGGATGGACTATAAAGGTAGTAATTGGGTATGCCTTGATCTATGTAGAGGGATGTTGAGTGATCAAGATAGAATTTATCCCTCTTATATAACAAGAGTGATGTCTTGGGCCCTTTGATAGAGTGAGATTAAGAAATGCATGGCCGTGCTCGAATAATTCAATATGAGATATTGATTTTATTTGTTTAATTAGTCTACTCAGGAATCAAGAAACGCTGATTAGACTATACAAGTGTGACACATTCCATGACTTGTGTCTAATCAAGACATCAAAGGATAAAGGGATTAGACTACACGGTAACATCTATCACGAGTAAGGTTATGTCGAGTCATTGACATTCTCGTTACATGGGTAGCAATGATGTGTTGCTAGATACCGCTCATTGCCTGTGACAATTTTGTCATTGCCATTGTTTTGAGAACCTATTGGGTCGCACACTTAGAACGGATCAATGAGGAGCTTAATTAATCCTATTCTGAATTGGATTAAGGATATAACTAATCCTATTCTGAATTGGATTAGGGATATAACTAATCCTATTCTAAGTAGGATTAGAGTTCTGTTAAAAGGATGTTTTCTGAAACATAGCCACACAACAATTAGAAAACAGAAAAGTATTCTTTTAATCGAAGCTAGCAGTTCGGTTAAAAGAATCAAAACGCTCCTTAAGGCATCTTATCGTGAGACGTTCAAGAGTCGTGAGATCCGTTCGTGTGGATACCATAGAGGCAGGAACGAAAAGTTGCTGCTTGTGATTCGACCAAAGACAGAAAAAGCGGAGAAAACGTTAGGTAAAATCTCGAAACCCTAATTAGGCAACCCTCCGAATCGATCCTGGTGGAGGCCGAATGTTTTATTTCCGCTGCGTGCTTGTTTCGGTCTCCTTCACTTCAAACCGAAAGACATTACTCGATAGCAATATGTTCCGCTATCGATAATGAAAGAAGTTTTCTCCTCATCATTTGGGTGCATCATAATTTGGTGGTACCCCGAGAAAGCATAGAGTTCGTACCCGAAACTTTCGTCCACCAGTTTATCAATACGCAGCAACGAATAAGAATCTTTGGGGCAAGCCTTGTTCAAGTCCGTAAAGTCCACGCAGATTCTCCACTTCCCATTGGCTTTCTTCACCATCACCACGTTAGCCAACCACTCAGGATAATTAACTTCTCTGATGAACCCTGCTTGTAACAGCTTCGAGATCTCCTCATCTATAGTTTGCTACCTTTCTGGAGCAAAATTTCTTTTCTTTTGCTTGATCGGTTTTACTCTTGGAACTATATTCAACCAATGACAAGCAATCTCTGGGTCAATTCCCGGCATGTCGTCGGGAGTCCAAGCGAAAACATTAGCGTTCTCCTTCATGCACTGAATTATCTCCCCTTTTGCTTTACTAGGCAACTGACTTCCTACGTATACCACCTTTCCTTCATCTTTCTCATTTAATCAAATTGCCTCTATCTCTTCGTCAGGCTTTGACTTAGGCGGTTATTCGATTATGAGGGTCTCTTTCCTTTGGATCCCTTTACAGGTGGTGGACGCGATATTACATGTCCTGCCCCTCCTTTGGTCTCCCTTCACTTGGCCTACACCACGAGGAGTTGGAAACTTCATCAACAAATAACAGGGGTGCACCACTGCCCTCATGTCGTTCAATAATGGTCTCCCGAAGATCATATTGTAAGCCATTGATGTTGACTTTACCACCATAAATAACGCCTGCCGGACGACACTCCTTGGGCTTTCTCTCAATGTGACAGGTAGCTGAACTACCCATACTACCTTCACCTTTTCACCAAAAAATCCATACAACGGCATGGGCATCGGTTTTAGCCTATCCTTTGAGATGTTCATCTTCTCAAATCAGTTCCAGTAAATCAAGTTCACCGAACTCCGGTTATAGACAAGGATCTGACTAATTGGATGCTTTGACACGACTACCGAGATTACCATCGGGTCATCAAGGGCATTGTGATATCCCCCCTATCTGTTAGTTTGAAGGTGTTGGGCTCCTTATCCTACCTCTCTTCCATCACCAAGTTAACTTGGTGGACTTGTCAAGCGTAGGACTTTCTAGAAGATAAGGAAGTGCCAGCCAACGATTCTCCTCCAGATATAACGTTGATTGTTGGCCCTATAGGCTCGCTATCTTCCTTTTGATTTTTCCTGTTCTCCCTTCTATTATCATTTCTCCTCACATTCTTCCTATTCTCATCTCTTCTATCCCTAGAGTAATTCCCCCTGTTACGCGCGAGATAGTTATTTCTGTCACTTCTCCACACAAATCGGTCTTACCTTCCCACATCAACTACTCCAGCTGATTCATCAACTCCCTACACTTTTCTGTGGAGTGTCCATACCCTGAATGGTAGCTACAGTATGAATCTAAGTTACAACCTAAATTCCCATAGGTCTTTTTCAAAAGCTGTATAAGACCTGCCCCCTTAATGACTACCAACACCGAAGCACAAAATTCATTGAGCGGGGTGTAAGTGGTATATTTCAACCTTGGGGCCTTCTCAGGTTTGCTCGATTGACTGAAAGAAGCCCCAGAGGTTTCTCTCCCTCCCTTTCTTCCTTCCTTCTACTCTTCAGCTGACACCATTTTCTTTACTTCCTCCTGGGTGATGTACTTATTTGCTCGAGAAAATAATCAGAGATCGTAATCGATTGGTCTAGTGATAGGGACTCCTGTAACTTCTCAAAACTGGTCCCCTGTAACATGGCTGCCACAACTACTCCTACTTGCAAATCATGCACCTCCAAAGTGGCATCCCTAAATCGATCTACATAACTCTTCAACGATTCTTTATCTCCTTGCTTAAGGGTGAGCAAATAAGTTGGCTCCTTCTTTCTTTGACTATTCACCACAAACGCCTTAAGGAACTCATTCCGTAATTGGTTAAAAGAGGCAATGGACCCCTGGGGCAAACTGTTGAACCACTTCATTGCATGCCCTATTAGAGTGAGTGAAAAGCCCTGCATACTATCTCATCCTCCCATCCATGTAGTAACATCAGGGCCTCGTAGTTCTGCATATGATCATAGGGATCCGTCTTTCCTGTATATGTTGTCATCTGTGGCATCTTGAACTTTGGGGGCAGTGGTTTCTGCATTATGGTCGCGTTAAATGGTATCCTTCTCCTCTAGCTCTCCTTCGTTGACACCAAGTTCTTTTCTTCCAACACCTGTTCTATCATCTTCTTCATATTCACTACGGGAGTGGGTTGATCTCTATCTTTTTCAACATGAGACAAGTTAGGTTGGTCTTCAACGACTACCTCCTTCCCTTTACTTCGAGATGCATCCCTTCACATCATTTGTGTGTTCTAGGTGAGGTTAAACTCTGACCCGGCCTTCCATGTGCTTTCCTTATCAACGTCGATCTTTCTAACACCTCCAACACCATGTTATAAGTCAGTCTCGGCAAAATTTGGCAGACTCCGGTAGTGGGCGAAGACCATGCCACAGCTTCAGCACCCTGTCGCCCAGCATTCTGCCGCACGACCTCTTAACCCTGTCGCTTGATACTTGCTGCAGGTCCCACGTCTATTGCAGCCTTATACTCCCGCGGTGACCTTGTGGCAGGCTTTTTACTCTCAATCCCTGTCACATCTTATTGGTTGTGAGCTTCTCCCGTAGGAGACGCCTCTTGTTGCAGCGAGGGGTCTGTCGCCTTATCGCCTGAGGCGGTACCCTTTCTCTCGTCTCTCCCACGAGGTTTTGCGCGACTTGCGGCAGATTCAATTGCGAGAGGACTCTTTAAATAGATCCACCATGGCCCTCAGGGCCTGGGTCGTTTCCTCGCTCTGCAGCCTCAAAGCTTCGAATTCCTCCATAGACACTGTTGTTCTCTCTTCTTCCCTGTTCACCTGTGTCCTATGACGGATCAGTTGTTCAAGAGAACTCACAGAATTCTCATCGCTTCCATCTCTGACAGTAGTCGATCTTGTTCTCACCATATTCAAAGTTTTGATTGGCTTTTATTTCGTCTCCCACAGACGGCGCCAATTGTTGTTGCACAAAATAACAATGAGTGATTGCTGACGTAAGTGTCTGTCTCTTTCTCCAAGTGTCTCCCAAAAGCTTCTGCAAATAATAAATGTGAGAGGAACGTAGGGGGTGGTTCCCTGCGTAGGCACTCCAATGCTTAAGTCAACTAAAGATTCTTGAGTATTGGGAAACGTCAAAGCCAGAAGTCAAAAAATTAGAGAATAAAATAATACCTGTGGCCTATTTATAGGCGAATAAATTACCATTACTGCAGAGTAATTATTTGGAGGGCAATTTCATCCTTTTAGAAGAGTTTGTTCTCAGTACGACACTAACACGACTGATCGGAGGCGGCAAAGGTCTGTCGCTAGGCGGGAGGCCATAGATAGGTGCTGCACACATTCGGCGGCAGGTTACTACGCAGGTGGTCATTTAGAGGCCTGTCGCATGCGACAGGTCCCTTATCACATGCGGGAGGGATCTCCTGCACATGCTCCCTCGAGCCTTGAATTGTCTCCTGCCTGATGCCACGTGGCACGATAACTTTATGCCACATGGCGGTCTCTGTTGTTTTTGGGCCTCAACCAAGTGGATGTGGGCTTTGCTATATCAATTACAAATTTTACGATGAATGTTATAAATTTATGATGAAACTCATAAATTTTACGATTCATATATTTTACATCGAATCTAATAAATTCTACGAAGAATATCACAAATTTTATGATGAATCTAATAAATTCTACAATTAATCTCATAAATTTTACGATGAAAGTCATAAATTTTATTTTTATGATTAATGTCATATGTTTTACGATAAATGTTATAAATTTTATGATACGATGAATCTCATAAAATTTAAGTCTTTTTTTTCATGGGAAGTTGAATGCCTAAATGGCATTTGACTACTCATTGTATAATTTTATCCAAAAAATTTTAATTTATATGGGCAGTCGATTACTCATATTAGGCAATCAATTGCCTATATAACTTAAAAATATATTAATTCAAAATAGTCAATGAGCAGTCGAATGTCATTTTTGGGCGATCAACTTCCCATGAAATAATCTTAAATTTAAATTAGATGTAGATACAATGTATCTACTACTATCTCTAATGAAAGTGAAATAAAAATTCATGGAACTACTAGAAAGTAATCTTGAATGGTTTTCCGTTTCAACCATGAAGGACGGTTTAACATTAAAGATGGATGAAGATGATCGTGCGTTGGGGCTATAGTTGGTTTCAGTGTTCTATAGGTGGTTTGTGAAATCATCTGCACAGTACCATCTTCTCAATCTCAAATGAGTATTAATCGACTGCTGTCACTTCTCATGATGGTTTTTCGAAACGATAGTATTAATTTATAATGTTATACTAAGTTATAAATTATATTAGTTAGTTGATTACTTTATTATTATAATGGATCGATTTATTGTATATGCACCTTGTTTATTGGTGCAAAGAAATAAAGCAATTTTTTTTAAAAGAGTTAATTAATGAGTTAAAGAAGTGTGTTAGATGAAGGTTAAATTAATAATATATTTTCATATTAATATTTAATATATAATAATAATTTGAAAAATTAATTTAATAAATTATCATAACTTTAAAATTTAATCAATAACTTAAATTAAATATTACTAATCTAAAAATTATTGTTCTCTAATCTTATAATAAACTTAAAATTTATAAATTTACTGAAAAATTCACCACGGTGGGTCAGCTTCAAACTCGTGTTAACGTATAACACCTGTATCGTGTTTCCCAAGAAACGAAGATCGTAACAAGATCATGATGTTGGCAAAATCCCAAATCGTATGGAGCCTCGTTGCTTGCAGGAGGTCTGTCTGATGAGAATTATAAGATCGAACTACCTATGTTTCTGGAAAAAAGTTTATCACGTGATGTAACTGATTAGACCTTGAGAGTCCCATGCTTTCATTTCAAAATTCAGGGGAACCTTAAGAGTACTAGAGTTGAAGCCTTCAGGTTGAGATATGTACAAAGAAAATTTATTTATGGCATTGAAAGTGCAGACTATGTTGAGTTTTATGACTCGTAATAGACTCCGAAATTTATTTAAAGATAGATATTCTCATTATTTTGGTATGAGGAGGAAAAAATGTAAATTAGAGAATTTGAATCTCTTATTTATTTTAGTAAGTAATGAATAATAATAGCTTGAGGCAAGCCTCCATAGGAAATAGTACAAAAAAAAGAAAAGTAATAATTACATTACACTTTAATCACAAAAAAAAAGATTAGTTTAAAACTTTTAAAGTGTGTAACTATTATTAAAATAAATTTTTAATCAAAAATTTGAAAAAAAAATATTGAGCGTTGACTTTAGCTTAAATAATAGCATCTTCACTTTTAAAATAGGAGAGTTTTACATTTTGTCTTCTTCCAAATCAAAGCTTTCATTGTACTAATTTACTAAAGCAAAAACATAAAAAAAAAAGAGTATGTAATTTATTTAAAAGATAATTTTATTTATTGTACGTCAATCCTTCTAATATTATAAATATTCAATCTAGTCAAATAATGAATGACTCTTGTATTTTTTATTTTGTCAACGATGACATATGATGGTTTGCTTATCTTATAATAGTATGGGTAATTATTTAAATTTTCGAAAATTTAGGTTTTTTTTATTCCAAAATATAAGTAAGCCTAAGCAACTCTCTTGAAAGGCCTGAGGCTGAGATAGTGGGCCATGCAAGTACCACTTTGGGCCGACACAAAGACTTTCAGTCAATTTTCTAATGATTTTCGGCCTGGCCCACACAAAATTTGTACCAAATCTTTAAAGCTTTGCTTTATAAGAATGATAAAAAATGAAGATAAAAAATTGATAATTTAATGATTAAGCTAAAAAATAAGAAAGTGATTGTGAAACCTAATTATCAGATTATCAAATTTTTCACTCTTATCTCTTTTCATCATTTTTATTAAGCAAAGTCTAAATGCTGAGACTCACATTTCACAATTGACAATAATAAAATGAAATTGGGGCTGGGCCCATTTGTTCTCTTGCCATAATCCATTCTCCGGTGGATTTCGAATGAAGGTTTACAAAAAGATCCCTATCTCTTTCAAAGAGAATTTCAGAATCTCCCTAGCAACAACTCGTTATTTATTCTCGTTGGCAAGTGGTTTATAAATTTCAAAAAAATTTATAAACAAAAGTTTAGTGAATTTGCAAATTCTAATAATGGATTAACAATTATAAATATAAATAAGTCGAGCGATTTGTGAATTATTCGAATCTGGTTCGATGATTATTTGAATTCGATTTATTCATTTTCGAACAAAATTCGAACTCAAATTAGTCGAATCTCGAATTGAATCCGAATAATTAAGTATTCAACTCGATCGATCGGCAAGTTTTACATAATTTTTTAATTTTTAGTATATATATTTTAAAATTTATTTATTGATTTACATTTTTAGCCTTATATTATATGTAATGTAACAAAAAAAACTTTTAATATAACAAAAACCCTAAAGACCCTGAATTGTTTGAATCAACTTTTCAGTTCACTCACGCACTTACTAGCACCCACCCCCCAATCGGCGCCGCTCAACTCATCGTCGAATGTCCTTCCAAGCTCGACTTTTTTAGCCGACGACGAGTACTCACGTCCCTTGTCTTACTTTGTCTCTCGGTTTTTCACTTGCGCATGTGAGTCACCAGTATCCACCCCCGCAATCGGCGACGCTCATTGTCGCATAACCTTCCAAGCTTGACTCTTGCGGCAGCGTTTCAGTCGACGACGAGTACTCACGTCCCTTGTCTTTTTGTTTTCCTCTCTTCTTGATTCTTGAATCGATTCAGTGGATGGATGCCTCTCGGAGAGGAAACCCTTGAATCTTGAACGCGATTTAGCAGCCTGTTGCCTCTTTGGGTCTCGATTTTGTGGAATAGCCTCCTTGGTTCTATCTCACCGGAGCCACGACATCAACTAAGGTTTGTTCTACTTCTATCCCAGATTTTCATTTTCTAAACAAAGTCATGTCTCGATTCTTTATTGGTTTATAGAATAGATGTAGACTTGTTTAATCGATTTGGTTTAAGATTTATGTAGTATTGTTAAAGGTTTAAGATCTATTTGATTTGGGTTTAAGTTGTTTTTATGCATTTTAAGTTCTGACTTTTTGAGTTGGACTTTAATTTTGCATTTTAAGAGGAATACTGTCATATATATTATCAGTGGAAGTAGAATATGATGACTGCCTTGTCGTGATTGGGAGAGCTTTCTGTAAACAAAGGTGAATTCCAAAGGTAAAAACAATGAGGAAGAAAAGGTATATACCATACAGGCAATACTTGTGATTACTTTATTTGGTTTAAATAATATTAATTTTTTTATTTTTAAGTTGTATTTAAATTTTGCTTGAATATGATAAGTGAAATTGAGGGCTAGTTTGGATGGGGTACGATTGGCTCCGGTGAGATTGAAATGAGAAAAATGATCATCGTAGGTATAAGTTTTATTAATAAAATATTAAAAAAAAGAGATAAAAAAATAATTTTATAAGTTTTTTTTTGTCTTTTTGTGATTTTTTGTTTTGTTTTATGTGAAAGATTCCATCGCATCGCACTGGAGCCAATCGGTGTGCCAAACTAAGCTTGAATTTATGGGATCAAATTCCAATCTACAAGTTGAGCTTCGAGCGAATTGATTATCTCGCAACCTGAGTTCGAGTTTTAAAAATCAAATTTGATCGAATTCGAGTTGAGTTTCGAATTTTCGAATCGAATTCGAGCTGGATTGTTTGGACTCGATTTAATTACACTTCTCTTAACAATATGCGCTAACCTTAAGATGAGGTAACTTCTCTACTGATTTTTTTGTGACAAAAAAATTTGTTCAAGATTTACTAATAAAAATATGTCATACTGTATTTTTTTTATACGCGAGTATTCGTGTATGTGCAATGTATGTGTATCTGCAATGAATTACCTTGTGTTTAAGTTTAAACACGGCATAAATAATTAGAACATAAACACAGTACTTTTATTATTTACGTTATACGTATAATAACAGGACACAACTAAAGCAATCTAATCATAAATGTGTATGTAATTCTATTTTTTTATATCAATATATATAAAATTATAACTAAATAATAATATTATAATCTCTTTTTAAATGAAAATGAAATACGGGACTTGTATTAGTGACGGGTGTTTTTAATTTTGTTTAAGTTTAGGTCAAATTGATTAATAGTTTCCTAAATAGTTCAATGAAGATTTGTCCATCAAAGTTTTTCTAACTTATATTATAGTTATATTACTAATATAAAAAAATTTAATTGCTTATTAGTTTTTTGTCAAATAAAAGGTTTAAAATAGTTTTTATGTGCTCATACGAATAGGCAATCATATATCATAATTTAAAGTTTAAAATAGTTTTAGTGTTTATATACTTATATTAAATTAAATAGATGAAAAAAACATATTAAATGTGTCTAACGTGTTATGCTCATTTCAATTAAAGGTGTTACAAGCATTTTATACAAGTTAAAAGTGTAACATACATTTAAGGAAAAAGAAATTATCATATCAAAATTTATATTAATGTTTTTAAATACAAAATACATTTTTATTTTTTATATAAATCTTTATGTATCAATTTTATATTGTATTTAAAATTATCAAAATGATTTTTTTTGTGAAAAAAAATTTAAGAGTATTAGGTTTTCGCGAATTTTTTCAAATTTGTAAATCGTTTACTGATAAAATATTGTAAAAATTTAAATCTTAATATTTTGCACGAAAGTCGAAACTTTACTAACTTAAGCTTACCTTTATTGTCAAATTATCGAAATGATTTCACCAACGCCATTTGAGGCTGATGATTTTTTTCTCTCTTTGTATTAAATAAAAACTATTCCAGTATCCAAGCCCAAAGCTTACTATCGACACGAAAAACTCAAAATGTTATTTTTAGCTTTTACCACATTCATATATTAATTTTACTTAATTTTAATTTCGTGTCATCTCGTATCACTTCGTGTCATTTATTCGTGTAGTGTTCGTGTTGTGTATTCGTGTCGTGTCTAAGATTGCCAGGTCTAATCGAAAGTACCCTTACCAAACACAATTAGTTACTACCCTCGCTTTTTCAAAGTTCAACCGCAAAGCGATCCGACTGCAGCTCTCTAAAAAGGGGCGTAAACGATAGACCGACCTCTTCTCTTTTTTTTCTTTTTCCCTTGCAAAGTTTGTCCCGCTTTCCCTCGAAATTGCTTCTGGAATCGGCAACCCCTCAAGTTCAGCGCCTCCGCATAGGGGTCTAAATGATATATTGGTGTTCGTGAGTTTTTTGGGTTCGATTCGATTTTTGTCAAATCGAATTCGAATTATTGAATGAACCGAGTTCAAATAAAATGATATACTGATGCTTATAAACTATTTGGATTCAGATTTGATTTGATTTTTATCGAGCCGAGTTCGAACTATCGAATGAACCGAGTTTGAGAACAAAATATCCGGTTCGAATAGCTCATGAGTTTAATCGCGTTTCTTAATATTTTAATATATATTTATATTATTATTTATTTATAATTTAAAAATTATGAAAATATATATTCCCTAATACAGTGTCGGGGCTTTACATTTTGAAACAGACTTCTTTTCTTCTCCTCTCTAAGCTCGCCGCAGGACCCCATCCCCCTGACTCCTCGATCCCTCACGGCTTCACCTTTCAGACCGCATCCGGCGACCGGCGACACCCAGATCTGACAGCGAGGCGAGACGAGCGAGGGCGAGACTCGAGTCGAGACGCAGAGTCCAGATCTGCTTCACTCTCCGGCGACACCACTCACGAAGCCTGACTAGGCCACGTCTCACAAGTCAGGAGACTCACGACTTACAACCCAGTTCCTTTTTCATTTTCAAACAGGGACTCACGGCTTCACCTCTCAGACAACGTCCGGAAACCGGCGCGAGTCAGACCACGTTATCTTTAGCTTTCCGGCGACGTCTGACTCCTCACGCTGGTAAAACCCTCTTCCTTTAGCTCTGTTCTTTGCTCTGTATTTAGCTGTTTTCTTCTTTCCCTTTCAGTTTGTTCCAATGGTTTTGATAGTTATCTTCTTAATCTTTTTGGTGAACCCGAGATTATTGGGGAGGCTTTTTTTTTTTTTTAATTTCTTTGAATTTTCTATTCGTGGAAATTATCTGTTGTTGTATCTTTAAATGGGACTTTAGTAGACAAGCTGCAAGAATTCTAATTCTCTACTTGTGAAAAATTTTATCCTTTCCAGTAAAGTGAAAAAAATGGAATTTTGAGTTTTCATTGTTCTTCATAGTGACACATAACATTTGTTCGTGTTTGATGTGAAATCATCTATGTATTGAAGCTATGATTAAACTAAACTGCACCCTACTTCCTCCAACTTCATTTGAGACCGAACCAAGAAATCCTAATCAGGGAAAAAAATTACATTTTCCCCATTTATGTGATTGTGAATGCCCTATATCCTGCAGCTTTTAGGGAATGAACAATGGGATATGATTTGTTGAGGTTTTGAAGATAGTTCTGCATGTCTTTCTAGATATTTGATGTTTGGTATTAAGCTATTGGCATATTAATGATCTACGGGTTGCTGCCCTCATATAAGAATGCGAGTAAGTTTTGAGTTAGTTGGTGGTTTTGGGTAAGTGCAGGTATTTTAGTGTCCATGGTTCTGGAACAAAAAGAGACTGCAACATTTTGTTCATTTTGCACATTTGGATAAATAAAGGGGGGTTGAATAAGAGTTAAAACTGTACTAACCACAAAGCCAAGCCTAGGTTGTCATATTGTCCTAATTACAGCAAAACAAATTTAAGTAAAATATTTTTTTATGGAGATGCTGATGTTCAATGACTAATGACTGTGTTGTGAACCCTAATGAGCATATTTAATGATCTTCTGCACATATCTAGTTAACTCATAACTGTAAGTAAAGTACAAAAGATTGGGATTTATCCAATTTTATTAGGTTTCCATGTTCTATTCCTAAATAGGGTAGCGTGCTGTTTAGACTGCTTAATTTAAAAGCTTCATTTTCCAGGATGTTTTGAGGCTCTCAGGTGCCACTCTCCTGAAGCCAAGATAAGCATCCTTAATGATGCCAGTGGCATCATAAAGCCCGGAGGTACAGGAGAATCAATAGTCAAATAACCTGTTCTTTCTTGGCTTCTTGCTCTTAAAGAGTCATTGTGCTAGCTGCTTTTCTTTATTCTTGGTCTCCTGTATTTTATACTTCACTTTTGCAACCATAAATTTGATGCATCATGGCAAAATATTGCTTTGGAAGCCAGCTGCTTGTGTCTATTGTACTTAAGTTGGTGTCATATGCCTAGGAGCAATTTCCTACTATCTTGCAGAGCACATTTATTAGTACTTAAGTTGTTGATTTTGTTTGCTGTTGCAGGTGTTGCAGGTGTTGTAGATGCTGCTGCTAAACGTTTCGCTTCTATGATGTTACTATATTTGTTTATTTTTATAATTTCAAATTAATGTAAGACTTTGTAATTTTTATTTTTGTTGGTGTGATTGTGTGGTACTTTTATTTATGTAGATGTTTTAGCCACTGTTGTTGTTGTCTTATTGTATTTTTTTAAATTTTATGTTTTATTATATTTAATTAATAATATTATTATGTGTATAAAAATAAATTCGAGCTCGAGTTCGAGCTTGGGACTTGAGCTTGAAGAATCGAGCCTAATCGAGCGAGCTCGAGTAGCTCGAGTTCGATCTCGAGTTCAAAATTCAAGGTTCGACCGAGCTTGAGCCGAGTATCGAGTACCGAATATGAGTTGAGCTCGAGCTCGAGCACTTCATTGTATCGGCTCGGCTCGGCTTGATTACACCCCTACCTCTGCATCGGGAAGGGTATGCTCTCTGCTCGTACCTTGAGAATTTGAAATGCCTAGCAGAATAAAGTAATTTTAGATTTAATTGATACAATATATGTAAAATAATTTGGAGCTCGAGTTTGAGCATGTGAATCAAGTAAGAGAAAGGAGCCTAATTGAGCAAACTCATGTATGTCGATTTCAAACTCGACTTGAGTATTGAGCATTGATTTTTGAGGTCGAGCTCGAGTATATCACTGTATTGGCTTGGTTCGATTACATTCCTATTCTAAAACCTCTCTCATCATTTTATTTTCAGGATTTAGCAAGGAAAGGAAAACAAGAATTCATCATCAATGGCGAAAGATCAATCACTCTCTGTTTCACAAGCTGTACACAAGATTCAACTCCATCTCCTTGACGGAATCCAAGACAAGAAACAACTGTTGGCCTCCGGTTCCATAATTTCTCGAAGCGACTACGAGGATGTCGTGATTGAGAGGTCGATTTGCAACACTTGCAGTTACCCTTTGTGCCGGAACCCCTTGCCGTCCGAACCTCTTCGAAAAGGCTGTTATCGAATCTCTTTGAAAGAACACAGAGTTTACAATTTACAAGAAACTAACTTGTTCTGCTCTGCTGATTGCCTAATTAATAGCCGAGCTTTCGCTGGTAGTTTACAAGAAGAGAGGTGCTCGGTTTTGAATCATGCGAAACTTAATGGGATTTTGAGTTTGTTTGGGGACTTGGATTTGGACGATGAGGACCTGGGGAAGAATGGGGATTTAGGGTTTTCCAATTTGAGGATTAAAGAGAATGAGGAAATAAAAGCTGGGGAAGTTTCATTGGTGGGTCCTTCAAATGCTATTGAAGGCTATGTTCCACAAAGAGACTTGATTTCTAAGCCTTCACCTTCAAAAGATAGAAAAAATGAAGGTGAGAGTTTTTTTTCCCAGTTATTCAAGTCATTATTTCTGATTAATTTAATTATGTTTAGTTTAACAAAGCTGAGTTTTTTTTGTTGCAGTGTTTGATTCTGGTAGATCCAAGCTTGGTAATAGCAAAGGTGATATTTTTGTTAATAATGACATGGACTTTACTAGTGCTATTATTATGAACAATGAATATAACATTTCTAAGAATTCGGGTAGTTTTACACATGGTCAAAGAACGAAGCTGAGCAAAAAAAATGATTTTGTTATTAATGAGATGGACTTTGCCAGCGAAATAATCATGAATGATGAATATTCTGTTTCCAAGATACCCTCAGGCTCGAGACAGAGTTGTTCTGGTTCAAAATTGAAAGAAGTGGAAGGAAAAGGAATTTGTAAAGACTTCACGGAAAAATGTGTGATATCAGAGTCGTCATCTGCTTCGAGGGAAAAGGATTCTAGCATTGTAGAATTGCCTTCAACTAAAAATGTATACCAAAGTGGTTTGGATAGAAGTAGTGCTGAAGCAGAGAAGGAAGCCCATGCTGACAACGTCGCAGCATCAAGTGAGACTGTCCTTAAATCCTCTCTCAAATCTGCAGGAGCAAAGAAACTTAATCGCTCTGTTACTTGGGCTGATAACAAGAAAGTTGACAATGCTCTTAATGGTAATCTTTGTGAAGTTAAAGAAATGGATATGCAGAAAGGATATTCTGAAATAAATGGCAGTGCTGAAGATGCTGGTGATGATAAAATGTTGCGATTTTTATCAGCAGAAGCTTGTGCTATGGCATTGAGCAAGGCAGCAGAAGCTGTGGCATCTGGAGATTCTGATGTCACTGATGCTGGTAGGTTTTTGTGTGCATTCATTGAATTATATGTTTTGCTTGAATGTTGTATTCAGTGGCATAACCACATTTTGTTTTAAAAAAATATGCACAGTTTCTGAAGCCGGGCTCATCATATTGCCATGTCCAAGTGAGGCAGAGAAGGAGGAGCCTATGAAGGATGTTGATATACTTGAACCAGAAGTAGAACCAGAAGCAGCCTCTGTAAAGTGGCCAACAAAACCTGGGATTCCACGTTCTGATATGTTTGACCCAGAGGACTCATGGTTTGATGCGCCACCAGAAGGTTTCAGTTTGACTGTAAGTCACTTACCATATTATTTCCCCATTTTTTGATAGGGTTAGCAACATTGCTGTAGTATTTCTGCATTTTCTACTTATGTACATCGCTTCTCCTGCTCTTTTTGATTTCCATCAGCTGTCAACTTTTGCAACAATGTGGAATGCACTTTTTGAATGGATAACACCATCTTCTTTGGCTTATATATATGGGAGAGATGAAAGTTTCCATGAAGAGTACCTAACTATTAATGGGAGGGAGTATCCACAGAAGATTGTCTTACGAGATGGGCGTTCCTCTGAAATTAAAGAAACTCTTGCCGGTTGTATTTCTCGTGCTTTACCTGCTATTGTTACTGATCTCAGACTGCCAATACCAATATCTATCTTGGAGCAAGGAATGGTACTACTTCTGATTTCATAATTGTGAAATTATTAATCATATTGAGAAAATTGATGATAATTTAGATTATGACCCTAAGGACATTTAACTGGTTTATTTGGGAATTTTATTGTGATTGTAAGGTCATTTTAAAGCCATAGCTTACCACTTATTAGCAAAAGCTCTTTTTACCAAAAAATTTCTTGCACTATACATTATCTTGAGTTGTTTCTGAATGTTCTCTAAATGATGTGCTCTTATACAGTGGTGCCTAATAGATACAATGTCTTTTATGGAAGCACTTCCAGCATTCAGAATGAAACAGTGGCAAGTAATTGTTCTTCTGTTTATTGATGCTCTTTCTGTATCTAGAATACCTGTCCTCACTCCGCACATGACTAATGGAAGGATGCTTCTTCATAAGGTGAGGCTCTAAGACTGTAAAGTTAGCCTCTTGGTATTGTTCAATGTAAATTATAAGTTGAATTCTTGGAAAGTTCAGCCTTGTGTAGTAATTAAAGCTTGATATCATGCTATATATGAGACTGCTTAGGTGGTTGACGCATGAAAAGCAAAAATACTCCTTTTGACTTTATATCTTGGTAGAAAATGATCTTTACTAGTTGATTTTGCTTCTTTTTATAGGAGTCTTGAGCTGTCTGATTGTTCATCCTTTCATGTCTTGGTTCTATAGATTTAACAAACTCCTGTTGTTGAGTATTGAAGAGATCACTGTTTTCATACTTTGTAAAGCATGTAGAGGCGGATTATATGTGGATTTAATTGTATTTTCTTTTCCCCGTGTAGAAACAGTTTCTAGATCTGATTCCCTAAAATTTATCGTAAAATTTTTCAATTTTTGTTATGTTCACTGCTGTCTTTGTTGGTTGCAAATAGGTGCTAGATGGTGGCCAGATAAGTATGGAAGAATATGAGGTTATGAAGGATCTCATAATACCGCTTGGCCGAGCACCTCATTTCTCTGCACAGAGTGGTGCTTGACGTTAGATCAAAGTCATTCCTCTAGCTCTTGCTGATGGTATTTGGATAATGTACATGACTCCCTTATTTTCTTTTCCTTGGAAGTCGTCAACAATTATTCTAAGTTGCACTCTTGGACACCCCAGAACCGTAATTAGTTTCTTTTTGCCAATCTGTGATGGGAATATGGATTTATGCAAATTGAAGGAGTCAATTATCTAGTATTTTATTTTATATTTTATGAGTTTAATTGTAATTTTTACATATATTCAGGCTATTTTTGATGATATAGGTTATTTTAGATTTGTTAGTATTTTACTTATTTTCCAAGTAGTGAAGCTTAAAGGTTATATTTGGTATACACTTCTACTGGGGTTTGGGGTTTAGTCATAGATGTTCGTGTTTTTTTTTTTAGTTTCTAGGGGGCTTGGTTACGAGATATTAACATATTTGAATTCTGATTTTGGAGGTTGATATTTTTTATATCTGAGTATTCGGTTGTTGATATTTTTGAGGATTTTGGTTGAGAATTCAGATTATTCCTTGAGCATTTTGGTCTGAGACTACTTGTTCTTCATCATATTTGCTTTGTGGAATTGTAAATCTTTCTCACCCCATTAGCTACCACCACCATCACCATTAATATAATTTCATGAGTATGACGCAAAATCTAGGCATTGATTTCTTCATATATATTCCTCTTTCATTTTTTTTGCATTTTTTATATTGAAATAGAGGAATTAAGCTGATGTTTCTATGTAAGTAGCAGCATTTGCTTGGTTTCACAGCTTCTCCCTTAATTTTTTGTTGAATTTTCCCCCTGCCTCTACTACTATATACTACGTAGTACGTACTGTGTATTGATATTGTTAATAATGTTTCAGTCTCTGATAAGTATTGTTTGTTAATGAAAGCTTATTGTATATGTTGGAGGTTGCTACCGAGCTTGAATCTTGGTATGGCCTTTTTTCTTTTAATAAACCATTAAAAGCCAAGCAATTTTGATTTCAATGTTCTTTCATTTTCAGGTTATGCTAGGAGTGAAGGAACTATATATGCTAACAAATTCAGCTGCATTTTTAAGTTTAAACAAGAACTTTTACTGGAGTTTAGTTGGATACAAGTTTCATTACCAGTTCCGGCAGGCTGATTGATTGCTTCTTTTTTCAAGTTTAATCCAATATCGACGCCTGTAATGTGAAGCTATTTCTTGGTAAAAGGAAAAACTGAAGCTACTCTCTCCAAGACAGATTGTGGGAAGTTGTATTTAAACGGTGTATTTGCTTGGAGCAAATAGCGCAGCTTGAATGTATGTTAATGATGTTGAGTATAATTTGAATTCTGTTTAGATGTAAAGGAGATATAATTTGGCCCTGGTTGATAAAGATGAGTAAAAGCTGTAATTATATTTGGCAATAGCAAGTAAATACTATGGCATTTAGCTCATCAGCCTGCCAACTTCTTCTTCTCTTCTCTATCTTTTTTTTTCCATGTACCTAAAAAGATCAAGTTAGTTTTTCCTGTTGTTTTGAGTGTACCCTTACTAGGGCTCATTGATAACACGGTGGGGGTCCAAAGTCTTAAGACCAGATAATTTCGGGTTGTTATGAAGTAAATTAATTCCACCTTCCAGTGGACGTGGTGGTCTATTTTAGAGAATTTTTATAGTAAGATAAGTGTTTAATTTAATTGTAAGATCGATATGAATATACATGATTAAACAAAAATTTAGTGTCTTCGTCTGATCATGGTAAACATTCTATTTCCTATATACTTGTTCATTACAGGTAACAAATCTTACGATCATTTTTCTGTTTCCTTCTCCCCTTCTTTGGTAATTTGGTCATTTCACATGTTTATGTGTAAATCTAATGGATTAGCCTAGAGAAAAAGAAAAGGAAAATACAAATGGATAATATCGTTGACATTGCAAGTCTATGAAATACTAGTATTCTCTTTAGGAATAAACCAAAATCCTAGGAGAGCAGAGAGGATGCCTTAGTGCAGTGAAAACCCACACCACAATTGTCCATTTCTTCCATTGAATACGATGTTTCCATGATAAGATCGTTTGGCAAATTGGAAAGAAGAACTTCTGGGTGATCTGATCTGATCTGATCTCCCTCTTGGCCACCTGGCCTATTATCTGTTTTCTTATCTCAATTAATGTGATAACACATGGTTGAGTGTCTATTTTGTCTTCTGTTTTCTAGTCTAAGAAGTGATGTCCTTCGCATTAATTTCCACCAATCTATCAACTTTCAGATTATATGTGGTATTCTGTCTGCTACAGTAAGCTTGTTCTTCTTCTTCTACTTTTTCTTTCATTCCTTTTCCATCTTTTTTCCACAGCTTCATGCTTTGGCATCTTGGCTGGCTGGCTGGCTTTCTAGGTTCCATAATATTTTTAAACTCTCTTCTTACTGCACTACATAAAGATTTGTGACACGTTCTCCAAAACCTAAAATAGGCTGCGGGCCATAGATTATTAGCTTGGTTTAATTTCTCATTATATAATATTTCAGGAGACTTTGCATATAATTAAAGACGGCATACAAACATCTTAAGTTCGGTTTTAGAGAATTATCAGTTGTATATGATTAAGGAGGAGACTCTTTTAGAACATATACCAGGAAGTTAAAGAAACAAAGAACACTAGGGCTTTAAATATTTGCAGACAAGTTTGATCCAATCCCAAGAATATAATTAGAAGAACAAACGGGAGGACGCATGCACAGCACCCTCACGCCAATGGCAAACTAAGAAACGAGCAAACATTCCCCTTCATAACATGCCCCAAGCGATGCAAATGCCTAAGTGTAGGACTTCATGCTAAATGCTCCTCCAACGTACCCATCAAAGAAAAGCTTGCAGACAACATAATTCATGCAAAGAGAAACACAAAGGGGACAGATTGTTCACTTTCTTTGTGGAGAGTTAAATCATTAGCTGAGGGGACCCATTATTATTTCTTTCTTTTAGGCTTAGATCTCACTGCCCTTTGGTGGAATAGTGTGTGGGGTGTGGGGGAGCCCAGCTTTGTAATTTAAATGGCTATGTTGAGTGAGCTTTTTCAAACGTGTGCAGTTTGCAATTGGTTTGCTTGCCTTTTTCTATTAATAATGGGGGGTTTGATGATTATCATGATTAATGAAGAGAAAAAAGAAAGTTGTTGGCACTTATAAGTATATTTTATTGAAAGTTTTTTATTCGATCAATATCAAAGCTCGAAGAATTTAAGTAATTGATTCATACAATGTAAAATCCGATTTTATACTACTGTGAATCGAAATTTCATAAAATTTGATAATGTAAATAAAGTAAATATTGTGTATTGATTTTCACTTGGATGAAAAGTTCCTTAATTTGAGATGTGCATGGAAGAATGTTGGTGTGATAATGTATGAGCAAGGAAGACTGCTCGCCAATGGGCGAGCTAAATTGGCGAACAGGACACCAATGTTGCTGGTTAGGGCGAGTAGAACAGTTCGCCCAATCTGGCGAGGGCGATGATCGCCCAGACGGATTGAGAAAAATTAAAAGATAAATAAAAGTAAAATTTTGTGGGAAAGCATGGCAAACAAGTCAATAACGTGTGAGAAGAAAAGAGTTCTACTTGATTTCGTTTACTACAATAGTCTTCATGAAATTAATGCTAAGTATGAAAGCATTTAATGAAGAGTATGGCTGTCAGACAAATGGAGAAAAGAATGAAAGGAGAGCCAATCAACGTTGGCTGACAGTGGCGTGGACTAGGAGTTAGCCAATCAATGTTGGCTGGAAGAGAAATGGCGTGGAAAAGAGAAGAAAAGAAAATGGAAAAGTCAAGGAAAGGGGCGGCAGAGGACTTCTCGTCAATTGCTTCTCCTGACAACGGGATTAGGCAATAAATGGCAAGGGAAATTAGTCAAGAATAGAGCTGCAGTAGGGACGTCACTACCGTTCTTTTGCTGCAGTTTTCTTTAGTTTTAATTGCATGAAATGATGAGGAAAACAGGATAAGGAAACATGTGTTAGATTTTAAGTGAAACGGAACGGCTATATAAGAAGGGTTCATGAGGAAAAATCGATGGAAGCAACTTCATCTTCCTCAAAATCATTCTCGCCCATTCTGTTTCATTTCAAGTTCACCCTTAGTTTTCCTCTACGTTCATAAGTGAGCCATGAGACTCATCCTTAGTTAGCTAAACATTTATCCAGTGTGTGAAGAACTGAGGAATAAGCAAAGTAAAGCTAATTGAGGCAAGAAAACACTCTGCTCTAGGAAGTGCAACTCAGTTGAGGTGAGCTTTCATATTTCTATGGTTATTTTGATAAATGAGGGTATATTTCTATGTTTATAACGTAATAAACACAGATATAGCCTGGTTGTAGTTAAATAGTGTGGAAATATATAAGAAATTAGATGGAAATGATTAAGAAAAACAATAGGCGAGCAAGGAGTATTCGCCAAAGGGCGAGGCGAGTACAATGCAATACATGACTAGGCGAAAACATGTTCGCCAATTGTTATGGGATAAATCTGAAATGTGGAAGTAAGGGTGAGGACCAATGATCGCCAATGAGGCGAATAGGTAATAGACAACTCGCCAAAATGTTGTTCAAGAGGGCGAGGTGGCCAAGCGTTATCCGATTCACGGGCGAGACCATTTATGAATGAAAAGCCACGAATGGCGAACTGAATTGATAAGCATGGCGAGTTGAGCTCCCATGTTGGGCGAACTCCCATGAATGAGCCGCTAATGGATAGCGAGCTGTGTTGGGCGAATGGCGAGCTGTTACCTCGCCACAGTGGTTGAAAATAGTTTTAGAAATAAATTGCTAGAAAAGAAAATATTAATGGAATTAATATTTTACCTTGCAGCCGGGAAGTGAGATTGATACGGCGAGTGGAAAGCAAGGCTGCATCAGACGAGGTAAGGAAGTAGTATGTGATGAAAATGCATGTCCTGTGGAGTAAAAGTGTTAAGAAAATATTAGAAATTGTTTTGTTTTTCTGACATGCATTGGTTGATAAAATGTTTTGACCTTGGCGAGATACAAAGTCGCCATATGTTGTTTTGTTGAACGAGCTACTTAGGGCGGGCGAGTATCTTTGTTCTAAGTTGAAACTCGTGCTAGCCAAGTGGCGAGCTCTCCTTTATGAGAACCTGGGCGAGTGCCTTTGTTTTTAAAAGTTGGGAGAACTTTTTATGTCATATGGGCGGGCGACCCTTGTTTTAAGTATAAGGCGGGCGAACTGTTATCAGCCAGCCAACTTTTGTCTTGAAAAGCTATGAGGCGGGCGACTAATGATTCGCCGCCTTGGCGAATTGACTAGTGGGCGAACTGATTTATGAATATTTTCTGAACGCAAATTAAATAAATAAATAAATAAACTTTCAATTAATATTTTTAAAAAATAGAAAATGTGAAACTTTTTGGGCGAGTAGCCCTTTGAGCGAGTAGACCCTTGGGCGAGTAGACCTTTGAGCGAGTAGACCTTTGGGCGAGTAGACCCTTGAGCGAGTGGACCATTGGGCGAGTTGGCCAATGGGAGAGCTGACCCTGGGCGAACTAGCCATGGGCGAACCAGCTCCAAACGTGCCTTTCTCTCACAGAAAATGTTGAAATTGAGGGTTGTTTTACTAGTTATAAAACCTTTTGGAAAACCAAATCATTTTATGGAAATGATACATATGATAACTTGATTTTGAGACATTAGGCCATGAGTTCATGCACTATCATTCATATACTTTGTGTGACCCATCTAGGGCGATGGCTCGGGTCAAATAGACCAACGAGTGCACCCTAGGGCGTCACAGGGCTGATGGACCTGCCAAGTCTTCAGCGGTCTCGAGGTCACTTGGCAAGTGGACCCGAGGACCACCTACAGATTATGGCCATACATATAGATGAGATAGCCGTGAGGGGCGATGGCCTACGGGTGCACCCCAAGAGCGGATGACTTGTGTTCTTTGCATGATTTAAATTGTTGCCTAGTCTCAATTAAATGATTTATGAAAGGATCTGGGAAATCCTGTTTCATGTTAATTATAATTATTGTTTCCTAATGAGTTTGATCGTTAGGATAATTAAATGGTTTTAAGATTATAGCTTTTATTTTCAAAGCAGCATACACCTTCCTTACTGAGCACACTATCGCTCACTCCTTATTTTTCCACTCCACAGATAACTGATCTGAACTAAGAGACTTACCTTCCTGAGATTGGATATCGAAGGTATGTTGTGTTCTTTTATGTATTCAGTAAAGTTGTACAGTACTACTTTAAATATAAGGGAATGTATATACATCTTAAGAAAATGATTTAATTATTCTTATTAAAGTGATAGGAGTTGATAAGCATCACCGACAGCCTAACTGGTAGTAAGTGTAAGATATAAGTGAGTAACATGTTATATAGTGGAAATTGGGATGTTACATACAATTTTTTCAAAAAATAACTTTCAATGAAGGATCTTAATAACTGAAAAAAGATATAAAAAATGGTAAGTTTTAAATTTTAACTAGTGTCCTTTTAAACTTGGGTTAATTTGACAATTGCATGGATGATGATGGACCATAGCTAGAAATGGAGTGAGTACAGGGAGAGAAGAGAGAGCTAGGGAGGGTTGCAAAAAGATCACATGGGCATATAGGGCATTAAGCCTATTGAAAAAACGACAAAAGCCCCATGCCTTCTGGAGTTTTCTTCCTGTTTTGCCATGACTTGCCTATTAGTATCATGGTTTTGCAATTGCTGTTTCCATGAAAGTTTCCAGCAGGATGACTGATGCATTCTTTTCTTTATCTTTAAGATAATAAAGAGATGATGTTTGATCTAATTGAGCAAGTTTTCTACTTCAATTTGTTACTTTAATGAACTCTTTTTCGAAACTAGTTATTAGTAGATCACTATTACCCGGAAAGTTGAAATTTTGCAATTTTATAGTAAAAAAATTACAATTAAGCAATGAAATTAGAGTTTCATGGACTTTGATCTTAATCAACAAAATTGTTTGCTTTCTTGCTTGTATTATGTACACATGAAGGAAATTTTTAAAGGAGATTATGCAATTATCCTTGGTTGTAATTTCTAAAAAGATGCATTATAATTACATCCTAAAATATCTCTAAAACTGTCTTTCAATACGGTCCTATTTTTGGTATAAAAGTTACATTTCTCATAGTGATTGCAATGTTATGATCAATATACAATAATATTATCATTAATCCACACAATTGTTTTCTAGATAAGCAAAAGCCACGCATTGCTTTAGTGGGGTTTCACTTTCACCTTCACTTTCGAATCTCTAGTGTCTAAAAGGAGAAGATGGACCACCCTAAGCCTTCACTAAGTAAATAAAAGGAATCATGAATATACAATACAATAGGCACTTGAAAAAAGCTTAGTGTGAAGAGAAAACGACTTCTTTCCATAAAAAAAATGGTCTCAAAGCTAACAAATGCTTAAAACCTTTTAGTTTAATCCTAATCCTGGCGAGCTTTCCATTTGTTATTTGTTGATCGCTGCTAGCCATGCAGTAGAGGGTGAACACGTAGCCCTCGCACCCCACGAAATCTAGATTACTGCTTTAGGTGAGACGCATTTTCCCACCATCACTAATATCCTGTGAATTGGTTCAATTAATTAATAATTAACTATCCTAAAACTCCATGATTAGATTCTGAGATTTTTGTTCCGCTGCCGACTGTACGGTATGTCTATAACCATGAGTTTGGCAAGTTTATTGAAATCTAACAAGAGAATTAAGCTCATTCATGTACAAGACACTAACGCTAATCACCTTTTGTCTTGGTACTATTATAGTTTTGAAGGCCTAGCAGGTTGATGTTGATGATAGAGAATAAAAATCAAGGCTTTTATAGATTAAATTAAGATTTATCCTTGTTTATCATTCTTTAAGAGATTAAAATTTAATCTTTGAATCTCTTTTTTTCTTCTACCTTTCTTTTTTCTTTTAAAAAAAAATTTAATTAAAGTTAACGCAAGTAATTAAGATTTGAATGCTGTGCATAAAAATACGTAAGTTTAAGTGCTTATAGTTCTTCGCAAGTAGACGATATGTAAGTCCAAAAAAATTACAAATAAAAATTCATTTGATCAATAAATTTCAATGATAAATATCTAATTTGTTCAGACCTTAAAGATAAGTAATCTCTCTAATCCTAAGCTTTTTGCAGCAAACAAAAAACAAAGAACATTCCACAATCAATCCTCCACCCCTCCCTCTTATAAATGCTCACGATCAGCATGAATTTCCAAGCAAAGTCTTCTGGTGTGAATATGGAGACTAGCTAGCTCTATCATCAACTATCAAACAATACTAATACCATTCTACAATACTTTTACTCTCGTTTCCCGCTGCCTTTTCTTTTCTGTCTCTCATCTTCAGCTATCTTTTTCTCACTTTACGTTGTCTATGAAACATTACTGATCTTTGGTGTTTATTGTGGGAGTTTGTCGAAATTGATAGAATGGGATATGGGGAGCTTATTATACGAAGCTACGATGCCCAAAACGATAGAGTTCGAGTAGAAGAACTCGAGAGAAGATGTGAGGTAGGCCCAGCAGAAAGAGCAGTTCTCTTCACAGACACTTTGGGTGACCCCATCTGCAGAATCAGAAACAGTCCGATTTACGAGATGCTGGTATACGCATAATAAGCTCTTCTCTCTAGCTATGCTTTCATTTTCGTTAAACTTCGGACCATTATTTATCATATTGATGTTTTATGTTAGGTAGCCGAGCTGGACAGCCAGTTGGTTGGTGTCATCCAGGGCTCTATAAAGCTTGTAACAGTGCATAAACCTTCCAGGGATCTAGCCAAGGTGGGCTATGTCTTGGGCTTAAGGGTTGCACCCCTTGATCGGAGACGGGGGATTGGCTCGAGCCTGGTGATCAAATTGGAGGAATGGTTCATTGCAAATGATGTTGATTTTGCATACATGGCCACGGAGAAAGACAATGAGGCGTCCTTCAAGCTCTTCGTAGACAAGCTCAGTTATGTCAAGTTCCGGACGCCAGCCATTCTTGTAAACCCTGTTAGCCATCGGATGTCTCGGATATCATCGAACTTCGAAGTAGCAAAGCTCGAAGTTGAAGAAGCTGAATCTGTCTATCGTAATTTCATGTCTTCAATAGAATTCTTCCCAAATGATATAGGCAATATACTGAGAAACAAGCTAAGCTTGGGGACTTGGGTGGCTTATCCGAGAGGTGAATCATGGGGTTATGCTGGATCAAACGAAGGACTTCCTAGTAGTTGGGCAATGCTTAGTGTATGGAATAGTGGGGAGCTTTTCAAGTTGAGGTTAGGGAATGCACCCTTTTCTTGTTTGATGTACACGAAGAGCTCACGATTGACAGAAAAACTTCTTCCATGCTTCAAATTGCCAGCCATACCAGATTTTTTCCATCCATTCGGGTTCTACTTCATCTATGGAATGTATCGCGAAGGTCCATTGTCTGGCAAGCTGATGCGGATCCTGTGCCGATTCGTGCATAACATGGCTTCAAAGTCTAAGGATTGTAAGGTTATTGTTACAGAAGTTGGAGGTAACGATACAGTAAGACTTCACATCCCGCATTGGAAATTACTGTCCTGTCCGGAAGATTTGTGGTGCATAAAGGCCTTGAAAAATGAAGAGAAAAACAACCTCCATGAATTGACGAAAATCCCACCAACAAGAGCTCTCTTTGTAGACCCAAGAGAGGTATGAACAAAAGAAATTCTGACTCCTTCAGCCTGGCCTGAGCCAAACCCAACCTCATTTACTCTTCGACAAGTCCGATCCATCTCTCTTGGTGGGGGCTTTTCGCATGTTCCTTTCACATCGGTGTCACAAAATCTCAAAAGATTTCCTTTATTTGGTGCATCCTTGGTGTCCTTGCTTGCATTTTGCAACTCGTTTTTGCACCTTATGATTCCAACTACTCAAGAAGCTCTATGGTCCAATCTTTGTCCCTTCCGCCTAAGGTAAATGTTTTGTCTGGCCGGACCCTCCTTCCTTCTGTCGCGTCGCATACTGTTTCCCTCCCTAACACGTAATTATTAAAGACCGAGGGGATTCCCATTATCATGAAAGAAAAATCTATAAACTACATATATGTCAAAGCTGCAGGCGCCTGTGGCCTTTCTACTAAAGTTACTGCCCTTGATGTTAGAAGCAAAACACTTGCTTCTCAAAGATTTTGGCGCATTTGTTTCTTTGTTTCGTTTGTAGCATTTTCGAGTGGGGAAATGTCAACCTCACTATCTTGAATTATGGAATCCTCCATTCTGAGTATAACCCTAGTTTATGCAGAAGGAAAAAAGTTGGTTAAGGTTTAGGTGACTTGTCAAGTCGATGAGACCTTGTTTAGATAAAGCAGCAGGAGGTAGGCATTCTATTATCTGCTACCAATGTGGAAGCCTCTCGTCGTTGCCACTGTTGAATTCTTTTTCGTTCCAACCCCATGTGTGCAAATAAGGACTTGGTAAATGACATTTTATAATTAACTAGTCCGCCAAATAATGATGATTTCTGTCATGATTCCGATGATGATTTGATCATATCTTATTGGGTAAAAGAAAAGATGGAAAAGTTTTGCACTGGCTCATCATTGAGCTAAACATCATACAGCAAAGGACTTTGATTAGTTTTGCAAAGAGTCTTTTTAAACTCTGTAAAAAAAACTTGAGAACCATTACTCAATCAACTTGTCTTCTTACATCAAAAGTATCTGCATTTCTAAAAAAACATGCGGACTCTTTTTCCCAGATAGTTACACTGATTTCATTCTCTGGCCATAGGACTTGATTACATTGCACACAACTGTGTGACCACAAAACATTTCTGGGGGATACTAAATTTCAAAAAATCCCACTAGAGATTGTGACGAAGAATATTGGAGTTGATGTATATGGCGTTGGACCACAAATAGTCGCACAAAGGATGAAAATCAATTGAAATGGGTGACCCTCAGCTTCTAGTATAGCAATTTATTCTGGTGCCTTTCCTTGACTAGAGTGCCTGGTGCAAACTTTTCTAAGGCATATTAAAGATTGGATTAGACAGGCTGCACTAAAATTTCCCTAGCTGTTAACTTCACCGGTTGATGTTAATTCGTTGTTGAACTTAAGGCCTGAAGGGCTTTCATGCACACCGGCATGTAATATAAACTAGATGCACCAATACAAATATCTCAATGGCTTTGACATTGCGAACTCGAGGTTGTGATATATATGCTTGAAAGGGTTGGTTTAAGATTAATTTCTATATGATATTTTAATGATGATCACAATATAGAAAACTGGCAATCATTCAAGATGAGTTTTTCATAGAAAACAGTCCAATGAAAGCTTTGACGGAAGCAGCTTACTCAAAAAGTTTATGGCTGATTTCATTGTGATCACTCTCAGTCTCTCACAACTCCATTTGTTCATATAATTAAACAGTTCCCACGTACAGGAAGTGAGCAGAGGCAAGATTGTCTGAGTAATTCCCTTGCACTAGTGCCATGCATGATCGATGATCAGGGGTAAACCATCAAAACAATGACACGTAAGAGACAAGGCACTTGTTCTTTTCTCTCTTCATTTGCTGATGTTTCCTAAATTTGTCTCATCATTTGGTTCACAAATGGAGTCGTGCATGAATAAACTGATCCTTTTTTAAGTAAAAGTTGTGCAATTATTAGCAGAAGAAAGTTTGCTTTGGAATTGCATATACAATCAGCTAAATCTCCATGGCTCTTACATGCCACAGGGTAAAACGATTGGGGTAGGCCCAGACCTTCTTTTTGCCGATCAGGTACCCAGATTTTTTTTGACTACAGGAACAAGCCCATCCTTGGGCTTGTTTGATTGAAGAAGATCAATGATTGCGGAAAGGACCCAGTACCTTGGATTTGTCACCATCTGCTGGGCCAGCCTTATATTCTCCCGAAGTTGCTTGGCTATTAGTGGGTTCGCTCACTGTGGGGATTGTTTGTGTTTCTGCTTGTTTTTGTTCTGTTATGTTTGTACCTTTGGATTGTTTCTTTTTAATTTGCACCTAAACTTTTTGATAGAGGAAAGTTAACAAGCTTCACAATCTTCTTGAAGTTGAAGGAGTCAATAAGCTTACTTAATTAGTAAAAAAAATGTTTATGCTTGTTTCAAATTTTTAGAGTTTTAAATAGATATGATAATTTTAGACATAAAACAGTAATATTACACATAAATAATATCGATTAAAGTTTGAACAAACTTTAATAGGTTTGGTAAAAACGAAAACAATTATTTTATATTTGATGTGTTAAATTTTCTTATTTTATACGTGTTTAACATGAAACAAATTCGGTACCAATTCACGAATTTCAAATTTAGTTTCATATTAAAATGAGTGATGGCTAGGAAAGGCTGAAAGGAATAAACTAAATGGTACTTTAAGCATAGTTCCAAAGCCTTAAATTTAGTTTTCAAACAAAAAAAAAAAACCTTAAATTTAGTAGCTTTCACTATTTGGGCTATCTGTTTCTAGTCATGTATTCTTATCTTTGGGCCACAAGACATCAATCCAGGCCCATAAAAGTTCAATTCGCAAAAAGAAAAGCCCAAAAATCTTTGCAACATTGCATTCGTAAAGAGACATTTCATTGTTCTTCGTTACCATAAATATGTTCCTGTTTGATGATGATGAACATGCATATAAGCCTACATCTCTGCTCAGACAGCTTTTACATTTTAAGACGACAAAGAGTCAAAGAGGACAGAACAATAATCTAGTTGAAGATTGCATGTACATGCTATAGCCAATCATAAATTATCTCAACTCAAATCTAGTCTCGGTCGATTGCCAGCTAGCCAGCCAATTGAAAAATTCAAAACAAGCAGCAGAACAGAAAATAAAATTGAAGAGAGAAAAACTCTTTGGATAAATTTAATGACTAGGTTCATTAGATGTTGGTTCAACTTAATTGATTAAAATTGATCGATTCAGTTTGATTAATTTGATTTTCATCGAAAATTAATATATGATAGATTAATTTAATCGATTGAATTAAGTTGATTTTTTATTTTTAAAACTATTAATCGAATCAATAAAATTATTTGATTTTTTTAATATATATTTTTAGTATATTATATTATATATGATATAAATAATTATGCCAAGTGTTTACGAATGCATGCAATATAGAAGGAAAAAAGGGTTGTCCACTTCGATGACACTGCTTCCATCAACCTAACTTTCTCCACAAATCTTCACAAAAGCAATATGCAAAACACAGTCATCAAACACCCGATTTCCCTTTCCACCAGTCAGCCAAACATGACATTTCCAACAACAACAGTAAATTGTTACTAGTTTATCATGTTGGTGGCCACCAATTCTGCATTGTCTAGACACAATCCCACCCTAATTAAGTTTATCAAACCTTCTTTAGCCCACTCCGCACCACACACAATCCCACTTCCCTTTCTCTCCTGTCTCTTCTGTCCTTTTCCTCTCCAGGGTCGCCATGGCTTCTTGTTTGAGTGACACGGCACGAACATTCGGATGCAGGGACAATGCAGCCGCGACTCACCTCAAGCTCTTCTCACTTTCAGTAATCTTCTTCACCAGTATCATCGGCATATCTTCGCCTGTACTCCTGGCTCGTTATTTCCAAGGCAAACCTGTTTACGACAAAGCAATTCTAATAATCAAGTGCTTCGCTGCTGGTGTCATCCTTTCAACCTCCTTGGTCCACGTTCTCCCCGACGCCTTCAGCGCCCTGTCCGACTGCCATGTCGCGACTCGTCATCCGTGGAAAGATTTCCCGTTCGCTGGCTTGGTGACTTTGCTCGGGGCTCTGCTGGCTTTTCTCGTGGACTTAACCGCTAGCTCACACGTCGAGCACAGTCATAAGCCGAGTGGAGAATATTTACCGGTCAGAACACAGGATGAAACAGTGGGAAAGAAAGTGGTTAATAATTTGTCGGACGGGGAATTACTGAAGCTTAAGCAAAAGCTGGTTTCGCAGGTTTTGGAGATTGGGATAATTTTGTTAGTATATCTCCTCATTTATGGAAATAAATATTTGGTTGACCAATTCCGAATATGGTCCATAATTTCACGGTGAATCTCAACTCAATATTTGGCTATTAAAACACGATTTTATGATGGTTAAAACGTGATTTTATTGCCATAATTAGCACGCTCTCATTACTATTTAAGGAGGGCTCCTTCCGGTCCCCAAGTACGTAAACCTAAAAAAAACACACAAACACCATCTAGTGAGGTTTTGAGTGCTTGGAAGATTTGGAAGGTCTGTGATCGACACATAATAGACTGTCAGATTCGGCAATTGCTTCAACAGCAGAGTTATAGAGTGCAATGGCTGGAGGTTAGATCCTGTCGCTTCCGCATTTAATTGTTTAACATGTTTCATATTGTGTAGAAGCATGTATAGGCTTGTATGATGCACTTACATTTGGCATCAGAGCCGTAGTTTAACCTCTGTCTTGCTAGAGATCTGTAGAAAAAAGCCATAAAAACCCATATTTTGAAACTTTAAGTCTCGGATTTCATAAAACTCATTCTGTTTTCCTGTGATTTTGGTTCAAATACTTTAGATCTATTGTTGTAAAGCTCTAGGGATGAAAAATACATGAAAAACGAGACTGTTTGAAGGGTTTTGTGCCGGGTCGGGTCAAAAGACCCAAAATTCTGCAAAACACCCATTCGGGTGAAGAAGAAGCCTCGGGCGCGTGAGTCACACGCGCCCGACAAGGGAAGAAAATGCGGGCGCGTGAGTCTCACGCGCCCGACAGGAGAGGAAATGCGGGCGCGTGAGTCTCACGCGCCCGATAGAGATAATGCGGGCGCGTGAGTCTCACGCGCCCGCCTGTTGTACAGTGCAGTGACACTGTGCAAAAAAAAAAAAAACCTTTGGGCTTCGGGTTTTGGGCCACTGTTTGGGTCCTTATTTGGTTAGTTTTGGGCCATTTATTTTGGGCTCTTTTGGTTGATTATTTGGGCCATATGGATTAAATAAAAGGGTCATTTGGTTTATTTTAGACATTAAGGATTTATTTAATTTAAGTAAATTTAAATTATTTAATTTAGGCCAAATAATTATATTTTTTGATAGTTTTATATCAGATTTTCAATTCTGTAATTTTCATAATTTTATGAATAATTAGATTATTTTCACAAAATTAATATAATTATGAAAACTTCTCATTATTTGGATTTTATGAGGATTTTTCATAAATTTGGAATTTTTATTAATGCTATAATTTTAAATTGAATAATTTTGTGAAAATTATCATAAAATTATGATTAAATTATGAAAATTTGATTTTGAATGTGCATATGTGCTTATTTTGAATATGTATGATTTTGTTATTTTTTATACTAAAAGCACATGTAGCTAAGTTATTCATATTATTTGGAATTAAAATTGCCTTGTGTTAATTGCAATTTTTAAAATATGAATAAACTTAGAATTTTACCAATATGTCTAAGTGATTTATAGTTTATTTAATTAGGGCTTAGCCACAGCAACCTTAATTAAGTAAAATTATTTTGTAAAATCACATAATGATATTAGACATAAATTGTGATTAGTTATAAGGTTATAGTAAATTTTATCCCACAGGAATTTTTATTATAATTTTATAACTAATTAGGATAAAATATCAAATTAGTTTCTTAATTTACCCACAGGAATTAGGAAATGATATAATTTGATAGTTTTATCATTATGAAATAAATCTATTAGAATTAGAACTTTAGCCCACAGGCAAGTTTTATGTCTGAGATTCATTAATAAAATATGTTTACATTGGTAGACATAATTAAGTTTGCCTCAAAAATTCTAGATACATAAGCATGTTTATTTTCTATATGCAGTGTTTCCTCAGGCTAGTATTAACCTAGAAGTTCCCGAGCTGGATGGAGAGAACTACAAGGTTTGGAAGGAGAGAGTTCTCCTCCAATTAGGGTGCATGGATATAGACTATGCTATAAGGAAAGACGAGCCCGTATTGACTGAGACCAGCACTCCTGCTCAAGTAGCTTTACATGAACGTTGGGAGCGATCCAATCGCCTTAGTGTCATGTATATTAAGACAAAGATATCTGCTGGGATACGTGGTTCAGTCGAACAGCATACCAACGTTAGGACCTTACTGAAGGCCATAGATGATCAATTTGTCACTTCAGACAAAGCGTTGGCCAGCACCCTGATAATGAAGTTCTCATCGATGAGGCTCACCAGTGTCAAAGGAGTGCGTGAGCACATAATGACCATGAGAGATATAGCGGCCCAACTCAAGAAGCTAGAGGTGGAGATGTCTGAGTCTTTTCTTGTGCACTACATATTGAACACTCTACCAAAGCAGTACGGACCATTCAAGATATCCTATAACACACATAAGGATAAGTGGACCATCAATGAATTGATGACCATGTGTGTTCAAGAGGAGGGAAGACTGCTTATGGAATCGGGTGAGAGTGCATTTTTTGCAAGCCAAGGAAAGACCAAGGATCGAGCCAAGAACAAGGGAAAAGGTAAAATCCCTGCCCAAGCTGATATTAAGAAAGAGTCCAAGTGTTTCTTCTGTAAAAAGAAGGGACACATGAAGAAGGACTGTGCCAAGCTTCAGCAGTGGCTCGTTAAGAAAGGTAATCCACTCTCATATGTTTGTTTTGAATCAAATATGGTTGAGGTTAATCATAACACATGGTGGATTGATTCTGGATCTACAATTCACATTTCGACTTCCTTACAGGGTATGACAAACCTAAGGAAGCCAGTGGGAAATGAGGAGAGCATCTATTCAGGAAACAAGATGCGCTCGCGTGTTGAAGGCGTTGGAACATGCACTTTAGTTCTTAGGAGTGGTTTTGTTTTGCAATTGGAAAAGACCTTTTATATTCCTAGTTTTTCGAGAAATTTAATCTCTGTTTCTAGGCTGGTACCTTATGGATATTCCTTTCAATTTTCAAATAAATCAGTATTGATATATTTTAAGTGTGATATTGTTGGGAATGGTACCTTATGTGATGGTCTTTTCTCTATTGATTTGCAAAATGACACTGCTCATAACGCCTTGCATGTTCAAACTGGTACTAAAAGATGTGTTATGAATGAGGACTCCTCTACGTTATGGCACCGGAGATTAGGTCATATCTCCATAAATAGAATTAAGAGATTGGTAAATGACGGAATACTTAGTACTCTCGATTTTACTGATTTCGACACTTGTGTGGATTGCATTAAGGGTAAGCAAACCAACAAGTCTAAGAAAGGTGCCAATAGGAGTTCAACCATATTAGAGATCATACATTCTGACATATGTTGTCCAGACATTGATGCATATGGTCAGAAATACTTCATCACCTTTATTGATGATTACTCGAGGTTTATGTATCTCTACATGCTTCATAACAAGAGCGAAGCATTAGATGCCTTTAAAATCTTTAAGGCTGAAGTAGAGAAACAATGTGGAAAACCCATAAAGATAGTAAGAACTGATAGAGGTGGGGAGTATTACGGTAGATACACTGAAGATGGACAAGCACCTGGACCATTTGCGAAGTTCCTTCAAGAAAATGGGATTGTTGCCCAATATACCATGCCTGGTTCACCGGATCAGAATGGTGTTGCAGAAAGAAGGAACCGAACTTTGATGGAAATGGTGCGTAGTATGCTTAGCAACTCGAAGTTGCCTAAGTCCTTGTGGATTGAAGCTCTTAAAACGGCAGCGTATATATTGAACCGGGTTCCAACCAAGGCTGTTCCAAAGACGCCTTTTGAATTATTCAAAGGTTGGAAACCGAGTTTGCGTCATATGCGCGTTTGGGGATGCCCTTCTGAGATAAGAGTTTACAACCCACAGGAAAAGAAACTGGATCCTAGGACCATAAGTGGGTATTTCATTGGATATGCCGAACGGTCCAAAGGCTACAGATTCTATTGTCCATCTCATAGCACTAGATTTGTGGAATCAAGGAACGCCAAGTTTCTTGAAAATGACTTAGTTAGTGGGAGCGATCAATCTCAAGACCTAGTTTCTGTGAGAGATCAACCCTCTACCTCGAGTCAAGGATTGGTTATCATGAACAATGTCCCTTCAGTACAACTGGACATTGAACAACCAATCGTTGAAGATCCACAAGTAGTTGATAACTTACCAGTAGACGAGGCTCCTCTGGATACACCAGAATTGAGTGAGCAACCGGTTGAACAACATGATCCTTCGGAGAATGTTGAACCAACATTAAGAAGGTCTACTAGGGAAAGGAAAACAGCTATTCCTAGCGATTATATTGTGTATCTACAAGAGTATGATTTCAATATTGGGCCCGTTAATGATCCAGAGACGTTTTCACAAGCCATGAACAGCAAATAATCAAAACTTTGGTTCGATGCTATGAAGGATGAGATGGATTCGATGGCATCTAATGGAGTATGGGATCTTGTCGAGTTGCCTAATGGGGCCAGGGCTATAGGCTGTAAATGGGTCTTTAAGACCAAAACTGACTCATTAGGCAACATTGAACGTTATAAGGCAAGACTCGTAGCCAAAGGATTCACTCAAAAGGACGGAATCGATTACAAGGAGACCTTCTCTCCTGTATCTAAGAAAGATTCTCTTCGCATCATAATGGCGCTTGTTGCACATTTTGACTTAGAGTTGCAACAAATGGATGTGAAAACGGCATTTCTCAATGGTGATCTAGAGGAAGAGGTTTACATGAAACAACCTGAAGGTTTTTCCTCTAGTAATGGTGAGCATTTGGTCTGTAAGCTCAAGAAATCCATATATGGGTTGAAACAAGCTTCCCGCCAATGGTATCTAAAATTCCATGAAGTCATCTCTTCATTTGGTTTCGTTGAGAACATCATGGATCAATGCATATACCAGAAGGTCAGTGGGAGCAAGATTTGTTTCCTTGTGCTATATGTGGATGATATTCTGCTTGCAACCAATGATAAGGGGATGCTACGTGAGGTGAAACAATTTCTTTCTGAGAACTTTGATATGAAGGATATGGGCGATGCATCTTATGTCATTGGCATTAAGATCCATAGAGACAGACATAGAGGTATATTAGGTCTGTCACAAGAAGCCTATATCAATAAAGTCTTGGAAAGATTCAGAATGAAAGATTGTTCACCAAGCCCAGCTCCCATTGTGAAGGGTGACAGGTTCAATTTGAGCCAGTGCCCGAAAAATGATCTTGAGCGGGAACAGATGAAGAACATTCCATATGCCTCAGCTGTTGGAAGCATTATGTATGCACAGGTCTGTACCAGGCCTGATATTGCTTTTGCTGTGGGAGTGTTGGGTAGATACCAAAGTGACCCGGGGATGGACCACTGGAGAGCTGCGAAGAAGGTGCTTAGATATTTTCAAGGCACTAAGGATTACATGCTTATGTATAGACGGACTGATGAGTTGGAGGTGATTGGCTACTCAGACTCAGACTTTGCTGGCTGTGTTGATGCCCGGAAATCAACATCCGGTTACATCTTCATGCTTGCCGGTGGAGCTGTTTCATGGAAGAGTGCTAAGCAGACACTGACTGCCACTTCCACTATGGAGGCCGAGTTCGTTTCCTGTTTTGAGGCTACCTCACATGGTGTATGGCTTAAGAGTTTCATTGGTGGGCTTAGAGTTGTTGACTCCATATCTAAGCCATTGAGGATATATTGTGACAATTCAGCTGCGGTATTCATGGCTAAGAACAATAAGAGTGGAAGTCGAAGTAAGCATATCGACATTAAGTACTTAGCCATTAGAGAACGTGTTAGAGATAAAAGAGTGGTCATTGAACACGTTAGCACTGAATTGATGTTAGCTGATCCTTTGACTAAGGGCATGCCACCGTTTAAATTTAAGGATCATGTAGAGAGAATGGGACTTGGTCCCACATTTTGATTGTAATTGAAACTCTTATTAATAATATGATGTTTCTCATTTTGATTTGTATACACTAAAGTTTTATTTGAGAAATATCCTTGTTGTTTGGACCGAGAATAAACATAAGGTTTATTCATTAAGTAAAAATGGGTTGATTTAGAAACATTTTACATAGTAATACATGGAAGATAATACTCGCCACTTGAGGAACTGTCGCCATGATTCATGTGATTTGTTTCTTCTATAAGTGAAATATATGGACCAAGTGGGAGAATGTTAGTATATCTCCTCATTTATGGAAATAAATATTTGGTTGACCAATTCCGGATATGGTCCATAATTTCACGGTGAATCTCAACTCAATATTTGGCTATTAAAACACGATTTTATGATGGTTAAAACGTGATTTTATTGCCATAATTAGCACGCTCTCATTACTATTTAAGGAGGGCTCCTTCCGGTCCCCAAGTACGTAAACCTAAAAAAAACACACAAACACCATCTAGTGAGGTTTTGAGTGCTTGGAAGATTTGGAAGGTCTGTGATCGACACAGAATAGACTGTCAGATTCGGCAATTGCTTCAACAGCAGAGTTATAGAGTGCAATGGCTGGAGGTTAGATCCTGTCGCTTCCGCATTTAATTGTTTAACATGTTTCATATTGTGTAGAAGCATGTATAGGCTTGTATGATGCACTTACAAATTTTTCATTCGGTGATAATCGGGGTAACCATGGGGATGTCGCAAAACCAGTGTACGATCAGACCACTGGTTGCAGCACTCGCGTTTCACCAAATCTTCGAAGGCATGGGGCTTGGTGGCTGCGTTGCTCAGGCGGGTTTCAGCCTGGGAACAGTGGCATACATGTGCTTTATGTTTTCGGATGAAGTACATAAAACCTCCTATGTTTATACCAAAAAGACACAAATCTCCTTTTAGTTTCAAAATACCAATTTTTCCTCCTTTCACTATCCTTAAATCCAAAAATCATAAACACTAAACTTTATATTTTAAACCCAAAAGACCATAAATCATAAACTATAACCCTTAAATTCTAAACCCCAAACTAAAAACCCCTAAATTTTAAATCTTAAACTTTGTTAAAGGGGAGAATATTGGTATTTTGAAACTAGAGAAAAATTTGTGTCTTTTTGGTATAAACATAGGAGGATTTATGTATTTCACCCTTATGTTTTCGGTGACGACTCCCATGGGAATAATGTTGGGAATGATAGTATTTTCAGTGACGGGATACGACGACAGTAGCACTAATGCTTTGATAATGGAAGGTGTGCTGGGTTCGCTGTCGTCGGGCATACTAATCTACATGGCATTGGTTGATCTCATTGCTGTTGACTTCTTCCATGACAACAAATTGATGGTTTCGCATATGTGGTTGAAGAAGGCTTCATTCTCTGCCCTAGCTCTTGGCTCTGCTTCCATGTCTATCCTTGCACTTTGGGCTTGACATTTTGTAATTTGTATTAATTAATCTGATATAGTAAAAAAAATTGCAAATGAAAATTCCATAGCATCAAATAAAAAAACCGTGTCATATTCTCACCTATATTTATAATTTTACGGTTGAATGGTTAGTTACAAACAATTTAATAATCTCTATATAACTAATATTTGTGAATTTGTGTGTGACTGTATATATTTAATCAATCTACAAATAAAAAATTTTTTTGGGTGTAAAAGAAAATTAAACTTAATTACATCTAAACCTACTTGAAAAACAAATTCTCCATGCATCAACATCTAGCAAATTAATCAAATAGATAGAGAACAATCTATTATCTCAAAATCTATTTCCAGATCATAAGCCATTTTAGCTAATTTATCAACACAAAACTTCTCGTTTCTATAATTGTGACGAATGTTAACTTCTTATAACCTTCTAGGCATTTCTCAAATATCCCCAATATTGCAACCAAGAGGATGAATTTGTATGTTTGCTATATAAAATAATTTTTTATATATGAGATTATTAAAAAAATCAGTTTTATTTATTAAAATTTAAAAATGTAACATTTTATTGACAGATCATATGGTTATATACAAGACTTGCATCAGATACAATAGTTCATGTTATTTGGTAATTGAAAGAGCTTTTTTCGTTTGGGATAAATGGTACTAAGTTCATAAGAATTAATTATGAAATTATAAAATTTTGATCATATTGGTCCCGTAGCTCAGTTGGTTAGAGCGTTGGTCTTATGAGCCGAAGGTCGCGAGTTCGAGCCTCGCTGGGACCAATTTTTATCAGGCAGGTAAGCCATCTTTTTGGATCCTACAACACTTCTACACTACCTGTTTGTGATTTGGACTAACAACGTTCCATACAGAAACAGCATCACCACTTGAATAAAGCTGATCACTGATCAATCCGATTCCTGAGTTCTGCAGCTCTTTCCGTGAGCAACTAGGTCACGGAAGTACAAAAAAGATTGTAAGAAACGATTAGTTACTTCAGTATCTATTCTTTCCATTTAAATTATGTTATGTGATATATTATCTGAATGAAAGGAACATGATTTTATATATATATATATATATATATATATATATATATATATATATATATATATATATATATATAAAATTTAAAATTGAGTCTTATCTGATCACGTTGTTGGCAATAACTCAAAGAGTGTGACAATTAATACAAACATATCTGACAAATCCAAGTCTCCATCTGGAACTGAAGCCA
Source organism: Heritiera littoralis (assembly GCA_031772115.1). Classification (NCBI taxonomy): domain Eukaryota; kingdom Viridiplantae; phylum Streptophyta; class Magnoliopsida; order Malvales; family Malvaceae; genus Heritiera; species Heritiera littoralis. Next base: position 1,650,789 of record JAPDPK010000024.1, on the reverse strand, counting down.
AGCTAAATTTATGTCTGCTAAAGCAACCCTTTATGCAAGTATCACATAAATAGTTTGATGGAGGTTGAATGCAGGCAGAAATATTGGTAGCAGTTGCTTGTGATTAACTATAGCATGGGCATTTCATGCTACTACAAATCACAATCTCAATTCTCAACCCCCAACCGCCAGTCCCAACACCTTAAGAATTCTGGAGAATTTCAAGCCAAGGTAATCGAATCCATTAGAAGTAGTTCTGTATGATACTATGGCCTCACCAGGAGGCTCCAAAGTCTTCACTGTTTTGAGCAACACCAGCTTCCACTCATACAGCCGAGCCCTTTTTCTCTTACTAATCTTTTTCTCTCTGGTTGTTTTGATCACCACCTTATTCCTCTATGTTCATTGGATTTGTGGTCAAACTCTCCCGTCAACTTCTGTTGCTGCACAGAATGCAACACCAGCTCCTTCGCCTGGGCTTGACCCTGATACCATTAATAGTTTACCAATCATTCTGCACCGCTCAGTGGTCAGAAACAGTGAAGGCAAACATGGGTTTATTGAAGAAACTGAGTGTTCTATCTGTCTAAGCGTTTTTGAAGATGAAGAAAAGCTTAAGGTATTGCCAGAATGTAACCATGCATATCATTCTGAGTGTGTTGATAAGTGGCTCAGCTCTCAGTCAAGTTGCCGTCTTTGTAGATCTTATTTGATTCCAATCACTACTCCATTAACTTGACACCAGATCTAATTCCCGTACCATGAAAGCCAGCTAGAAGAGCTAAGGAAGATCAAGCTGTACTTGTTGGTTTATTAAAGCAATTGGCCATGTTCATTATTCACCTCAAACGTGTTTTTTCACTTGTTAATTTGCTCTGAGACCCATTCAGCAACTGTAATATACATACAAGTGATACAACTTTTTCTCATAGTACAAACATTTTTCATGATCTGGTGAATAGAATAATGATCCATAGCTGGCTTATGTAAGTAGCTAATCTTGTACTAGAGGTTTGATTCTTATTTGGGATGAATTAAATCAACTACTTATCCAGAAATAAGCTACTAAGTATCTAGAAAATTGCTCCTTTTCCCTTGATAAGGAAGACTGATTGATATTTAGGAGTTTTACAGGATATTTCCTTGAGAATTCTGTTCTCTATTGCATGTAAACATTGTTGGTATGGTTTAATCCTACTTGGATTAATGAGATTCCCAAGTTTATTCATGCATGATAATTTTTATAAATTGAGGCAAAGTTATTGTCAATGGTAATCAAGAATTCAAGATCATGAAAGAAGATTATGTTAGAGTATACCCTACAGTTAATTGGATTTGGATTAAGTAATTTTAAAGGGCCCAAAAGACCTAATTTAGTTGGACTAAGGCTAAGGCCTTTTTAGGATTTTGTTAAGAGGCACTATAAAAACAACATTAAGTCTAAAAGTTAGATAGAAGAACATAATATTTTATAGCCGTTCTGCCTCTTTGAGCTAGCACTCTCAGAAAACAATTCCCTTCCTCCTCCCTTTGCTTCTGATCACATCTTGTCTCAGGCAAAGGTCTTGTTTTGCGCCTTACTTGTGTGGATACCGTTAGAGGATTTCTCTCAGCTAGGAGTCTTGAGTTAACGATAAATCAAGGGCTGTTCGTGGGCTGTCATATTCAAAAGTCGAACATTCCTACACGAGTACAACAAAAGGTTAAATTCTATCCCGAAATTAATCTTGTTGCATGATCATGGTGATTTTGGTTTTGTTGATTTTAACCCGCTGCTTATTTTCGTGTATGACATGATAAACCGAGACAACGAAACCTTACAGTGGTATCCGAGCCAGTGTGCAAACGGCTTTCGGGATAGCGAATTTGATTTGTGGTGATGCTGTTTTATTGTAAGTTGTTACAGATTTGATTTTAATTTTCAAAATTCGTTTGGGTGACCTAAAATAATTGTAAGACAATTATAGATTAAAAAAAAATATAATACTTGTTATTATTTTATTTAAAATATATAAAATAAATTAGGATAAAGGTTATTTTGATAAGAGTTTTAAATTAAATATATTTTAAAGAAAGATATTTTTAAAATAAAATTGGATAAGAGTTATCCAATGGTTTTTGAGATTTTAATAAGATTAAAATTTCAAAAATATTATCTTGATAAAATTGTTTTAAAATAAAATATGTCCTTTATTAAATTGGATAAGAGTTATCCAATAGTTTTGAGATTTTAATAACATTAAAATTTCAAAAACATTATCTTGATAAAATTGTTTTAAAATAAAATATATATCCTTTATTAAATTGGATAAGAGTTATCCAATAGTTTTGAGATTTTAATAAGATTAAAATTTCAAAAACATTATCTTGATAAAATTGTTTTAAAATAAAATATATATCATGTATTAAATTGGATAAGAGTTATCCAATAGTTTTGAGATTTTAATGAGATTAAAATTTCAAAAGGAATTATCTTAATAAAATTTTGTTTTAAAATAAATTATTTTCTATCTTAAATTGGATAAGAGTTTTCCAACACTTTTGATATTTTAATGAGATTAAAATTTCAAAAGGAGTTATCTTTATAAATTTTTTGTTTTAAAATAAAATATTTTAAAATGGATAAGAGTTATCCAATGGTTTTAAAATTTTAATAAGATTAAAATTTCAATTAAGCCCAAATTGAATTTTGAGAATTAAAATTAAATTAAAACAGCCATTGATACCCATAATTAATTAAAATTTGGTTAATTAAAATTAGATTTTAATTCGGAAGCATGCAAATTAATATGTGATATTATTATGTATGCTTGATGCTTGATTCTTATGTGATATGGATGATTGCATGGTGCATGGTTATGGGCCTAGGTTTACATGAGTTGTAATTTATTTAAATAAATTTAAATTGGGTCTGTGAGCCTTGATTTATTTGTAATTTATTTATGTAATAGTTATATAGATAAATTAGGATTATCTTGTAAAATGTACAACATTTGGAGCCAAGATGATTTGGAGCCAAGGCGAACCGAGGTGACGCTTGAAATGAAATCGAGGAGAAGGCATTTAGAAAAATAATGTATCCCTAGGTTCTTTTGTAATAGAAAGGTCATAACCATGTCACGTTTAATTTTACGCTTTTACTTATATATGTTGATATATATGTTAGAAAAGCATGCTAGGTGAGATGGTAAAATTAAAAATCCCTCAAAATAAATATTAAGTCAAAGATAACAAATAAAGATGCCTTCCAATACGATGCATGTGAAAGAGACTTTGTTCGGTATTGTGCTACTTTGGCTCAGTCAAGGCCATACCTACCTTAGGAATTCACATTGCATGAGATAATAGTTATCTCCAAGTGTATTGGGTCAGACTTAACTAAATTAAATTAGGGCATTGGCTCAGTCAAGCCTAATAAGATTTAGAGGCATAGGTTGGGCTTTAACCCATATGATGAGTTAGAGCAAGAGTTGTTCACCCAACTATCTAGGAGTTGTATGAGATGCAATTGACAAGAGTTGTCTACCTAAATAATCTCATTGGACGCATTAGCTCAGCTAAAGTCATAATGGGACCAAATATGGATCCTGGCCCACTAGGAAGTCTAGGCGAAAAGGCTTCCCGAGTTGATTGTGAGGGCTATTAGCTTGAGGAAAATAGTGGGAGTAATTCATTTAATTAAAAGACCATAATTAATGATTTTAATCACAATGTTACTTACTTGCATATTTTATGATTGTAGAATTATCATGGCAAACATCAATTTATCCCTTCGTTCTATCCTTGAGAAGGATAACAAGTTGGTTGGGGTAAACTTCTTAGACTGGTACAGAAATTTGAGGATAGTCCTCACGCAAGAAAAGAAGTTATATGTTCTAGAGCATGCGATCCCTGCTCAACCCCGACAGAATGCTTCCGCTACTGATAAGCAAGCTTATCAAAAGCATTTGGATGATGCCATTGACGTACAGTGCCTGATGTTAGCTTCCACGAGTTCTAAACTCCAGAAGCAACATGAGAATATGAAATCGTTTGATATGATCGAACATCTCAAGGAAATGTTCCAAGAGCAAGCACGGCATGAACGTTATGAGGTGTCTAAGGTGCTCTTCCAGAGCAAGCTGGCTGAGGGAGCTCCGGTGCACACTCATGTACTTAATATGATTAGGTACATTGAGAGGCTGGAAGCACTGGGCTTCACCATGCATAAAGAGTTGTCAGTTGATCTCATCCTCCAATCCTTACCGGATAGCTATAGTTCGTTTGTGTTGCACTATAACATGAACAGTATGGATAAGACACTGGCAGAATTGCTTAATATGTTGAGAATTATTGAGCAAGACTTGAAGAAGTCAAGGCCTACTTTTGTTATGGTGATTGACAAGACCAAATCCAAAGGCAAAGGCAAGCCTAAGGGTAAGCCCAAGCCCAAGGGTAACAAGAAGGAATAGGCCAAGAAACTCAAGCCATTTGGTGGAGTTACTAAGACAGGAAAATCCTTCAATTGCAGTAAGACTGGTCATTGGAAGCGAAATTGCACTGTGTACCTTAAGGAGTTGAAGAAAAAGAAAGGAAGTGAGACTTCCATCTCAGGTATATATGTGATTGAGATAAATTTGTCTACTTCTTCATCTTGGGTATTAGATACTGGATGTGGTTCTCACATTTGCATGAATGTGCAGGGCCTAACAAGAAGTAGACAACTTGCCAAGGGCGAGGTGATCCTACGAGTTGGAAATGGAGCAACAGTTGCTGTGTTAGCTGTAGGAACATTTAATTTCTCGCTGCCTTCGGGCCTAATTCTAGAACTTGATAATTGTTATTATGTTCTAGCAATTGCCAAGAACATTATTTCTGTTTCTTGTTTGGATAAGAAAGGTTTTTCTTTTAAAATAATGAACAATAGTTGTTCAATTTTCTTTAATGATATTTTGTATGGCAATGCTTCCATTATGAATGGATTGTACGTTCTAGATTTAGATAATCACATTTACAGTGTTGATTCCAAGAGGTCAAAGGGTAATAAGATTAACCCTACATTCCTTTGGCATTGTAGACTTGGTCACATAAACGAAAAACGCATATCTAGGCTCCACAAAGAGGGACATTTAGATTCGTTTGATTTTGAATCATATTATGTATGCGAATCTTGTTTGCTTGGTAAAATGACCAAGGCCCCTTTTACAGGAACAAGTGAAAGGGTTAGTGGTTTATTAGAGCTCATACATGCATATGTATGTATGTGGTCCATTAACCACACAGGCTAGAGGAGGGTTCCAATACTTCATCACATTTACTGATGACTACAGTAGATATGGCTATGTTTATTTAATGAGACATAAGTCAGAATCCTTTGAAAAGTTCAAAGAATTCAAGAATGAAGTACAAAACCAGCTAGGCAAGAATATCAAGATACTCCGATCAGATCGTGGTGGAGAGTATTTGAGCCTAGAATTTATAGATCATCTAAAGGAGTGTGGAATAGTTCCACAACTCACTCCAGCTAGTACACCTGAATGAAACGATGTATCTAAGAGGAGGAATTGGACCTTGTTAGACATGGTTGATCCACGATGAGTCTATCTGACCTCCCTGTCTTTTTTTAGGGTTATGCTTTAGAGACAGCAGCATTTACACTAAATCGTGTTCCTACTAAAGCTGTTGAAAAGACACCACATGAGATGTGGACTGTAAAAAAGCCTAATCTTTCTTTTCTAAAGATTTGGGGTTGTGAGGCTTATGTCAAAAGACAAGTCTCAGACAAATTAGGACCCAAATCTGATAAATGCATATTTGTGGGGTATCCTAAAGAGACAAAAGGATACTATTTCTATAATCCCACAGAGCACAAAGTGTTTATGGCTCGATATAGTGTTTTTCTAGAAAAGGACTTCCTTTTTAGAAGAACTAGTGGGAGGAAAATAGAGCTTGAAGAGGTTCAACAACCACAAAATGTCATTGAACCTTTAGTGGAACAGGAGCAAGTCCCACAAGATGTTGTGGAACAGGAAATAGCTCTAGAAACATAAGGCCCGCGTAGGTCTAATAGGATACATCGAGAGCTTGAGAAGCAAGCTTCTCGGAGCTGGAACATTCGTTTTGATGAGATAGTCAAAGAGTTTGGCTTCATCAAGAACGAAGATGAACCTTGTGTTTACAAAAAGGTTAGTGGGAGTGCTATCATATTCCTAGTGTTATATGTGGATGACATACTACTCATAGGAAATGACATTCCTACCCTACAATCTGTCAAAACTTGGCTAGGGAATTGCTTCTCCATGAAAGACTTAGGAGAAGCAGCCTATATCCTTGGAATAAAGATCTATAGAGATAGATAGAGTAGGCTGCTAGGTCTAAGTCAAAGTACATATATTGACAAAGTGTTGAAAAGGTTCAACATGGAAAAATCCAAGAAAGAATTCTTACCTATGTCTCATGGCATTTATCTATCAAAGGACATGTGTCCTAAAACATAAGATGAGAGAGATAAAATGGCTAAGATTCCATATGCTTCGACTATTGGATCTATCATGTACGCCATGTTATGTACTAGACTTGATGTCTCCTATGCTTTAAGCTTGGCGAGTAGGTATCAAGTTAACCCAGGTGAGCGTCATTGGATAGCAGTTAAGAATATCCTTAAGTACTTGAGAAGGACTAAGGATGCTTTCTTAGTCTATGGAGGAGAGAATGAGCTCATTGTAAATGGTTACACTGATGCCAATTTCTAGTCAAATAAGGATGACTTTAAGTCACAATCTGGCTATGTGTTTTGCCTAAATGATGGCACTGTTAAGTTGGAAAAGTTCTAAACAAGAGACAATGGCCAATTCTACAATCGAGGTTGAGTATATAACAGCTTTAGATGCAGCTAAGGAAGCTGTTTGGATAAAAAAAGTTCGTCACAGAACTTGGAGTAGTCCTTAGCATTGCTGATTCAGTGGCACTCTATTGTGACAATAATGGAGCCATTGCACAAGCTAAGAAATCTTGGTCTCACCAATGGTCCCAACAAATACTCAAGCCCTTCCATGATTGATTAGCTGTAATACAAGTGGGAGAATGTTAGTGTATGCGCTATAAGCCAATCGAATTTGGACTTATAATACACTTAAGACATTATGATTATTTATGTTAGTTAATAATACATGGCAATTATTTATCATTATTGACTAGATTTAATTTGATCAAGTCATAATCAAATGATAAAGTCCCTAGAATAGTGGATTCGTATCAAAGGAATCAAAGTAATAACTTTGATAATGAGATCCTTATGATACAAAGAATACTATTTTTAAATATCCTTAGTCGTAGTATCACTGAGAAGGGACATCAGTGATACGGTAAGACTAACATGTGTTAGATTCCTTTGGGTGACTGATCTCATAAGTCATGGATATGGTGATATCCAGATCAACACATGGGTGATCATTGTGAATGAATACACTGGATTGACCCATTTTGAGAACTTTATGTGGATTGTTACATTGAGTGTCATTAGATGTTCTCAAATGGCAATGGTATATGTGATCCTTAGACTTGAGATCACCATGGTATCCTATGTGTGGATTGGTGTACTTTGATGCTAGTAAACGTAGCTCAGTAAGGGTTGCAAGTAAGACAGTAATTGGGTACATCATGAATCATATGAGGGTTGTGAGTGATCAAGATAGGATTTGTCCCTCTTGGTAACAAGAGTCTATATCTCAAGGACTTTCAATAGAGATTAATGATTGAAAATCTGTGGCTATAGTACAAATGAGATTTAAGATGAGATCTTGAATTCATTTGATTAAATCATTTATCTTAAGATTGAGAAACAATGGAGTTGAACTTTAATAGAGATGACACGTTCCATACTCTATGTTCACCTGAGATATTAGGTGACAAAAGGATCGAATTATACAATAATTGCTCATTGAAAGGTTGTAGTCAATTCACCGACATTTTCATTACTTGGGTAGCCATGATGCATTGCTAGATGCTAATCTTGGCTTGTGATTTATGAATGAGATTCTGAATCATTGCCAACGTAATGAAAACCTAAAGGGTCACACACAATAAGGTTATAACTAAGACAAGGTAATTGGAGTTGGATCCATGTGATGAATCCTAGTACAAGAAGGATTCCTAGTGAGACTAGAATCCTGTTCCAACTATAATTCGGGATTTAATTAATAGTAATTTTAGCCCGAGATTACTAAAGGGTATTTTGGTCTTTTCAATTATAATGAGATTATAATTATGAATTATTAATATAATAATTCATGGGTAGACCAAATTATTAATCCAAATGCATAACCAATTGGTTGTAGTGCAAGTGGGAGATTGTTAGAGTATGCCCTACAGTTAATTGGATTTGGATTAAGTAATTTTAAAGGGCCCAAAAGACCTAATTTAGTTGGACTAAGGCTAAGACCTTTTTAGGGTTTTGTTAAGAGGCACTATAAAAACAACATTAAGTCTAAAAGTTAGATAGAAGAACAAAATATTTTATAGCCGTTCTGCCTTTTTGAGCTTGCACTCTCAGAAAACAATTCCCTTCCTCCTCCCTTTGCTTCTGATCACATCTTGTCTCAGGCAAAGATCTTGTTTTGCGTCCTACTCGTGTGTATACCGTTAGAGGACTTTTCTCAGCTAGGAGTCTTGAGTTAACGATAAATCAAGGGCTGTTCGTAGGCTATCATATTCAAAAGTCGAACATTCCTATACGAGTACAACAAAAGGTTAAATTCTATCTCGAAATTAATCTTGTTGCATGATCCTGGTGATTTTGGCTTTGTTGATTTTAATCCGCTGCTTATTTTCGTGTATGACATGATAAATCGAGACAACGAAACCTTACAGATTAATGTTTTACACCATGAGACTGAATATATATGCCAACCCTAACTCAGTACAATGAATAAGGTTTACTCCTGTAATTTGATTATAAGTGAACTTGCCTTCTCTTTTTCTGCGGCAGTCCATGGAAGATTTACTGCATTGTATCATCTTGCCTATCTGCTAAAGAGTCGTTAGATATCTTATTAACTGAGTTTATTCTTATTATCAGAGGGATTAATCTCAAGCTTTTGAAAACGTAACTGATCGATGACATGACATGGCTGTTCATTCTGACCAACTGCACTTCTTGATGATTGATGACCCTCTGAAGTAAACTTAGGAAGTCGAATAATGTAAAACTAGTTCGTTTCTTATAAAACATAAAACTTTTGTGTTAATACGGTTAAACATAAATTTTTTTATAAATTTTATTAAAATTTAATTTTGTATCTCTTACTCATGTCTTTTTATATACAGTGTATCAAATCTACGATGAAGTGAACCTACTGCAAAAACAAGTACTGAAGCATGTATACTACCAAACCCAAGCTTTCCTTCATGTTTGGGCCAGAAAACCCACTAGATTTAAAAATGTTTTAACTTCTCTGTCTGCCAAAGTACTTCCCTATTCTGACCAGAAAGAAAAAGCAGAAAAAACAACAAATTAAATGCAATGATACTGACAGTGGGTACTGTAATGAAAGACTCTGCTCTGCCGAGCCAAATTAGGCTCCGAAGCAGATGCCATGATGCGAAAATGCGTGAATAATTGAACAGTCTTCAAAACAGCAGCTGACTCCATTGACTGCGTTCTCCATTTGTAAATTGTTTTTACAGGATTCTGCAGGCATGCATCTCATAGTACTTATATTTTTGCATTGGGATTTTTAAACAAGCTTGAACTCATTATTTCATTTCATGACATGTTTGAATTATCTGCTGCAATGGCCAATGAGAAATCCCACTGTGAAAAATATTCAAAGGAAAGAAGAAATTCATTATTTCCAACGCATTCCTAAAGTCGAGACAGCAGAAGATCAGGAAAACGAAGTGAATACACTGGGCTTCAATTTCTAATATATGTGTAGCAGTTGTTTGACCGTTTCTCCCCCTCACATCACATAATTGATTGGTGAGGCGCAACAACATTGACCAGAAAACAAGGAGACTTTTGTCCTCAACTCAACAGTTCTGTCCCCATTTGCATTCAGACAATCATGGACAAGGAAGGGTGTACAAGAGCAGCCACTGCTCAGTGCCTCAGTCTAATTTACTGTGCTCATTTACATGCTCAAATATCAACCAGCTCAGTCTCTTTTTTTAGTTTTTAGAGTTTTTATCTATAAAATTATTTATTTATAGCTAAGATTTTACTGCTTTTACATAAAATTCTTTATACCCTGGAAAATGAGAGATTTAGGGAAGAAGACTGTAAGTAATATTGAATCTTCTTCTATATATCAAAAACAAAACTTCCCAAACTGTTTTCTTGGTGAATTTTCTGAGTCAGATCGTCCAGTCAAGTGACTAGTGGTGATCATCGTGACTAAGAAAATTTTCTGGCGTCAGACAAGGGATTGAAATATGAAACTTATAATACTAAAATGATATAGTTTTAATCACCTGGTTTAGTGAGAGCTCGGAGAAAGATGATAACAAGTTGCCAAGAAATCTATACAAAGCTGTCCAGAGTGCTGGAGTACTTTATGAACTTTAGGAGGTAAAGCTGATCACTCTTTGGCTTTTCAAACTTCAAGCTCATCAATGGCGTTGGATGAGGGAAAAACTTTGCGCTCTGATCTGTTCCTGCTCAGCATTCTCTTCAAAGAGCAACCAAGGGAAGATGAGAGAGTCAAAGAAGAAGAGGATGCTGAAAGATTATCATCAATAGCAGACGCAATTTGACGATTACCAGAATCGGATAACTCCGTTGGATTGTCCAGTCTAGAGTTTCCTTCAATCATTCTCACCTCAACATTCGGTAATTCTCCCACGCTCTCCGAAGAACTCACTTGAGAATCTGCTGAAGTAACGACTGATACCTTGTCATTACTCAACACAGGAGCTCTGCAGATGGGGCAATTCGAGTGAGACTGCAGCCACATGTCAATGCATTCCACATGAAAACCATGCCCGCACTTGGGTAAATTCCTCCCAACATCGTTGTCCTCGAATGGGGTTAAACAAATAACACACTCTAAACCATGCTTGTATTCTTCCATGTTGTAAACAAACAAAGGAATAGATGAAATGACAGAGGAATCGAGGCCCTTTGATGGGGAGCTTGGAAAGGTAGCGTCGAACGTGAACGCACGGAAATGGTGGTATCGATCAGGGCCGGAGACGTGAGACACAGACATGGAAGAAGAGCTACTTCTTTGGCGAGCTTGAGCCAAGAACCATTTGGCGTAAACTTGGAGTAGCAGCACAAAGAGGATGACAAGAAGCAAAGATATGACCGCAGCAAGCATTACATTGCCATCATAGGAGGAAATTCTATCGAGGAGATGAGAAAATGGGTTTGTTATCTGCTCCGGAGAGTCAAGGGAGACTGACATTTTCAGGATGAGTGAAACAGCGCAAAGTTTGAACTTTTTGTAGCAAGATGAGAGATATAATTGGAAGTGGGGTTATATGGTCATTATGGTTGAACAAAACGCATACGAAATCAATGGAATCTTCTGTATTTTAGGAAATATTTTACGTGAAAGTCAAGTTGTGTTGGGGACTAAATTATGTAAATTCTTCCCTTGAACATTCTTGTGTATTAGTTCTATAAACAATTGATACGCTGATATAATACAAAAATGAGTATTTGTTCTAATCGACCGATATGATAATATAATACAAAAACAACATAAATTAAAAAATATATGTTGATATTGATAAGAACTTTTACACAAAATTATCATATACACGAATTGTGACCTCTATTTCTATGATAATCTTCATACAGGTTAGAGTGTAGTTAAGTAAAAAGATTGACTCAGTTGGCAATGTAGACTAAATTTGTAGGAAGAGTTCTCAAATTTAATCTCCATTAGATACACTTGGAAAGGAGTGAACAACCTTAATTGTGACGAAACTCCGAACAGAATTGATCTCAGACCATTCAAACGGATGATGATACTTATGATTTACGAAAAAAAAAAAACCTTAATAATCCAAGAAGCAAATGAGAATCCTGCATGGAAGAGAAAAAGATTGAAACGAAGGACCCGTGAATGCGACGGTAGCCGAAGAATGGGCCATCGGGTTCATGTGATTGTTTTAAGGATCCCATGCCAAAGACAGATCTCTTTGTGACTTTCAGTTTAACCATCTCTTTACAAACCAACTTCATTTTGTGTCTTTTCTGCTGCAGGATTGGAAGGGCAAGCACAGTAGGGGCAGCCAACAGGATTGAGGGCGAAGGGTCAATTCCTTATGGTTCAGGGCTCCCATGTGAATCCAACCAGACAGAGTTTCCTTTTTGACTCCATAATCTCGAGTCCACTGGCAGAAACGATGAGTTGCACAGCTTCCACCTTTTATTGCTGCATGTTTCGGGCAACTAATCAAACTTTTGTGCGACTAGGCTCGTGACTTCTTGACCCTATCCTGCGGCAATGTACCATTCCTGAGAGGCTTTGACAGAATGGATCCCCTCTTTTAGTCAGGGTATGATCAAAACAAGACAAGTAGGGGCCTAAACGAATTATATAGCTCGAGTCAAATTTTCAAATTGAACAAAATTCGAACCTATCACTAAATCATTTCAACTTATTATTGCTCTAATAATGAATCCGATGTTTCCTGAAATGTTAGAGCAGAATTTAAATCTTATTAGTAATTATTGTCAAGCAATTTACATTGCTGCTAATGTTTTATATTTTGACAAAGAATTGAAATATCTTAATACTTGGACAATCCAATATCAAAAGAAACAAAATTCTTGATGCTTGCTCAATCCATGAGCTTATATCTTTTCTCCTGAACGCCTGTTACTCCCATTTGTATTTCTATGATAGTATGAAGCGGCACCTGCAAATTGATAGAGTTCAATTTTGGAACAAAATTTATAACTCAAAACCCTAAATTCTAATCATTCAGTCTACCCATTCCTAGCTTTTCCATTTGATTATGGAAACATCCAAGTAAAGCCTAAAGTAAAGATCACCCATCATGGATGCAACCATGGCCGCTCTAACCTCAAGATAAAAATCATAGTAGAGAAGCCAAGCCATGATTCTATGAAACTCGAATATAAATTTTTCTTTTCGCATTTAGTAGATCAGAGATGAAGTTCTATCAGTGCATTGTAAATGGAAAAACGAGGGAGAATCATTTCTTTCTCCATTTCAAAGAACAAGCCTCTCACATGTGGAAAACACAGAAAGGGAACCATATCACGTTCACCCCACATGAATAAATATGTAAAGACAGGTCAATTTCAACTTGTCTATTAATTACCTCAATGTGAGGAATTTCTTTGAGGGGCCTATCAGCAAAATATGAATATAATGCTCTCAACACTGCCTGCAAAATGAACCAATAACAAATAATTCAAGATGTAATATTGACGACATCAGAAATTATATAAAGCACAAGTTGCAGTTAAATAAACCTGGTGAGCTATCACCACAACTGGTGCTCTTTGTCGTTCAAGCTCAATAATTACAGGTTCAAGCCTGCATTAATGTGGAAAGTGAATTGTGTTTCACAAGTTACGCTACAACATATTCTTTACAAACAAGTCATAATTTAGTATGTTGAGAAATTCTAAACCTTTGAATGACATCCAGGTAAGATTCTCCACGAGGATACCGATATCTCAGCTTGTCTTTCTTGCGAGATCTACAATAAAATAAGACATAATTATCAAAGAATGCAGTAAAGATAAAAGTAAAGCACAATCAAGAGAAGGAAAAAAATAAAATAAAATCAGCACATGCTTTTTTTATCCAAACACAAAGTTCTTCCATATAGACTACAGCTCCATTCGGAAGGCCAATGATAAGCAAAGCTTATTAACGCCATTATTTCCAAGACTTTTGAGCATTAAATTTCTCAACCCCTGAGAAAAGAAAAGTAGCAGGAGGGTGATAGAGAACACTTACTCATACTCCTCTGGCATATTCTTCTTAATTTCTTCATATGTCATTCCATCACATACTCCAGCATTAATCTCATCCAGCGCACGCCATTGTATCTGACAAAAAGTGTGAATAATAATATCTCTACTTAACATACCAACATATATATATATATATATATATATATATTTACTTCAGCTGCCAGAGTGGCTGGCCCTTTAACAAAGGGACTGAATGAATTACTTTCCTATGGTTTCACACTAACCTTGGGAAATCCAACAATTGGACTTGCTGTCAGAATTGTTCTCTGCAGGGTGCTGGTCCATATCTAGATTACAACAAAATCACAAAATTATGTATACTCAATTATAATAGTTAGAGATTCCACAAATAGCTTGATGAAGTGTCAACGGTTCTGCATTTTTTTTAAGTATTGAGGGTAACACTGCAAAAACAAAAAAAATCCAAACAAACAGCAAAATCTATAACATCCATAAAATTTCATTTATTCAAAATGTAGATATTTGAGATTGACTTACTAATTGATCTACAGTTTGCAAGCATTTTCTTTTCTTGAACTTTAGAAGAATATTCACTTACTAATTGATCTACAGTTTGCAAGCATCTTCTTTTCTTGAACTTTAGAAGAATAATTTAGCGAGTGATGCTATCTCAAGCAAAAGAAGAAACAGCCAATAGGCAGATAACTCCACTACTTAAGTACATAAGCAGGCTTCTCAAAGTGAAGAAACACCAGGACAAGTACGGGGGAAGCAGGGTAAGTTTGATGCTGATGAATTCTAAAAGAAGTGATAAACTTGCTTGGGTATAAATGTAGACAATTAAACATTGACCACGGGAAATGTTGGAACTTACAGAAGCAGCCCTTTCAGATTTCAGCCGCTTCTCAACAAAGTTTGCAAGTTTCTTTGCATAAATTTCTCCAGTATCACTGTTGTAACAGGAAAGTGAAATTATCTGGTAAGTTAAAAGCTGGAGTATGAGATCATCTTATGTTGAACCAACATTCATATTGAAATCAGAAAAACTAACATCAACAATGTATACAGGGAAAATCTAACCAAACATCAATTAACATGTCTGATAAAAAAATTAACATATAACAGAAGACTAAAACAAATAGACAGAATGCAAATCGAAACCACCTATTATATAATGCAACCACAATCAGTAGAAAAGGCTACCTCAATACACTGTCACCACCAATTCTGCCTCTAACGTTATCATAACTCTCTCCATGCCTGGTAAGTAATATCGGGCGAGGTGTTAGATGTGTATTAACCTGCAAATGGTAATACGAAAGAAGTAGATATAAACATTTGTTCAAGAATCATAGTGAAAATGGTAAATGCTCAGAAAGCACTAACGTTCAGACGTGCCCCTAGAGAAAACATGCACTGGTGACATCGAGTAATCTTTAGAAAAGATACATATACAAAAAACAAAGGTCAACGGGAGTAGAATCTGAATGCTACAAATCTGAAGCTTCCTTCCGTGTCTTGCAACATAACCCAGAAAAAACAGCAGGTGCCTACTGTTGTCAAGACAATTCCAGCAGGACTTGATAGACATAGGAAAGGAACAAGAACACTTAATTAGACATAGGAAAGAAAACCTTCCAAAGATTTTCAAGTTCCAAATCATACAAGCTCAAGTTCCTTCACCCAAAAAAGTATGCATCCAACATGACAAACAGGAGGAACTGAAAAAGGGACTTGATTAACTAGAGCTAATAATGCTGATGCCTGATGATAAATTGAAGAACATTTCTAATTAAACAACATACTAAGAAAAAGACGATTCGTCCAGGAAGATAGCCACTGATGTTGTTAACCTGAATCAAGTTAAAACATATAAAATTCTTAGATCATATTGTAAAGCAATTGGATTATCTTACAAAATTCAAAAAGAGAAGAGGTAAACATATAACATGATAGACATTCAAGAAAGAACAACAGTTATGATAGGAAAGGCTTTAAGAACAAAAATGCCATTCATAATGGCAATCTTCTTTATAGATTGGCAATGTGAAGAAGACAGGATCAAATACACAAACTACTTTAAACTAAATCTACAATAAGACAGGGACTAAGCACACCATTTCTATTCCGACCATTAACCCCACATGCATATGAATCAAGCACAAAAGCCATATAAATGAAGAAGAAGAAGAATTAAACTTAACTTGTATTTGTCCACCATGCCCACTAACCATATCAATCATTTTGATGTAAGACCCTTCTTCAACCGGTTCATAAACCTAGTAAATAAGTATAATTGAGCACCTTAGAACAATATTGAGCATCCAAAAGCATAAATGTTTATGAAGAAAAACTATTAAAAGCAATTTCAGGAACTACCTTTTCATAATTAGCTAACCGAATTCTAAAATCTTGTAATCCAGCTTCAAAATCTGGCCTGCAAAACCAAAATGATTACTCAAGTACAGAAAATTTCTTCAGATCAAGAAGCAAAAGGTTTTTGAGAAAAGCCTTACTCTTCCGCATAGTCAGGGCTTTGTTGAATTTTAAGGCAAATGTTCCTTTCAATAATCCGTTCATCATTACATATCGTTTCTAGAAAAATAATCTACAATCAAAAGCAAAGAAAAACGTATTAGAATACAAAGCTAGATATATCATGTTCTTGATAAATCTTCATATTGGCAACTGACATCATCCGCCAATACATCACAATTTGCATCTGTTAATCATGCCTCCAATGAAACAGCAAATGCAGGATCATGATTCACACACAATAAATAACTCCCCCATCATGCAGTGTATGCAGTTCTAACCAACCCAATTACCATGCATTAATTCACAGTCCTAAATATTTGTGCCAAACCACATAAACACATCAAGGAGTATATTTCCGCAAGTAACCGGAAAAGTAATGAATCCTGCCCTTTGAAAATATTAGTTTCTTCTTTCATCTGCAACATATCATAGATGCTTCACCCAACAACCATATCAGTTCTACTAGGAATATGGTTAGCTGGTTCCTTGTTCTGTAATCACAATACCTTACATTTTCCTTCAGCCATTTTCATCAGCATATTCCGTCTATTCCTGCTACTGTTAGTTGCATCAAATATTCCAACCTACATTTAAAAGGGATTTAATAAATAAAAATAGTAGCAGAACAAGGGAGAAAATAATTGTCACACATCAAAGAACTTACCTGGCCACCTTCTTGCATCCAAGCTATCATATCATCCATTGCCAGGGCTGCTACCTAGTAGCACGTGATATATTAAAACTATGTACAAAAAAGAAGGTCAATATGGGGTTACCATTAAACAATCATCCAAACAAAAACCAAATTCATTAGTAAAAGCATCATTGACAATGGCAATTCCACACTTGAAGGGATGAATACCAGTATTGAATAGGTAGAAAATTAAATCACGTAGCCTATAGTGATTTATAGCTAGAAATTGCTTTGGATCATGCAATTGCTTCATTATCACCTCTAATGTTTCTCTTCTCTGTATTATTAATTCTTTTAGCATCTGCCTACATTTTTTTCATTTAACTAAGAAAATAAATATTAACTAAGTCCACTTAAACAATTAATTAAACAACTGATATAAATGGCATCAATTTCTGCAGTTGAAACAAACCACTCAATTCTGAAAGTCAAATAAGAACAAGACTGTTCTATGGACCCTTACCTCATTACGTGCCTCCACGCCTTCAGGATTGTCTGCTCGAAAAAAATCAGCACTCTGCATAAAGAAGTGCATCACCAATCAAAAATCATTCCAGAAACATACAAATAACTTGCACAGTATTCAATTTTAATTATCAATTTATTAGATAAAGCCATAGACTGAGAGTGAGACTTTATCAAATGCATTTGTTAAACTGCAAAGTAGACATCATAAAATTTTACTGTAGCATCGCAGAAAATGCTCCCAGTTGATAAACTTGAATAAATGTGCTCAGATCTACCTGGTTTGTACCATGTTTCAGGCGCCGATACTGTTATGGACAAAAAAATCAAGTTATTCTTCTTTCATGTAAAACAAGTCAGGAAGCAAGGAGAGCATTCAAGGTAAAGTGCAAGAACCTTGCCGACATTAAAATGCTTAGTATCATGTCCCAACCAGCGAAGATATCTTGTAAGTTTAGCAGCAGTAAAGGTCTTACCTCGAGCTGGCAAACCAACCTGACAATCAAGCAACTAATTAGAACCAACTATTCTTAACAACATGAATTAATTCTTCTTTCAACCAATTTGTAGAACACATGTCGAATGGAGATACTTCTGGTATATGAAGATTGTCAAAATTTTAAGTCTAGATCTTAACAATTTACAACTAAACTATAGCAAAGGAGGAGAAAGATGATGAAATCTATATGCTGACCAATTACTTATGCAGAAGAATACCAGGACAATCGCTAGATGTCTATCCTCCTTTGGTCCAAGCATCTGATCAGCTACAGCTGCAGCTGCAACAGCTCCAGCAGCTGCTGGCATCGAATTCTAAAAATCAAAGAAAAAAGAAACAAATATAAGAACACCACTAGCAGAGAGAGCAAAACATACTTTACAATGAAGAGGAAATAAATTTCATCCAAACCTTGGTTTCAGAGTCCAATTTAAGATCAAAACTTAAAGTAGTTGCACTCGCAGATTTGACCAGCCTAGGGGATCCAACACCCCTATCCACAAAGAGGCCCCTGTAGCTGTCTTGCTTCTGCAAAGGTGAAAAGGTCCCCACAGATTTTGATTCAGCCATACCAGATCCTGAATATAACTTAGAAGGATCCGGTATGACAACCTCCATCTCCTATGAAAAAGCAAGTACATTGCATCAGATGGAAACCACTATAAAAATCATGAAAAAAGGTAACTTTTGAAATAATTTTTCTGCTTTGCAAGCGTGCCATTTACAGTGCAATATGACCAGCAATTTACTTCCTAATAAATCAATGAATTTACCTCTTATGCTTGCCACTTAATTAAGATTCAGGTGCATTAAGCAATATGATTTTAAAAGTTAAGACAGCATGGAATTCCAGAAAATTGTGTATTAATATCCTTGAATAGATAAAACGTAAATAATCATTTTCAAGGCCCACAACACAATCTATTTTACACATTGCACGATGAGTTACCAAGAAAAACCTTTATAGTTGCAGGTTGATCAACAGAAACCCCAGTGAAGACTAGTGACCGTGGAGTTTCTGCCAAGTTGGCTGCATATACCAGACCTGAGTTTGCAGAAGTGGATGGAGCAGGCACAACATAATGCTCGAGGTCGAGCTCCAAACTAGCTGAAGAGCCAATCTACAAAGTAAAACACAGACATTGTTATGTCCAAGCACGTTAACAAACATAATACTCAAGAATCAAGGTAAAGCTACAATCTAGCTGAAGAGCTGTTCAACATAATAAACACAGTGAATTTTATCTCAAAATAAAAATAACAATCAAATTGGAAGCTTGGAACAATGATTCATAATAAATAAGTTATACAGGAGACTGTCTTTTCAATACATCACAAATGATTGAATAGCATGCCTTAAAAAATAAAAGATTAAAAAAAGGAGGAAGGGGGTTGGGTAAGGGGGGGGGGGGGGGGGGGGGGGGGGGGGGGGGGGGGGGGGGGGGGGGGGGGGGGGGGGGGGGGGGGGGGGGGGGGGGGGGGGGGGGGGGGGGGGGGGGGGGGGGGGGGGGGGGGGGGGGGGGGGGGGGGGGGGGGGGGGGGGGGGGGGGGGGGGGGGGGGGGGGGGGGGGGGGGGGGGGGGGGGGGGGGGGGGGGGGGGGGGGGGGGGGGGGGGGGGGGGGGGGGGGGGGGGGGGGGGGGGAGGGGGGGGGGGGGGTGGGGGGGGGGGGGGGGGGGGGGGGGGGGGGGGGGGGGGGGGGGGGGGGGGGGGGGGGGGGGGGTGGGGGGGGGGGGGTGTGTGGGGGGGGGGGGGGGGGGGGGGGGGGGGGGGGGGGGGGGGGGGGGGGGGGGGGGGGGGGGGGGGGGGGGGGGGGGGGGGGGGGGGGGGGGGGGGGGGGGGGGGGGGGGGGGGGGGGGGGGGGGGGGGGGGGGGGGGGGGGGGGGGGGGGGGGTGTGTGGGGTACTAGGTCATACCTCACAACCTGTATCCGGCACTGCATTGATGCTAACATCAGGAATTCCACGAACAGTTGAAGGCCGAAGATTGTCTTGATAAGCTCTCCAACTAGCTGCAAGATCAAAGGGCGAAACCTTGTCTGCCTTAATGAACACCCGATACTCAAGAACCTCCTCGTTATCTAGCTTAAATAGTGCTAGCCTTGCATCCCCTTGTAAGGTACCCCCAGTGAGTAGCCGGTTTGGACCCTCCTCAACAATACAAGGCGTGTAGCCATTTTTAGGCTTCAAGAGGAACTTGAAATCCAAAGTTTCTACATTTAAACATGTAAAACACACAAAAAAAATAAACTTCCACAAACCTGAAGTTGAATAAATTATTTTCCAATAATATACTAAGGTTCAATTTAGCTTCTGTTTTTGAATCAAACAAAAAACAAAAAGAAAGTAACAAAAGTGGGAACCAAACAAAGCCTAAAAATTTTACATCAGAAAAGGAAACGAAGCCTATAATAGTATATCTACCTTTGGAAACCTAACTCTGAAAAACGTAAAGCAGGCAAAGTACACCATACAGTATTCATTTAACAGTGCAAGGTTTTATTCATCCTTAGCATAAGAAGTTAAAGTGAGCCTCTTCTGAAATGGTGAGTTAAGCATGCTCTTATCCTCCCTAACGCTAACTCATATTCTATCAGTTTTCTCAGCTACCAAACGAAACATAACCAAAATGGAGAACAAAAAGAGTAGCAAAACTAGCACACTTACCGTGATTAGCAGGAACGACGAAGCTCAGTTCCCACATAAAAGCCGATTCGCGCTCCATTGAAAGCTATTAACATTCAAAAACGAAAATAAAAAATTACAAAAAAGAAATTATACATATAAAAACTAATTCGAAATAAATAAAGAGTGCAAGGGGAATACAGCTTTAAAGGAATCCCAAGAGCCAACGAGAGGAACGGAGCCATAAACATGAGGAATAAGGTCTCCTTTCTTCTTGTAATTCTCCATCTTCAACGAAACATAAAGCTGACCGCCGGCTTGGTCAAGGCTCTCCTCTCTTTCTTCCCCTCCATGCGACCCTCCTTCTGCGCTTCTCGATGCTCCCGTCCCCATTCAATCTTTACCCTTTGCTTCTTTTTCCTTTTCAGCTCAAAAACAAAATTAAGTGGTAAAATAATACCTCAAAATTTAGCCTCAGCTGCTTCCATGGTGACAATTTTTTGTTTGGATGGATAAGAAGATTGAGAGATGTAAGATGAAAAGCATATGAAGGGGTGTCCATGTTTGGGCCAGGGTTGGTTCGGGTGGGCCCCAGGAATTTTTTTTTGGTTACAACCCCAGGTATTTTTTGCTTTGTTGCCCCTTTGCCTTTAAGTAGACTTGATAATCTCATACACGATACGAATACACGATACGAACACGATAAAAATAAACGATAAGGGATGACATGAGATTAAAATTAAGTAAAATTAATATATGAATATGGTAAAAGCTAAAAATAACATTTTGAGTTTTTCATCTAGCCACGAATTTTGACACGAAATTTTCGTGTTTTACACGATACGAACACAATTTTATATGATACGAAAACGAATTATGAACACAAATTATCAGGCCTACCTTTAAGTGATATCTTACCCGTTTTCTCCGCTTAACACGCTTAACACGTGTGCAGGTTATTAAAGAAATAAAAACATTCAAATAAACCCGCATCATAAATAAATATAAATTTTCAATATTTTATTATATATAAATTAGTTTTTTTTGTTACAAAGGGGAAGTAAATAAACAAAGACTAAACAGTGAAGCCCCTTGGAAAGGTTATTCCTCTAGAATCAGCATCAAGCAAAGCAGACAAGAAACTTGGAGGCTTTGTAAGAACTTCAAACTCAACATCAATATCACAAGCTGATTTTGCCATGACATTGGCACAAAAATTACCTTCCCTGAGCACATGTTGAAACCTGCATGACCACCTCCTTTTACTCAAAAGTCTAATATCTTTAATTATTCCTCCAAATGGATGCTTTCTACGTCTGCTTTCTGAATTAACTCAATTACCACCTTCGCATCTACTTCACATATAACAAACTAATAACCTTGTTCCCAAGCCACTTGTAAACCATATTTCATTGCTTGCAGCTCAGCAACTACATTCGTGCATTTCCCCAAATAAGCCTTGAAACCAATCAACCACCATCCTTACAAGATCTTATTAAACCTCCAGCTCCAGCAGATCCTAGATTTCCACGTACTGAACCATCAATGTTTACTTTAACATAAGGTTCCATAGGAGCAGTCCAGCATGTTAACTAATTCGTTGCTAGTCTGTTCTTGCACACTAACCATAAGAAAAATATCCAGCGCATTGGTGCTTTGACTTTCCAAATCCATGTCAGATTCTCAAAGTTCCCAGTGAGATTCCTTTCCAACGCCAAATTATAGGCTGATTTAACTGTGAACTCTCTATTTGTAGAAGAACTCCATATCCACCTGATGTGGACTAGGTCATTTATTACTGGGCTTTTCTATAAGTCAAGCTGAAGACCATTGAGCCAAATAATAATCTAAGCCCAAGAGGAAAGAGGACTCAAAAGGCCCATAAATGATCCACTAGGTTATTATTTAAGCTGTGGGGCTTAAAGGTAATTACGCGCAAAATAACTCCTATAAATAGGTCACAGGTATATTCTTAAACCCTAAGCTCTATTTGCCTACTGAAACCCTATGAAAACCCTGTCTGACTTAAGCATCGGAGTGCGCGAGCAGGGGAAAACCCCTGCGCTCTCTGACTTTTCCTATTTTGCAGAACTCTGTTTGGAGACACATGGAGAAAGAAGACAATATCGACGTCAGCAACGATTTAGTGTTGTTTTGGGTAACAACAATTGGCGCCGTCTGTGGGAAACAAACAAAAAAGCGATAAAAAAATGGTGAAAAACGATCTGTGGATGACAGGGTTTTGTAGGCTGCAAAAGGGTGCACAGGTGACGCGGCCAAATAGTCTGTCGTGCACAAAGTGCATGCGACAGAACAGTCTGTCGCACATCAGGTCTCACGCACAAGGTTTCACGCTCACATAAAGAGTCTGTCGCCACAAACAAAAAATAATAATAAAAAAAATATTACAATGGCGCGAAAGAGTGACTAGCTTGTCGCAGAAGCCTGTCGCGCATCATCTATTCTAGCCTTAATTTAACATATCAGACACAAAAGTGAACTATGCATAGGCGAGAGACACCATTAGCGAGAGACTGCATAGTGCGAAAGACTAGCTCTCGCACCCAATACAGGGCGAGAAACTGCATGGGCGAGAGACTATCTATCGCACCCCGACAGCATGGGCGAGAGACAACATGGGCGAGAGACTGCATAGCGCGAGAGACTAGCTCTCGCACCCACAACATGGCGAGAGACTGCATGGTGAGAGACTAGCTCTCGCACTCGATAGGCGTGGGCGAGAGAATGAAAATTGCCGGATGCATTTGTGGTTGGCGAGATGGCTTATGCATTTAAGCTATCAACAGGATTTTGGCTGACAATGCAATTAATGAAGTCAGGATGCAATGAATATCACGAAAGCAAAAAATGAAAGGATTGTGGTTGCCAGATGCATTTGTGGTTGGTGAACAACAAATAAAATAATAATAATAAAAAAAAGAGCAACACTATTGTTTTATAATAAACAATAGCAAGCATTTATTGTAAAAAGGACGATAATAAATTGAACTTCATGATGCTTCTTTGGTTCTTGAATATGGGAAATAATCTACAAGGAGATCTCTATAAAATTCAAGAAAGGTCAAAATAAAAAGGACGATAATAAATTGAAGTCAGTACTTCATGATGCTTCTTTGGTTCTTAAATATGGGAAATAATCTAAAACTTCCGAACATAGATTTCTGACTTTCTGTTGTATTTTTTTTCCAAGAATCAAATAGATAAATGTTAGGACGAAAATGTTGTGCTACAAGACGGAATTGCAGAACTGAACATGAGCCAATTCATTCACCAATATCTCAGAAATTACAATGGCAACCTGACGTCTCATTCAGGCACCTTGAGCACAGTCCAAGAAAGCAAAATATCCATGGTTGACAACAAAGCTGGAAAACTTGGTTAACCATGTAGATAAGGAAGCTATGATGTGGTTAGATTAGACTTTGAACAGTAGAAGCCCCTTGAAAAAAATAATTATGTATGGAACTTCTATTACGCTTTCCTACATAAAATCTTCTTCTTATGGCAATTCTATGAGAATCCTGACATGGCTTCAACTGTGCGATAGTATGTACATATTTGCAATATTAAATTCGTTTTGCATTGCTGTAAACTTCAACAATCCTTGAGCAGGAACCCAGACAGTCTCCCAAACCTGTAATGGTTTAGGGTCCATGCAGAACGAATCCGGACCGCTAATCCCAATAGTTTAAAGTTTACAAGTTTTAAGATTCTTTCATGGCATTAGCTGAGAATAGGAAAGAATACGGCCAGTCAGCATAAATTGCAAGGGTTAGAGAGATTTAAAAGTTTGTTGGACAATTGACACTAGAGACAGTATAAAAATGAAGAGAACACCCTATAGAAGCTCAAAGTAACATTACTGGAATTAGAAGGCAAAGTATCAGTTGTAGTCAACCAGAGGAATGTCTGAATCAAGTAGTTGGTTAACCTAACATTACCAAAGCCTCGTATACAGAATCTACATTGCCATAGGAGGATGAGGGTAAATGGTGGAGCTGCTTACATGACCATCACTTCCACAGCTCTTCCATGGGAATCCCTCGTTCTTGAGCAACCTCACGGAACTGCTTCTTTTTCTGCACTGCAACAACTGTAGCTCTGGCATTGTTAAGGGCGTTCTCACTTCCTGTTGAGAGAGTGGCACGCGCGGCAGGCGCCTTGGTAGAACAATGCATGTGTGCAAACAAAGCCTAACTAGAAATGCTTGTTTGGCAATGGGGAACGAAGGCCTATTACATGGGCTCACGCCAAGAGCGGAATGTGGGCGAGCAGGACCGTGCGACAGGACCCTTTGGCGAGAGATAGCCACTCACGCATACAAGGGAGGTAAGGTACCGCACGAAGAGCAACTGAAGCTGTCTTTTGCTCCGCTCAGCCAACATGGGTATTTCCAGGGATTCCATGCACAAGAGACATGCCACTGGTGGCAAGAAGAAGGCTTGGAGGAAGAAGCGAAAGTATGAACTTGGTCGTCCGCCTGCAAATACTAAGCTGTCAAGTAATAAGATTGTAAGGAGAATCCGTGTTAGAGGAGGTAATGTGAAGTGGAGAGCATTGAGATTGGATACAGGAAATTATTCATGGGGTAGTGAAGCTGTCACCCGTAAGACCCGTGTTCTTGATGTGGTGTACAATGCCTCAAACAATGAGCTTGTCAGGACACAGACTCTGGTAAAGAGTGCTATTGTTAAAGTGGATGCTGCCCCCTTCAAGCAATGGTACCTTCAACACTATGGTGTTGATATTGGAAAAAAAAAAAACAGACCTGCATACTAGCGAGAGACCTACATGGTGTCTTCAGTGATCAAACATGACAATGTCCGGAGGACTCCAGGACGATGAATATTTGCCACCAGGAAGGGGAGAACGGTGGTCACACCATCGGATGAAGCTTGGTTGGTTTTAGCTTTCTTTAATAATGAAACCATGCAATCCCAGGTAGCAGCAACTGTACCCTCAACTTCAAAAATAGGAAAATTCCCTGAGCCAGAATCCATGAGATTGGGCGAAGTAATAATCACATCCTTATCGTGCAAGTATTTCTTGAAGCTACTGGAGCTAGATATTCTCTCCAACTGATTGGCATTACCAACCCGTTGGTCTGGACCCCAAAAGAAACTTATGGTGCTTCAAATCATCTAACAGAACTGCCCATCTAGACTTCCAACACACCTACCTCTCGTAGGACTTTCTTGTATTGTTGATCAAAAGATAGGAGCTTCACAAATAAAGAAAGTATTGTGAGCTTTATTTCTGATGTAATTGGTTGCTGTAAGAAGCAACATAGAGAAAGCAATTCTTGCTCCGGGACGCAATTCATCACAGTCACAGCATATTCAAGAATTTTCAAGATTATCTCTTGCAAAGATGAAGGAAATCTAGCCATATTTAAGATCAAGAGAAGAAACTAATGCCTCAGAATATAAAGGCTGCATGAAGCACCTGCACGTGGTTGATAAGCAAGTCCAATGTTCAACCTTGCATATAATTATTGTCTGGAATTCAGAAAAAAGAAAGACAAACCTGTCTTATCTACCTACTCATCAAAATAATCAATCTTATCTAAAGACAACATCTCCAACACTTGTCCTCGGATTTTTATGACACTTAGCTTCCAGCAACAGTGTGGTAATTTCATGAACACCTGTTGACACCTGGGTGCATGGCGACGTGTTGCAGCTTTTGTTTTCTGCCTTATAAACACCTTGTTGCCTGTATCAAGTATCCAAAAATAAATAAATAAATATTGAAAGCAGTGCTAGAGCCAGATGATTGATTAAGCAAGTTGGTGATGGAACGTTTGGTGCTGTGTGGCGGGCTATAGCAAACAGGCACCCAAGGTTTGCCCATCTATTTGAGAATACGTAGAAGACACTTGATAGTTACATAAAGAACATAAGCCCTGCTAGTCGTCACATACTGCTAAAATGGGGGGCTTCATACTTATTCAATCAATTGGATAAATTTCATGGTATCCCGACATTGGATGCAAGACACGCGTTCATGAGTAAAGCCATAGTCCGCCCAATTCGAGTGAGCATAGGTCCTGCAGGAAGGCCACTCTGGCGACGTGGTGCTCAACCACGCGACAGCCAAAACAGGCGAACAAAAGCCATGCGGCAGACTTCTTGGCGAGAGGTCGCCACGCCCATGCGTCAGCAAAAGCGGTGATCACATCTACCCACGGTAGGCTCATTGGGTGAGAGGATACCTAACCCATTCGACATCCAGAATGGCAAGCGAGGTCAACACGGCAAGCTTCATGGCGAGAGTGCGGCTCGCCTGCGCGACAGCTAAAGCAGGCGAGTAATGATTCCCGCACACAACAAGCCTTGCACGAGATAGGGGCTCCCGCACGCGACAAGCCTTTGACGAGAGGCTGACTTTCGCACGCGAGAGGCCTTTGACGAGAGGCTAGCTTCCGCATGCGAGGGGCCTTGGGCGAGAGCTTCTCTCCTGTTAGCAATGGGCGAGAGACCGCAGTTGGCGAGAGACATCACTGGGCGAGAGACTAGCTCTCACCCCCGAGAGAAAAGCTTGGCGAGAGAAAAGCTCTCGCACCCGACAGCGTTGGGCGAGAGACAGCAGTGGCGAGAGACGGCGATAGACTAGCTCTCGCCACCCGACAGACTTGTCGAGCAAAAAGCTTGGCGAGAGATTGCCTCTCGCACCTGACAAAGTTTTGGCGATGCATCATCTATTCTGCACGAGATAGCGTTGGGCGAGAGACAAGCTCTCGTGCCCGACAAAAGCTTGGCGAGAGAGGCATGGCGAGAGAGAATTGGGCGACAGCATTGTGAGAGACTAGCTCTCGCGCCCGAGAAAAAGATTGGCGAGAGAGGCATGGCGAGAGATTACCTCTCATACCTGACAAAGCCTTGGCGAGAGAGAATTGGGCGACAGCATTGGAGAGACTAGCTCTCGCGGCCTACAAAGCTTGGCGAGAGAGGCATGAAGTTAGATTGCCTCTCGCACCTGACAAGTTTGGCATTACAGCATTGGGCGACAACCTTGGGCGAGAGGTGTGGATCTCGCGTTCCATAGGTGTTAGCGAGGCGGTAGCACAAATATACGAAGACTGATCCCAAGCTGCATGCTAGGCCAATAGGTCAAAGGTAATAATGAACACATTCGACAAGTTATGTCGCAATAAAGCGGTTCGACAGCCATGCGAGCGAGAAAAAGTCACACTGTAGGCATTCTAGACAAGCGAATGGCTCCCGTGAGGCTAGCCTTCTGCACACAAGGCACAAAGCAATGCTTACGAGTGTAGTGTCATGTGGCGAGCACAAAACCACTGGCACTTTTGACGATTGAGTGGCATACGGCGATTACATGACCAACACCACAGCCCAGCCTTCACAGCACGGCTCGACCGGTAAAGCACGCACCAAGGCGCGAGGAACAATCTAGATCGGCAAGCAAGGAATAAGCCGAAGGGTTTGACAGAAGTGTGCACACAATGCTAGATGAGCTCACCCAGGAAAGGAAAGAACTAGACGAAGAACTAAGAACAAGCGAGCGTAAGTCCAGGAGAGCTCTATTGGGCGATCCCCAACCAAAGACCTCAGGGAACACAAATGCCCCCTCGTGTTCGCCCAGATGTGTAAGAACATAGATGAGCGGCGAAAACCGAGCAGGGCACAAAAGGTCAGACGTGCTAGTGGCCACCACGCAAGTACGGTTGTGAATGATGAATAAGAATACAGCCATCCTAAGACCCAGGCAACCAAGCCCTTGTCAACCGATATAGGAACTCGCCTAGGAGAGAGAACTCTATGGGCAAGCCATTCTGGGTGACCAAAGAGAAAAGGATTAAGCAACTTTGTACATTATCAAGCACAACGCTCGAGAAAAAGTTCATCTTTGAACAAGAATGAGAACATTGTTTCAAAGAAGAACTTGGGGAGCTATATGATGTAAAGGTACGTTAAAAGTAAAAGGGATTATGCCACAAAAAAAATGGAAAGATAAAAGAAGAGAAGGAAAAAGCTGAGGCTACGACCAATCACGTCTCTGGTGGCAGGTAGTGATCTCTGGCAGCATAAAACAAGAAGTGGGCTACAGCCCTGCCTATCGCCCAAAAGTTCCCTGGTGATTGAGTACACAGAATAGGCAGAGCCCAGCTTGTCGCCTGAAAGATCTCTGGCGACAGAGTACAAGGAATGGGCGACAACACTGTCCTCAATTCGGCGAGCACAGGCACGCACATGACAAATTTTGGCAACAAGGTTCCACGTGGTAGACTCTTTCTGCGAGAGGTGGCTCACGCGTGCGACAGCCAAAATGGCGAGAAAGTGGAACCACTATTGAAGACCTCACAAAGATGCCACTCTTTTGAATAGTCAATTGCATGCAAGACGTTATGTTGCTACAGAACAATCTGTCGCTCGAAAGGTGCTTGCTACACTGCAAATTTGCGCGACAACAAGCATGCAATAGGCACTCTGTCCCGAGCTAGCTCAAGGCCACGCGACAGAGCAGTTTGCACAACTATAGGCATGCAACACGACTCGAACATGGGCAACCTTATCCTCTTCGTTGTCAAATTGAACTTCAAAGCCAAGAAGAGTGACAGGCCTCGTACAAGACAAGAGCTCCCGCACACGGCAGGCCTTTGGCGAGAGAGGAGCTCCCGTGCGTGACAGGTCCTGAGCAAGACATGAGCTTCTGCATGCGACAGGGGAGCTCCCACGCACGACATGTCACGACCGGTGACCACATTTTTCATCTTCTTATACACATCTTAACCGGTTGGGCTGTCTGTGATACTTCACTTGTACTGAATGTTAAACAATTTTACAATGTATTGTTTATATTATACACATCCCCTATCGTAATTTATCAGATAAGTAGTACTGTTGACATGTCTAAATACAGAGAATAAATGATCATACCTCAAATAAACAGTCGGTCTGACACATTGTCCTTCGTGTACAGCCAGGATCCACAATCCACTGAACTTACATTCATCAAAACCTGAAATGTTGAAAATTAAGGGGTGAGCAAAACCACGGCTCAGTAAGAGAATTATATGCCTCACTTGATACTCAGCTTCCTATATGCTGAAAATCTTTTTCATTTTTCCTATGGGCTCTAGGCTCGCATGTAGGAAGGATACTACAGTCGGCTAGGGATCCGATTAGAGTAAGGTAGGTATTTTAGAATACCATACTTGTTCCGGAACCTAGAAGCAACTGTAGAGAGAGATTTTTCATTTCATTTTGAATTAATAAATCCTTTTTTTTTCTTTTTCTTTTTTTTTTCCCAAAATCTTTTCGTATTCTTTTCAAAATGATGCTTTCACGAAATAAAGGATTTAAATAAAATAACTAATATTTATATATTCTTTGAAAAGAATATTAGTTAAATCATCATCATTTTCTTTTCTTTAAAACTCATTTCGTATGTACCCAGACGTCTTAAACTTATTCTTGCTTTCATTCCATCCTTAAGTTCACCAAGCATCATTCTTTTTATTAGTATGATTAAGTGTGAAAGAAACAAACTTATTGTAAGGACCGGGAGTGCCTGTATCTCTGTTAACCAGGGATTTACCACCCCAGTGCCTTACTCATCCGATATATCACACACATCACATGTCATATGCACAAGATCTATTTCATCCTTTGACATTTGTCGAATTCACGAATCACAATCACTTACTTATCGTCACAATATCCTACGATTTCTCATACTAACACTTCGGAACTCGTGTAGCACTTAGTTCCCGAAGGACTCTAGAGGTGGGTCCCACGGTTCAATCATCGAGTCTCTGCTCGGTCTGGCCTTTACTAAAACATCAGAACACGTGTAGCACTTAGTTCCCGAAGGACTCTAGAGGTGGCTCCCACGGTTCAATCATCGAGTCTCTGCTCGGTATGGCCTGTATTGAAACATCAGAACACGTGTAGCACTTAGTTCCCGAAGGACTCTAGAGGTGGCTCCCACGGTTCAATCATCGAGTCTCTGCTCGGTATGGCCTGTACTGAAACATCAGAACACGTGTAGCACTTAGTTCCCGAAGGACTCTAGAGGTGGCTCCCACGGTTCAATCATCGAGTCTCTGCTCGGTATGGCCTGTACTGAAACATCAGAACACGTGTAGCACTTAGTTCCCGAAGGACTCTAGAGGTGGCTCCCACGGTTCAATCATCGAGTCTCTGCTCGGATTGGCCTTTATGCCATATGTATTTTCCACTGTCTTATCAGATCTCATGTAGTACTTATGATCTAATATTTTATTTGAGACCATAGAAAGAATATTAGAATTATCATTTCTTCCTTTTGAAAACATATTACCTATCATTTATGGAGTCTAAGATAAACATCAATCTTATCATACTGTATACCTCGGAGGGTAAGGAAGTACACCGGTCAAATCTATGACCATAACCTATATTGTCCTCGGTGGATCACTGATTAGATGTCCACCGAGACTAAACATATCACATATCATGCATCAGCATGATAAGAATACCAACCAGTCTCAAAACCGTAATTCTCATCATGAAATACACCTTTATGGAATTTATATAAATATATAATTCCATGATTTAAAACCATAAGGGTTAAAATCCTTTAGTGAATATTTATAAAAATATTCATAAGAATACGCACTATATTTCACTTCATCTTTTGTCTCGTAATTCGTGTAATTTATCTATTCCGAGAATTTTCGGTGGTTTCATTGTCACCATTCTCGAATACATGAATATTTTAAAATTTCGTCTCATTATATTCATGTTTTATGAAATTTAGTAATTTTCTCATGTTTCGTGATTTACTATCGAAATTCGGAAATAAAATCATTTAATATGATTTTTTTAAAAGTTTTTCTAAAATTTTCGGCAGCATAACTGCTGCCGATTTACTAACCTCCTGCACGGAAAATACAGTTTAAAATCTTTCAGCCAGTACTTCTTCCCAAATTATTTTCAGCAAATCATGCATCATAATAATTTTCATAAAATAATTGCATAAAATATTTCAATTAAATTATGCAGACTGAGTATCCTTACATTGCTGCACATGCATCCCTTACCTTTTTTCGAGTCGGCAAATTCCGCTTATCGATCGCGCCCGCACTCCATTTCTCCCGATTCCTTATCCCGATTGCTGAAAATAATTTCTGGAATTAAAATTCTAATTTTTTTGAATTTTTCATAATTTATTTAATTTTTTTTTTGAAATTAAATTCTCGGGAAATTTCTTACCGAATTTGTAAAATCCCGGGTTGTCGAATTTTCGGGAATTTTCCGAATTCCCGAAATTCTCCTTTTTTCCTCTTTTTCTTTTCTTTCTTTCTTTTCTTTTTCTTTTTCTTTTTTTCTTTTTCTTTTTCCTTTTTCTTTTCTTTTTTCTTCTTCCTTTCCCGGTCAGACCGATCCAGCTCTTTTCCTCATCGGTTCCTCGCCGACGGCCGTTCTCCGGTGGTTCAGGCGTCCCTCAGTTGGTCGGCTGCATGACGAACTTGCCGGTGCCCTCCGTTTGCCCTGGATCGGCGGCACGGCGGCGGATCGAGGCAGTTTTGCCTCGGTTCTTCTTCCTCTTCACCGGCGTTCCTTCGCCGTCCATTGCGTCTCCGGTGGCCTCCATCAGCTTCCTCTTCCTCCGGTGAAGCTTTGGTGGTGGTGGCAGCCACCGATTCGGCCGGCACCGCCATCGGCCATTTTCCTTTTCTCTTCCGGCGTTTGCTTCTGTTTTCCGTCGAATCTGTTTCTATCTCTTCACGCCGCCGGCAGCGTCTTCCTTTTCTCTGGCCGGTGGCGTCTCGCCTTCGTTTTCCCCTCGCCGGCGTGGCAGCTCCGCCACCGGCGGTCTGGCTGGGAGGGAGGATCAGGTCCTTCCCGCCTTCTCTTTTCCTTTTCTGTTTTATTTCCTTTTATGTTTTTGTTCTCTTTCTATATTTGGTATAAAATACACTATATATTATACACTATATTTTATATTTTATACATATAATATATATTATATGTTATACATACATTATTTCATACATAATATTATACAATATATATTATATACAAAATACATATTGTACATTACAAAATACATGTCTAGTATATATGTATATATTTATATATATATACTTAAAATTAAGTAACATTTATATATATAAATTATATAAATGCTATAATAAAATATTTATACATATAAACTTTAATATAAAACCATACTTACCTTTCTTCTATATGTATTTACATAATTATATATACACATAAAACATTATATTTATATACATATGTATTATTTGAATTTATGAAATAATATATATATTTCTATATATATAACAACGTATTTTAAAATATACTATATAATATTTTGAATACATATGTATTGGTATAAAAATACATTTATATAATAATATATAATTATATAAATATATTTCATTTATTTTCTTATTCTCTTATTAAATTTTGGATTTTCATTCTCTAAATTAAATTTTTCTCTTCATTATTTCCCATAATTTTATCCTTCCCTTATTTCCAATTTATCAAATTTTAAATTCCTCACTTTCCTTAATTTCGGGAATTTCAACGATATTCCCATCTCGTAAATAAATTTTATTTATTTATTTCCTCTTATCTATTTTCTCTAATATTTATTTTCAATATTTCTAATTTCCAATAAATGGAAAAATTTACGGTTATCACACGACAAGCCTTGAATGAGATAGGGGCTCTTGCCGATTTACCCATAGGCAAGATTCCCCCGTTAGCGCAATGCAAGCGAGCAAAGAACAACCGAGTCATGCCTTTTGGCAATGGCTAGCAGCGCTGGCGAGCACGAAATCCAAATTTATGGTTCGCCCATTAGAAAAAACTTTGGCGAGCACATTTTATGATCCAAGCGCACGTCCAAGTGCGGGATCTGAGCGGAATGATCTAGAATCTTCTAGACCTGGTGCGCGCACTAATCCGACAGAGTGTCCAAAAGCTTCCTTTGGCCCACCTATCGATCGTCTGATACAGAAGCTTTCAAGAACTGCTCTAGCAACCATCTAGAAGTGGCTTAAGAGCCATGCACTTGGCCTATTAACAACCACACATGTGAAAGAGGTTTGTCTATATAAAGGGTGTGTCGGCTTCATGAGTCCTTTAAGCAAAACAAGGGTATGCCAGTTTTGGGCTTTGACATACGGATGGTAGCCAGAGTTGAAGCACTCTCATATGATGTTTTCGATTTTCTTGTCCACTCTAACAGTTGTGATTGAATTAGGCGGGTGTCCGAGGCAGACACTAGCCATTATCGTGTAAGGCAGCAAGCCAGACAGAGCTTGGTTCGATACAGTTGGATCGAAAACTTGTGGTAAGCTCGATTGCCGGTATCGAGGCACGACTTAATGCACAATCCATGGTTGACAACAGAACATCCCAGCACTTCCACTTTACAGATTATTCAAAGACAAAGACTTGGAATGGTACTGGTGGTAAAACATTTGCCATTATTGTTTTAACATTTGTTGCAATTATATTATTACTTACTCTATTTAATTGAAAATACTACATTATGAAATGAAAGGCCAGTTGTTTTTATCTATACTATGATAATCCTCCATGTTTAATAGACATGTTGCAGGAATAGAAGAAGAAAAAATGAAAGCTAGCCAAAGAGACGCGAGACGGGCAAAAATAAGTCCCTAAGCGATAAATGCGCGAGACGGGCATAAATAAGACCCTAAGCGAGAAGAAGACGCGAGACAGGCGTAAATAAGTCCCTAAGCGAAAAATGCGCGAGACGAGCACAAATAAGACCTTAAGCGTGACGAAGACGCGAGACGGGCAAAAATAAGTCCCTAAGCGATAAATGCACGAGACGGGCATAAATAAGACCCTAAGCGAGAAGAAGACGCGAGACAGGCATAAATAAGTCCCTAAGAGAAAAATGCGCGAGACGGGCACAAATAAGACCTTAAGTGTGACGAAGACGCGAGACGGGCACAAATAAGTCCTTAAGCGAAAAATGCGCGAGACGGGCACAAATAAGACCTTAAGCGTGACGAAGATGCGAGACGGGCACAAATAAGTCCCTAAGCAAAAAAATGAGCGAGATGGGCAAAAATAAGTCCCTAAGCGAACAAATCAAAAGTCCCTAAGCACAGGAGGTGCGAGACGGGCAAAACAAAAAGTCCCTAAGCACAAAAGGGTGTGAGACAGACAAAAATAAGTCTCTAAACGAGGTACATTACAATCTTATTAGATTACATTTAGCATATTATGTTGGCATAAACGACATTATATTCTAACAAGTCCTTAAGCGGATAGTACGCAAGACAGGACCAATACTCCAGTCAAAGTTCTTCTTTGGACACAAAAAGTCGCAAAGAAAAACTTGGGGAGCACACAGTATGCAGGTTGTGAGATATAAAAACGATGTTATAGTCTTATCAATTCTCTCAAAGTCCTTAAGCGAAAATGCGAGAGATGGGCAATCCTCTAAAAGTCCCTAAGCGAAAATGCGCGAGATGGGCAATCCTCTAAAAGACCCTAAGCGAAAATGAGCGAGATGGGCAATTCTCTCAAAGTCCCTAAGCGAAAATGCGGGAGACGAGCAATTCTATAAAGTCCCTAAGCGAAAAATGAGCGAGATGGGCAAATTGTGAAATCCTCAAACAATAAAGTGTACGGATAACTGCGATACCCAAGTACGAATTCTTCTTTAGATGTAAATGCTTCATAAGAAGAGCTGGGGAGCATTATAGATTAACTTCTGCATTAAAAGGAGTATCAAAACTAATAGGCACCCATGCATGTGCGTTTCGAGGTGCTATAATGTCAAGAGCTTGATCTGGACGCTGAGGAAAATTAGTCTCTGGATTATCTAAAAATCTTTGTCCAAACTTGTGAGAACCTCGACCATCTCGAGTCGACAAAGAGGCTTCTAAGAGCTGGTAAAGAACAGATAAATCTTTATAAGTGTCTATCCTTAGAAAAGGTTTTGAATTCTCAGCACCTGGATCGGGCTTCAACCAATCAAGAGCATGCCAAGTACAAATCACATATGATGAAACCAGATAAGAACATATGCATCCGCTTATGGCACTTCTAGATGACGTGCTCTCATGGCCTTAACCTAGATTCAGTTTTCTTCCTCTTGGCTAATAGAAGGCACTTGGCAAAAGAAATGATGACACGATGTCGTAATGAAGTTCATTAGTTGAGCCCTCAAGTGAAGATGAAAAGACTCTTGTGATAATCCCAGGAAGAGGGTAGCACAAGAATTTGAAAGCCCATTCTTTATATACTCTTTCACAAGGTAAACCTTGTAAAAGAGTGGGGAGCAATTGATGTGGACTAGGTCATTTATTACTGGGCTTTTCTATAAGTCAAGCTGAAGACCATTGAGCCAAATAATAATCTAAGCCCAAGAGGAAAGAGGACTCAAAAGGCCCATAAATGATCCACTAGGTTATTATTTAAGCTGTGGGGCTTAAAGGTAATTACGCGCAAAATAACTCCTATAAATAGGTCACGGGTATCATTCTTAAACCCTAAGCTCTATTTGCCTACTGAAACCCTATCAAAACCCTGTCTGACTTAAGCATCGGAGTGCGCGCGCAGGGGAAAACCCCTACGCTCTCTGACTTTTCCTATTTTGCAGAACTCTGTTTGGAGACACGTGGAGAAAGAAGACAATATCGACGTCAGCAACGATTTATTGTTGTTTTGGGCAACAACACC
This sequence comes from Heritiera littoralis, assembly GCA_031772115.1. Lineage (NCBI taxonomy): Eukaryota > Viridiplantae > Streptophyta > Magnoliopsida > Malvales > Malvaceae > Heritiera > Heritiera littoralis. Next base: position 1,614,382 of record JAPDPK010000024.1, on the reverse strand, counting down.
ACCTATCTTTTCTTGTCCCGTAGCAAGGCAACGGCACCCCAAGTACCTCAAGAGCAAGCTCACTAGGTAAGTGAGTAAATAATAACTCTGAATTCCAAGAGTTGTTTTCTCCTATATAATTTTCAACTTTGGCATTCATATCAGTAGACTCAAGTAAGTTTCCCATGAGATTAATAATCGGTTTATCTAGCCAAGCATCAAACCAGAAAGAGTATGTCGAGCCATCACCAATACGCCTACGCAGACCTGTACAGAGGTCTTTAATTGCCAACAGGGGCGGAGCTAGAAAATTTGTTCATTGGAGGCTTCGTTTAATGTATTTAATCATAATTGTTAAAAAGTTTTCAATTGTCTTTGACATAATTTTATATTTTAAAAACAATGCACAATAGTTTCGTTATTAATATTTTGGAACATATTTTTTAAGGTACACTATTAATCTATTATTCAATCATTCAGTTACATAAATGAGTGTTTAATGTATTCATTGTGAAAAACGCATTATTTACTGTGATAATGACAATCGATAGAAACAATGCTAATGTCAATAACAAATAAATTAATGAATACATTTTGTTTTTTTTTCTCAATTTCAAACATTCTTATAATAAATCAATTCATCAAACAAAAAACAAATAAAATTTTATAAAATATAAAATATTATTTATATAAATTTATACTTAAATTATTTTTTTATTTGGACAAGTGGGGGCTTGAGCCCCCACTGGTCCCCAAGGGGCTCCGCAGTCCTTTCCAAGATCTAGACCACATGTCCATCTTGTGGCCCTCCATCCAAGTGAACCTAGCTAGATCCTGGTCAACAATGCCTTATTTATCCTTCAACAATTGAACCCAAAATTTATTGGGTTCAGTTGTCATCCTTCATGCCGTCTTCTGCAGCATAGCCTTATTACGTAGTTCTCAAGGCGGTAAAGTTGATCTCACTCAAAAAATTCGCTCAATTAATCCTAATTTAAATCCGATCGATTCAATTTGACTAAAAAAGTCAACAATTCAAATCCAACTTGATCCAAAACCAAATTTATCCGAATTTACATTGATCCAAACCCGATCGAATCCGAACCCGAATTGATCCGAACCCAAATTCATCCGAATTTAGATTAACCCGAACCCGAATTGATCCGAATTCAAATTGATCCAAATCCAAATTTACCCAAACCTAAAAAGATTCAAACTTAAATTTAATATTATCAATAAATAATTAAATGTTAAAATTAATTATCAAAGTATTTTAATATAGTAAATATATAATTTTTTTCAATAATATGAGTGTTATATTTTTTTTTAATCTAGTTAAACTTAAATATTCACTTTTATATTACATTCATTTGAACTTAATGTATAATTATTTAATGGCTAATCTATAATAAAGTACAGAAGCTATATCATCTACACTTAATATCTCTAATTATTCTATAAAAAATCAAGATAAATTAAAGAGATATATAGTGCTAATTTATGATATTTAGTAGGGATTATTAAATCACTTTGATTCATAAAGTTATTAATTATTATAGATAATAAAAATAAAATGAAAAAAATGTAATTAATTTATGAATATTGGTAAATATATTATACAGAAAACTATCATATTGATTATTAAATATTTTGATTATTTCAATCCCAATTGTACTATAGATCATGTAAGAAGAAAATTTTATTTTCATGAGTTTTGTAATTCTTAGAAATATGGTTTCAATTTATTTTCATACCAGATAAATCACATTGAGATGACCAAGACTTAATCCAATAAACTTGTCCAATCGACCCGAATCCAAATCCAACAAACCCGAATTGACTAAAACAGTCAATAACCCAAACCCGATCTAATCCGAACCCGAATTAATCCGAGCCCAAATTGATCCGAATTCAAATTGATCCAAACCCGACCTTATCCGAATCCAAAATAGACCTATTTTTCCTTGACCCAAACTCGACCTTATCCGAACCCGAAATGATCCGATCTTTTTTAACCCAAAATGATCTAATCCAAAATGACCCAACCCAAACTCGATCTGATCCGCCCATTTGCCACCTTTATGTAGTTCCATACTCCTCAAACCGATACCTCCTTTGGACTTAGGCATACAGACTTCCTCCCAACTAACCAAATGCATTCCTTTTCTCTCTTTATTACTTCCATATAAAAAGGCTCTATTTAGTTTATCAACATTCTAATTAACTAACTGTGGTAGCAAAATAGTCAGCATGTGATAAGATGGAATCCATGATGTCACAGATTTAACGAAAGTAGATCTACCAGCCATACTAAGACATTTAAACTTCCATCCAACCAATTTACCACTGATCTTATCTAAGACAGCTTGGTATGTTTTTTTTGTAACCCGTTCAGAGAGAATGGGAACCCTTAAGTACTTGCCCAAATTCTTCATTAACCCGATATTCAATATCTTGCTAGATTTCCTTACACTCATCCTACAAGCTTTTGGAGATAGAAAAATTTTAGACTTTTCTAAACTCACCTTTACTCCTAAGGTAGAACAGAAAGTGTCAAGGACAGTTTTGATGCTTCTAATCTGTTTTTCAGATGCTCCACCAAATAAAAGCAAATCATATGCAAAAAATAGATGTGACACTGCTAGACCACCTCTCCTAACTGTGATCGGTTTCAAGAGCCTGCAAACGTTCCATGCACAAAATAAACAGGTATGGTGATAGGGGATCTCCTTGTCTTAGACCTCTTTCTGGGGAAAAGAAATCTGATTGTTCAACATTCCATAAAATAGACATAGATGTATTCCTGACACAAAACATTATCAATCAAATCCACTTCTCCAAAAATCCAAAATCAATTAATGTCTCCTCTAAAAAGTCCCACCTCACTCTATCCTAAGCCTTCTCCAGATCTATTTTAATTGTAATCAAAACATTCTTAGACCTCGACTTCTTAATTGTATGAATTACCTCCGGAGTAATTAAACTATTATCCTATGCTTGTCTCCCCAAAATAAAAACTGCTTCTAATGGTCTGACTAAATTATGTAACACAGGCCTCAGTCTATTCACTAGTATTTTGGTGATGAGCTTGTAAGCAACACAGCATAGACTAATAGGGTGTAATTGTTTAATGTATTCTAGATTACTCAACTTAGGAATCAATGTCACCAGAGTCTTGTTTAACCCTTTCTCAAGACTCCCTTCTTTAAAGGTTTTTGAAACAAGTTCAAACAAAGAGTTCTTGGACATGTCCCAAAATCTTTGGAAGAAGCCTGCTTGTAGCCCATCAAAACCTAGTGCCTTCCAAGCTTTCATCTGAAAAAGAGCTTCATGTAATTCATCCATAGAAAAATGTGAATCTAGAGACAATCTCACCTCATCCTTCAAACTCAGGCACCATACATTCTGAAGTTGGCCTCCGCTCTCTCCATACAAGCTATACAGATCTATATACTAGTTACGCACCATATTCTTTAACATATCTTGATTATTGATCCACTCCTCATTATTATTTCTCAGCATCATTATCTTATTCCTTCTTTTCTTTTTGGTGGTTGACACATGGAAAAATCTTGTATTCCTTTCGCCCTTCAAAATCCATTCGATCCTAGTTTTTTGGAACCAAAAGAGTTCTTCCTGAATTAACAATTCGTTATATTCCTTGACAAGCTTCTTTTCAAAACACTCAAGTTGATGTGACCAACTAGATGCTAGAGCCCTTTGAACCCCTCCTATATGAGCACGTAGCATTTTCTTCCAACCAAATATATTCCCAAATTTCACCACATTCCATATTTTAAGCTCTAAAGCTATGTTAGAGACCTTATCCAGGAAATCACCTCCGGCATTTCTCCATACGTCCAGGACTACATCTTCAATCTCATGATGTCTAAGCCACATGGCTTGAAACTGAAAAGGCCTCCTGTTTCGATTAGCAATCCCTATAGTATCACATTGTACCAAGAGGGGACAATGATTCGAATAGGTTCTTGGCAAATGAGATAACAATGCCTCTGGAAAACTTAACCTCCATTCTTCATTTGCTAAAACCCTATCCAGTCGTTCATGTACCCGAGCAAGACCCTGCCTATTATTACACCATGTGAAACTCTGTCCTTGAAAGCCCATACCAATAAGGCCACGTGTATTGATCATGTGTTGAAAAAGAGAAGCTCTAGTAGATGAAAATCCTACTCCACCAGATTTTTCTAAGCTGCAGCTGGCTTCATTAAAGTTTCCCAGCATTAACCAAGGAAGATATACAGAGCTAGCCAAATCTTCCAAATGTGACCATAGCCTTCTTCGATTCTCAAGAACCAAACTTGCGTAAACTGCTATTAGTAACCATTCAGTCTTCCCTTCTTGGCAAATAATTGCATGAATAAATTGTTTATTTGAGTATAAAACGTCCACACTCAGAATAGTGTTATCCTAGCACAACCAAATTCCATCAAAGAAACCATCAGGTTCAACAACATGATAAACTTCAAAACCCAACTTAACAATCACTTTTTTGCCCTACTTCCAAATATTTTTGGTTCCATCACAACCAACATACTTGGTTTATAAAACCTTAACAATTCTTTAACATTCCGTAAGAACCTATCATTTCCAGCACCTCTGCAATTCCACACTAAAAAATTCATTAACAAAGTTCATTTGAATTTCCCAGATACACCTACTCTCTAGGATGAGCTAACCAATGCCTTCCTCTCCATGTTGCGTCTCAAGATCATACGATATCGTGTAATTTATGTTAGGTTGCACACATGCTTTATGGCTATCTACCGAATCAATCTCATTATCCTCCATCATTTCCTCTACACCTACATCCCTTTTAAACTCCTTTGAAATTTCAGCTTTTTGTCTCAATAAGAGACTATGCTCCTGAATTAGTTCTACACTAGGATTTCTCTCTGAGTTCGGCCTTACCATTATAGTTCCCTGGGTTGACCCATTTTGACAAGTACTTAAGGGTTGTCCAACAGATGGCCTAGCTTTAGACTAATTTTTATTCACCCAAATTTGTTCTCATTGTCCAACCCATGAGTTTTCTCCATGCACCGTTTTTTTAGCACCATGCATACTGCTTCCCTGATTTCCAACTAGATTCAAATCCTCTTCATGCATATCCTCTATGTTTATCATCGTCAATATATCAAATCTTGAGCCTTGGTTTTTCGTGTCCTTTGCAGCCGTGGAATTCTTCCTTGTAGTTCTCCTTGGTTTCCTGTTTTGCACCACCATCCAAGGGCCAAAATCCTGTGCATCTGCATCTACAATATTTTCCTATCCTCCTTCTACAACCCCATTCCCTTCCCTGTTTTTCTTAACTATATCTTCTTTTATGTTTGTTCGAGATAAGCATTCCCCTGTATGTCCTATGCGTCCACACTTGAAGGAGATCATGCTTAAGCCTTCATACTCCACCTTTTGACAATAACCATCAGGATTTATCTTTGGAACAAGAGGCTTATGAAGATCTACTTCAACAGAAACCCTTGCAAACTTCCATCGTGATGCCGACCTAGTGGTTTTATCAACCCGAATTGCTCTCCTAATCATACTTCCCATGGTTAGAAGAATATGCTCATTATAATATTCAACTGGAAGTTTTGGGAATCGTATCCAAACAGCCGTAGAATCAATGGAAGCTGAACTCGATCTAAATTCTAGTTGCCATTTGTGAACTATTAAATAATGTCCAAAAATAATCCATGGCCTTTCTTCCAAAACAAATAGTAAATCCTCAAAGATTGCAAATTTGACAAGAAAGAACCCTTCGCCCAAATCCACCAATTCATAATCCCCCTTAAGATTCCATAGTTTCCTAACTATATCCTCCAGAACTTTATAACCAATGGATCTCCATAGGAGTTTTATAATCAGACAGTTTCTCTATGGTTCTTGTAACTGCTGGTGAAACTTCTCTGATAAAGTAACACAAGGCCAAGACCCTGGGGTGGAAACTGTAATTACATCATCATCTTCCATTAAATGATCAGATCTAAAGCCTCCTTGACTTGTATGTTCCCTCGACGTTCCCAAAACCATGTCTCGGAAAGACATCGGTCTCTCCTCAGTCGACTACACTATATGCATATTTTGATCTCCATCAATCACATTAGCAGCCTTAATCTTTTTCTTCACCCTCCCAAATGTATCTTCTTCCTCTGAAATCAAACGTCTTCCATGGTTCTCCTCTTCCTCTTCCATGCCACACGTTTTTTACGAAGCATTTTTTTTACCGGTAAATTAGTTTATAAATTTTTATTTTGTTTTAAATAAAATCATATTTTTTAAAATAATATAGTTAAGTTTAAATTTATCAAATGATACTATCTACCGTGTAGACATCTTTCATGAAAAAGATAATTTTATAGATTATCATATAGTAATAACATGCCACATGTAAAATAAATGCGAAAGTTAATGTTATTAACAAATAATGGTGAGATTAGTTTATTAAACAAAAGAACCATGAGAAAAGTCTATTTAATTAGTTTATGTCATAAAAAAAGTATATTTAGAGATGTTAAATTCATTTGTGTATAAAACCACTTATTATTTGAAGATTTGTTAAAAATCGACCACGCATAAAATGTCTATTATTTGATAATATCAAAATAAAAATTTTTAAATTTGTTTATTAATGAAGTGTTATCTTATGGAGCTATAGAAACAATACAATACATAAAAAGTTATAATTATAAAAAAATATTACATTTATAGAACTTATAACCATATGAAATTCACTTAACTCAATTCATCAAACTAGTGCATAACTAGATTCAATAACTAAAATTAAATTTATATTGTAACAAAAAAAAATCAAATTCATATACAATAATACTTGAACTTGAGACCTTAAAATTGTAAGCCCTCTTCTTCACACTAAGCCAAAATTTGATTGGTTTTTCTGATCATGTTTCTAATTGTGCGTAAATATATTTGTTTATATGTTCATAAATAATCAACTTAATATTTATAAACGAATTCGTTTAGCTTAAAAGAATTTATTTGAAATTGAGTTTAAACATCCTATATATGAATGACCAAATTCGAATATATTATAAAAATTTCTTATCAAATTGAAGCAATTCTAAAAAATCTTAAAAGTAACTATCCAATCATAAATATGATAAGACTCTTTCAAATTGGATTCTTCTACACTCTAACTATGGCTTATATTTTAAGCTAAAATATATTAAAAAAACCCTTATACTTTCTCAATATTTTTAGATGGTTCGATCATTTAAATTTATTTAAATGTCGACTCAACTGAAATCATATGGTATTTTTAGTGGTTAAAGGAAAGATAATTCATTTTATAGTAATTGAAATTTTGATGAATCAATGCAAAATTGATTTATTTTATTTTTATGTTTTTTGATGAATTGTTTGTATAAATTTTAACTCATCATTGAAATCTTGATTAGTCTATGTTGTTGAAATATCTTCATAATATGGACTAGTTAAGTACAATTAATATAATATAAATTAAATTGGTAATATATTTTGTAAGAAGTGTAACCTATATTATTGTTATATATATTATACATATAAATATAATATTTACATGTGTTAATCCATAATGGGATGGGTTATAACACATGATATTAATAATATAAAGGGTCCTTGCCCTTGGCACATATATATGGGCAACAATATGGCCCATTGTTATTGTTGCATTTTGGCCAAAAAGTGAACAAGTGCAATTCACTCCCTTGCTCTTCCATTCCTCTCTACTGCTCACCATCATCTTCCTTCCTCCTTGCATAAAACCTCAATGACAGACCAAAATGATCAAAGCTCCAGCAAAGCACCATCAAAGTAGCCTTATGAGCATCCAATGGTGGCTGGCAGTTGTCGACCCTAAAAGGAGTCTACACGCAAGTGCACATAGTCTTAAAGTAATACAGAGGTAAGTCCAAAAATATCGTCCCACAGAGACTGGTGTCACAAAGCCTGGCTAAGTACTAGATACTATTATCTATGGTATATCTTAGCAAATTATGAATTTAGTTGAGGGTGATCTACAAAGGCTAACAAAATAAAATAAATGAAATTAATAAAATAAAATAAATGAAAATAACAAAATTAAAATAAAATAAAATAAAAGTAATTGAAATTAAAAAAAAAACAAATAAGAAATACTTATAGTGGAACTGATGAAAAAAAAACAACTGCAAAAGAAAGAAACAAAAAATGCAAATTAGTAAAATAGAGAGTAGAAATGTAATTTCCTAACTGCATGGGTCTAAAATGCAAATAATGAAAATATGCATGAAGATCCTAAAATGAAAATAAAAATGCATGAACATATTAAAAAAAAATTAAAACTAATGCAATTGAAAGAAAAATGAATTAATGCATGAAGTTCCTAAACTAATGCATGAAAATGCCTAAGTAAATGAACTTGAAATTAAACCAAACTTTACCTAATCAAAGAACTATATGAATACTACCCTAAGACACTTAAAATGTACCTAAAACAATACCTAAATGCATAGAATTAATGTGAATATAAAACCTGGACAGAATTGAAATTTAATGCAAAATTGAATTGAAAATGTAACTAAATGCTCATGAAAAATTATCTAACTTAACCTACACTTAGACCACTAATTATATGAACCTAAAATGGACTAAATATGATGAAACTACCCCTAGAAGACTCCTAAAACAGCAGCTGAAAATCTGGACAGAATTTATAATGCAAGGATGCCTAACATGGAATTAATGCCAAAAATGTTATGCAAATGCTACGGAAATGCATCCTAAGCTAGCCTAAAAATTTATCTAATGAATCTATAGTCTAAATATGATCAAAAACTACTTAAACACATCTTAGAACACCCCTAGAGAGCAGCTAACTAAATGCACGAAGCCCTTGAAAACTGATTAGGAAAATAAAATTTAATTATGAGTAATGCTATGAAAATGCCAGGAAACCTATCCTATATGCTTTCTTAAAATTTCCTAATTAAAATTTGATGTATCTAAGACCCTACCTAAGTGAAGCTTAGAATGCTTGAAAATAGGCCTTAATAATTCCTATAAATAACGCCAACCAGACCATTAAAACAGAAAACAGAATTGCATGTAGATGAAATGAATGCAATGAAATGCCTATGTAACTTACTCTAATTGAATCCTAAATATTTACTAGCTTTGATATTATGTAATTGTAACAATAAACTATTAAAAATGTACCTTAAAATAGCTGAAGACAGAACCTACAAGTGCCTTACATTAACACCTAAAGTGCTAGAAAATGTAAAATAAAATGCAAGATGAAACTAAGTGAAAGCTATATGAAAGCTTTAATCAAATACCTTCTAAACGCTACCCTACAATTCATAACACGTTATAACCTTGAAAGAAGTTTTAAATGGCATGAAAAACAACACAAAATAGAACTAAAACTAAACCCAAGGAATGACGCCACTGCTGGAAAGTCACTAAACCGAAAATGGCAAGAAACAAAAGCTATTCACACCTAAAGCTTGTTTTTTCTTTTTCTTTTTTTGGATTTTTATTTTATAAAATCTTTAAAAACTGAAATAACTCCTTAAAACTGACCTTCAACACAGTAAATAAAAAATATAATAAGCCATGAAAAAGTTGCAAAAACAGTAAACAAAAATAGAAAATAAAGCTATGGACCAAGTTCCCTCACAAGAGCTAAGAGGTGATTTTTCAACCTCTCAAGCTCCCATGATCATGGAGCTCAATCATAAACAAAGTAAAAGAAGGAGTAGAAGATGATTAAAGTGTTGGAAATTAAAGAACACATAAACATTAAATGAAAACTTGCAAGAAAGTAATGAAGATTTAAAAGAAATAACAAGAAAACAAGTAAATTTAATTAAGAAACTTAAAGAACATAAAGCAAGTAAAATGTTGGCTGCTCTAAGCTACTAAAAACATGTAAAGGTGCTAGAAAAATAAAGAAACTAAACCCTATGCAGTCCACCCTAAGTTAGGTCTCATAAAGTTGCTTATATAGTCACTTAACCTAGGGATACAATGGTAATTTCCTATCCTAGATGAGTTGGCATTAATTGCCACTTGTCTTCATGTCCTTGGCTCTTCAAAATAGATATTTCTATGTCATTTAAGTGCCCACATCAGCCGTGGATACCTCATCCCTTCTAGCACCTTTCTTTTGTCTTCTAGTCCACATAAGCATACAAGATGGCAAGGGCATGTGTCCTCCATGTGTCGGTCATGTGTCCTTTGTTCTTATCCACTAAGAGTGAGTAGAATGATGACATGTGGCATGCTAGGTGTCAAGCGATGAGAGAGAAAATGATGAGTCATGCCCCTTTGTCTTTTTGTGGTCCAGTCTCCTTCCTTTCCCATTCTCAGTCTATTTTCTACCAAAAAGACTCAAATTCATTTTGAATTTATTTTTCTACAAAATATGAAGAATTTAATAAAAGTAGGAGAATAATTAATAATATCATGGGGGAATTAAATAATTATTAATCAATAATGTACTAAAATAACTATATTTTTATAGAGTTATCAGTAGTAGCTCAAGTGGTGGTGGCGTTCATGGTTTTGGCTCCAACAATCCAGGTCAGTTTTTCTCTCCATTTTATTGCACTAGTGGCTGTTTGGTGATTGATTTGTTTCCAACAATTGGGGTCAGAGTACCTCCACCTTAAAACCACTAGCCATTTTTTAAGAATAATGAGATCTGTGCATTTTTTTATTTTTTGGGTATTTTCGGATTTATTTAAAGGGAATACATTATATTAGGATGATCATAAAAACTCATATTTTAGGCACCAATAATAAATTGCCACATCATACTTTTTTAAGTCTTTACAATACTTATTTTACACACTCCCTCATCAAATCAACTCATTAATTAAATAAGTAGACTCTAGTTAACCTAATTAAAATTAAAAATCAATTTTATTAAATTAAAATTGGTGGTTATCGATAATAAATTAGCCTCTGAAAGCAAGAACTAAAAAAAAGGTTAAAGACTTTCTCTTGCCATTTGATAAATCCTTACAACTGGGTAAAGCCTTACAGCTTCAATCTTTTTCCTTACAATAGGGTTTGGCTTTCATATTCTTCACTTCAATTGGGTAAAGCCATATAGTAAACTTTCTCTTGAGAGTTTCCCTCTTTTAGAACATTCACCCAACAATTGGTAGTGATTCTAATTTGTATTTTTTTTATGTTGATTTTATGTTGTGTATAGATGTTTAATAAAATTATGAGAAATAATTTGGGTTTGTGATATATTGTATTAAGAAATTTAATTTATATATTACTTGTGCTCTTGATAGTGTTTGTAGCTTGAAAAATTTTATACAAGGTAATATCTGTTTAATGATTGTTAAAATTCTTGAATGAATTATCCTTCCAAAATCCATAGCATTCGTTTCTTAATTATGCTTTAATACCACATGTAGACACCCTATTTTATCCGGGTCTTGAATATTATTGGGCTTATCGAGATATTTTTAATCAAAGTTTGAAACTAAATAAATTTTAATATTAGTTTAATGCTCTTTTAGAGTTTAATTAGACTTTTGGATATGAAACTATGATTTTGGACTTAAGATTAGATTTGGACTTTAGGTCCAATGATTAAAAGACCAATTTTTATATTTAAATTTAATTTTTAACATATTTTACATTTACTAAGGAAAAATAAAAAATGAAAATTCAAAAAAGAATCAAGGAAACAAAATAAAAGGGGAAAGTCAAACTTGTATTGCAAATTGTGGAATAAAAATCAAATCTTTTGGTTTTAGAAACTTTGGACAAATCTAGAATTAATTAAAAGAATCAAATTAAAATTTGTTTATGGAAAGCTTTAAAAGAAAAGATGTCAACATTGAGATTATGGGATTAATGACCAGGAAGAGATCAAGGAAAATTAAGACTAATAAGAGGAGGAACAATCAAAATCAGGGAAAGAAAAGAAAAAGAGAATTTTAAAAAGAGACAGAGTGAGGGAGAGACTGGAGATGGAGATTCATAAAAAAAAAACAGAACACACAGGAAAAGAGTAGGTAAAATCGAGCAAGAGAAGAAAGGACTTTGTTGGACTCTGTTCATCATCTTCTCACCGCCTGCTGCACCGAGCCAACCTTGCCACCATTGTCGGTTTGCTGTGTCACCGCCGCTGTCTTCATCGTCCTCAAGCTTTGCCTTGCTTGCATCGTAATTTCCCCCTACTGTTTGCTGCATCATCTTCGCCAATCACCATCATCACAGTCCAGCCAAGCCTTGCCTACTGTACCACTCTCTGGTGAAGACCCAAGTCTGCTGCGCACCACACCATCGTTCGTGCATCCCCTTTGGCTGCTTGTTGCTTCTTGCTGAGTCGTCCCTTCACCAGTACCTGCATGGCTGCATCGTCGCTACCATCTCTGCTTGCCACCTATTGTTGCTATGATTTGTTGAAGGTTTGGGCACTGACATCCTATGGTGTAAATAACGTGGAAGAAGAGCTTAAAAAAATAATTAAAGCAAGGAAGGAAAGAAAAGCCAAATCGAATCCTGCTACTTGCAATCATAAAATACAAGAAAAAGAAAAGAAAAAGTAGTATTCCCGTCAGTAGGTATGTGTTCTTTTCCTTCTTTTTTTTAATCATTGCTTTACATATTTTTATATTTGCTTTGTTGACTAGTTATTGCAAAAGTCATATTTGTTTAGCATGTTTTTTAATCTTTTTGTGTTTTGACGTAGGTTTGGATACTCTTTTAGTATTTTATTTATTTATTTTTTTTAATCATGATATGATGCTTTGGTATTGTTAAAGGCTAGATTAGTAGAAGTACGAATTAGGTTTTAGGATAATCATAAATGCCCTTATAATTAGTGTTACTTAAATCTAAAAGTTTTGTTTAATATATGGAATGTTCATTTATCAATTTGTGTTTTATTCGTTTTATTTTAGATTTAGAATAAAAAATTAAATTATTGGTAGAAGATTAAATTATAAAATTTATAAGATGTTCTTTAAATTAAAATAAAAAAATAAATTATTTATGAAAATAAATACGAATATTCCGGCGATGGAATTTTAAAGGTACTGCGCTTGAGTAGTACCTTTAGATATCTTGAGGTGAGGAGGTTCTTTCTAATTCTTACCAGCTTGATGGAAGATTTAAAAAGTTATTTTTGATATTTAAAACTCAAATTTATTAAAAATTGAAATAAGAATTAATTTAAATTAATTGCAATTAAAAAAATTAATAATCAAATTAGAAATTAAGAGTCATAAAAATTAATATATTTAGAAATAAAATAGAATAAAATAATACAACTACAAATATTCCGACGACGAAATTCTAAAGGGATTGCGCTTGAGTAGTACTTTTAGATGTCTTGAGGTGAGGAAGATTATTTTAAGTCTTGCCAGCTTGATGAAAGATTTAAAGGATATTTTTAATATTTAATAAATCAATTTAATTATAAAAATAAAAATTAAATTATGTTAAAAATAGTAAATTAAAATTAAGTTCATTATAATAAATAATAAAAAGCAAATTAATTAATTAGAATTAAAATTAAAAATAAATAGAAATTAAATTAAATTAAATATTTTAAAATGTGAATTATTCCGATGATGGAATTTAAAAGGAATTGCGCTTGAGTAGTTTCTTTAAAAATTCCTAAGGTGAGAAAGTTTCTTTAAGGTCTTACCAGCTTGATGGAAGGTCTTTAAGAAAATCTTCAATATCAAATAATTCATGTTTATTTAAAGATATAAAAATATATGAAATAATAATTCATATAAGAAGATAATAACAATAGAATAAAATAAGATAAAATAATAAATAAAAATTAGATAGGAGTCAAAATAGGGTTTGCATAAAATATTTAATTAATCCGACGACGGAGCCTCTTCAAGAAAGGCGATTGGTCCTACTTGAATACTCTTGAGGTGAGAAAAACTTTTAGGTTATCCAACCAGCTCGATGAAGGAGACTTAAAAGATTTTCACTATTTAATTATATCGAAATTAAAGTAAAAGGCAAAATTAAGATAACCTTAAATTATTTGGTACCATTTTAGGATGGGCATTATGAGGGTGCTAATCCTTCCTCACATGTAACCGTACTCTCGAACTTGGAACTTTTAACGTAGACCAAGCCTTATCCTTAGTTTGAATAGGTGACCAATCACACCTAAGTTAGAATGGTTGGTGGCGACTCCATAGTTTTGTGTCTAGTTATTAGTTTTTCTCCAAAACTTAATACATTATGACACCACACATGCTTATTTTTGGTTAACTCAAGCAGGAAATTTTAGAGGCTATAAGTTGGTTGAATTAGCTTGCTATTGTGGATTATTATATTTACTGAAGCCATGAATTACTATGTAATTTTGGGCCATATGTCAAAGTGGAATAGAAGAAATAAAGTTGGATTGCTGCAAATTAATCATGAAACAAGGACTTTTAGGCATGAACATTTTGACAGTAATTTATGATATTTATGAAGAATTAAGAAACACTTAGTTTTTTTTAGCTACATGAACGCATAGAAGATATAAACAATATGAAATTCTTTTCAGATTTGGTTCTTTTATTTGCTTCATTGCCTTGTGCATTAATTCCAAGCCTTGTTGAATGCTTGTGTTGCCATGCTTGTTTGAGTTCCATGATAGAATATTTTTCTATATTTATAGATTAATATTTTAAGTTTCTAATCACATAAATACACAGAATTATGGCAGGAAATATATTTATTAAAGAAGATGAGATCGTTATTGGCGATAATTCTCTAGAAGATGAAATAAACGTTGTGGGCGAACATATACAAGATGGGATTGATGTTCATTCAATTAATGATAATAACGGGCAACTGGCTCTTAAATTCTTTGCATATAGTGGACCTTTAGAACATGCGAAGGAATGCAATTTGATGAATTAGAAGATGCAGAGACTTGTTATAGGGCATATTCAAGGCGAAAAGGTTTTAGTATGCATAAGAGTCATACTCGATTGTCTCGCAAAGATAACTCTTTGATTGGAGTAGTTTACACTTGTTCTAGAGAAGGTTTTCAACAGAAAGACAATCAGAATAAGGATGTGTTAGTTGCAAAGTGTGCAGAAATAAGAATTGGCTACAAAGCAATTATGAGTTTGAAGAAAGTCGAAGACAAATGGGTAGTAAGTAAGTTTGTAGATAAACACAATCATGAGCTTCTTACCCCTAGGAGTACAAGTTTTCTTTGTGGACATCAAAAAATAACAACAGCCCAAAGGAATCTTATTAATACATTGAATACAGTAGGTGTGCCTACTCGAAAAATTGTATCAGTTTTAAGTTAAGAATCTGGTGGTCACTATAATATTGGTTGTACTTCAATGGATGTCCAAAATTACATAGGAAATAAAAGAAAGAAGCTTCTTAAAGAAGGAGATGCACAAAGAATGTTCAAATACTTCAAAGAATGCGAAACAAAAGTTCCTAGTTTTTTTATGCAATTCAAGTTAATGAAAACAGTTGCTTGGGAAATTGTTTTTGGGCAGATGCAAGATCGAGAATGGCATACCAGTACTTTGGAGATGTTGTCACTTTTGATGCTACATATCTAACAAATCGATATGGTATGCCTTTTGTACCATTCACCAGTGTCAACCACCATCATTAGTCAATAATGTTTGGATGTGCTTTATTAGTGAATGAAACTGCAAAATCTTACATATGGTTGTTGAAAACTTGGCTTGAGGCAATGCTTGGTCGTGCCCCAACTACTATTATCATCAATGATGACAAAGCTATGGGTAAGGCAATTGCACAGGTATTGCCTAATACTACTCATAGGTTATGCATGTGGCATATTTTACAAAAACTTTCAGAACATTTGGCACATATGTATAACAAATTTCCTCTGTTTCAAGGTGAATTTCAGCATTGCATTCATAATACTGTTACAATTGAAGGGTTTGAATTGGAATGGAATGAGATCATTTATAAGTATGGCTTGACAGAAAATAGTTGGTTGCAAGATTTATATGTACCCCGTGAAAAATGGGTTCCTGCATATTTGAGAACAACATTTTGTGCTGGAATGTCAACAACACAATGAAGTGAGAGTATGAACAAATTTTTTAAAGATTTTGTTCTATTTAGCACACTAGTAAGTGATTTTGTCTATCAGTACTGTAGACACCTTATTTTGTCTGGAGTCTTAGTTTAAAAAAAAATAATTAATTGGATTAGGTGACATTATATTTTAATTTAACAATTTAGAATTAGGCTAGAATTAAATTAGAATGTTTAGATTTAGAATTAACATTAATTAGGAAATTAAAATTAAAATAGGATTTAGGAATAAAAAAAAAGAGAAAAGAGAGAGAAAAGATAAAAAAAATAAAATTAATTTTAGGATTAGATAATTAGGATAATTAGATTTTTTAGGATAATTATATGGATTAATATTAAATTTAGTAGAGTTAGATTAGGATTAACATAAGAATTAAATAGATGAAAGATAAAAATAAGAGATAATTATTAGAATAAGTATAGTTGTATTAGGACTCTAACAAATTTGTGACTATAAAAAGGGGTTAAGGCTTATGATTTAAGGAAAAACAAAAAACAATAAAGCATATCAACAAAGTAATTCTGCTCTAGCTAAGAGCCAAGCCTTGTCGTTTCCAGCCACCATAAAACACAGCTCCTCCGAAACCTCCCTTCATCGTCTCTTGCCCAAGCAGCCCGTCACCTTTGCCTTACACCTTCACCAAGTTTTCTTCATTCACAAATAGCCGGCTCCATCTCCTTATACTATCATCGCTGCACCTGACTGCGTCTTGTCAACTGCTTCTAGCATTTGTCCACTGCACATCATCACCGCCTGAATTGCTCTCGTCATCCTCTATTTCCTTGCCGCTTCATCGTCCTTGCATCTTCTCTGCACTACACCTTTTCCCCACGTGCGTGGTTGACGTCTGCGATTGGGGGTTAGCTGAAATCGGTGCGTGAAAGAAAAAGAGTAACAAAGCTTGATTTGCATACACAGGTTCACGTTTGATTCAACTGAATTGATGGTGGTGTGTTTATTATGTTTGCACATGTAAATGCCTTTTATGAGCTTATGCATGTGTAGTTAATTTACTTGTTGTTTAATTGGATTAATAGCCATGTGTTTACATGATTATACGTGTGTAACATGCATTTATGATCTTATGCATTTGTAATGAGCTTTTGTTTTGTTTATCTTCATTGATTAGGAGTCTATACGTTTGTGGTCATGTTTATAATATATCTTAATGTCATTTGTGGGTTTATTCAATTATATGAGTCTAGTTATACTTTAAAAACAGTAAGGTTGCACAAATATATCTCATGAAACAAATACATAAAAAGGCAAATATTCTAACATAAACCAAAAAAAATTAAAGTTTGTTTTGACAATTAAACAACAACTATAAATTTTAAATAAAAAGATGAGTTATTCCGATGATGGAATCCTCGAGGCGATTACGAATGAGTAACACTTGAGGAATTCCTAGGTGAGAGGATCCTTTTAAGTTTATCCAGAATGATGGAAGATTTAAAAGGTATTTTCAAAAAATAAAGGTTGACACTTTATTCTCTAGATAAAAAAATAAAAAATAATTATAAAATAATTGTGTAACAATAATAATGATAGAAGGCTAAGATAATAATAAAATATAAATTATATAATAATAATTTTGATGATGGAATCTTTGAGGTGATTACGAATGAGTAACACTCGAAGAATTCTTAGGTGAGAAGATCCTTCTAAATTTATCCAAAACGATGGAAGATTTAGAAGGCATTTTCAAAATAAACAATAAATAAAGATAAAAACATAATAAATAATAAAATTTATATTCTAATAAAGATAAATAAATAAATAAATAATAAATAAAGTTAATAAATAATAAAATAATAATTTCGATGATGGAATCCTCAAGGCGATTGCGAATGAGTAACACTTGAGGAATTCCTAGGTGAGAGGGTTCTCTTAAGTTTATCCAGAATGATGGAAAATTTAGGAGATATTCTCAATATTAAATACCAATAATCCTAAAAATATTAATAAATAAAATATAAAGAAAAATAATATTTTAAAAATAAATAAAAATAATAAAAATAATTAAATAAAAAAATAAAATAAGGAATAAGAAAATTCTAAAACACTTCCGACGATGGAGCCTCTTCAGGGGAGTCGAATGGTACCCTTTGAATACTCTTGAGGTGAGAAGATTTTTTGAGAGTTCATCCAGAATGATGGAGGATTCTTAAAAGAATTTTCAATATTTAAACAATAAAGGCCACATAATTAAGACTAAGTTAAAATAATACAAGAATAAAATGGTACCAATTTTGGGCGTTGTGGGGGTGCTATAACCTTCCCTACACGTAAATGAACTCCCGAACCCAAAACTTAAAATGTAGACCAGTCTTTAGAGTCATTTAGGTGGCCAATCACACCTAGGTTAAAAAATGATTGGTGGCGACTCTATTTGTTTAATGTCTAGCGTCCTAGCCTTAGGAAACGTTATGACAGCTTGGCGACTCCACTGGGGACCGTAAAGTGAGTCGAGCTATAATTTGATCTTGTGTTATACTAAGTCTAAATTTGATGGCCTAAAATTTGTTGGAATTTATTGCACTAATCTTATTTGATGTTCTCTTTGGTTTGTTTAGTGTTTTGAAGAGTTGGTTAAAATAAAGTTCCCTCTCACACACCACACCTTGCATTTGCATGCATAAAGCTCTCGACCCGAGCTCAGTCCTTTCTAGGAGGGAGTAGAGTAGCTACCGCTCTCATGAGGTGGTAACCTCCGCATGGGCTAGCCAAATACTCCCACTCAAATTGAACCTTTTCCATTTGTAGCCTGTCATGGGTGAGGATTGGGGTGCCTTACTAGTCCAGAGTGGACAATAGTGAGGAACAATTTGGGAACCTTTAGTAACTATTATGTCCAAACCTAGCATATAAAAAGCCTAAGAGCCAACCCTTAAGTTAGAATCTTGATTATCCGTTAAGTAGTAAGCCAAAGTTAGGACACATGAGGGAACAAAATCCCAATATCTTTCCTATAGTTGCATTCTCATGCATTGTCATATCATATAAAAGAAGGCTTTTTACATAACAATTTGTTAATTGATTGAACCTCAGTTACATCCATGAAGGATTTATCAAGCATTAAAGCCACACCTTTCCCCACTGAGAATTCCAACAGTGTCAAAATCAGATATGAAGAAGCTCAACGAAGAGAAGGAGACTGTTTACCTCAAGAATTTATATCACCACTCCCTGAAAAAGTTCACCTGGATCTCAAACAAAATGATTTTACTGAGTTCATTGATCTTTGGAAGCTTTGGAGTCTTTCAAAAAAAAGAAGATTTTGAAAAGAAGTACGGTGACATAGCATTATTAATTGCAGTTCCTGTAGACAAAGACTTGATTAGAGCTATAACGCAATTTTGGGACCCTTCCTATAGATGCTTTGTTTTTAATGAAGTTGACATGGTTCCAACGATTGAAGAGTACTCACTCTTACTTCGCATCCAATGTTCCAATGCGGATAAGATATATTGGAAGAACAAGAAGATTGGTTATCGTAGGAAGCTCGCTGGAATGATGAATGTCAGTTTGCCAGAAATTGATAAATGGGTGAGACAGAAAGGAGGGCAAGATTTTGGGATTTCGTACGAGATCACATTAGGAAGAATATGGAGAATGATCAGAGTATGAGCATGATGGCATTGGCAATATATGGCTTGGTGGTCTTTCCCAAAGTCTTGGGCTATATAGATGTCACAGTGATAGATTTCCTTGATCAGGTTGAGCATGGAGTTAATCCCGTTCCAACTATTCTAGCTGAAACTTTCAGATCTTTAAGCTTTTGTCGACGAAATGGGGAAGGACGCTTCATCGGCTGTGCCCAATTATTATACCTTTGGATGAGAAGTCATCTTGTATGCGAGAAAAGTAAATTTCGCAGAGCTTTCTTTAATACCAGCTTCCCTATCAAGGAATTTTGCAAGAGTCAATGGCCAAAACCTAAATCCAAGAATGAGTGGGTCTCAATTTTTCACAAGCTTTCTAGTACCAGTCAAGAGATAGTATGGATGGCACCTTGGATGCGACATGATGCCGTATTGTTTAGTTGTGGGGGTCAACCATGGGTTCCACTTTTGGGGCTGTGGGGTGCTATCAGTTATGCACCAATAATGGTAAGGAGACAGGCAGGCTATGAACAATTCATTCCTATGACCAAATGACTGGATAAATTGGAATTTGCATACACTGAAGCAAGAGCTTTGAAAAAGATTGAAGAAGTTATAAAGGCTTGGAAACAAACTTTGAGGATCGATCAAGGAAGACTTACTAATGATGTGACTCCAAAGTATGCAGTGTGGCAGATGAGGAGAGCCAAGGATGTGGTAATTCCTAAAGAAATAAAGTTAGATCAATCGACTGAACCTACTCCACGAGACCCCATGATAGATTTGGAAATTTCTAAAAGAAAGCTTCAAGAAGAGAAAGAGCAACTTGAACAAGAAAATAAGAAGCTCAAAGTAGATATGAAGGAAGAATTGAAACAATGTAACCAGACAACCAAGAAAGCTGACCAAGAAAAGAAGGAATTAACAGAACTAGTCACCAGACTGAGAAGGGAATTGTCCAAATCCGAAAATAGGCGATTGAAGCAAGAAAAAGAGCAGTTGAAAACAGAAGTGCAGATGAAAAAGCAAGAAAATGAACAATTGAAAGATGAAATACAAAGAATGAAGCTTAAGCAAGAAGAATTTCAAATAGAGAAAGATTTGATGCAAGCACAGATGCAAGCCGCACTTTCTGAAACCCAAGAATATAGACAGGCACTTCAACAAATGATTCACGAAGTGACTACTCTAAGAGAAGAATGCGATGGTTGGAGGAAAGCTGAGGGATCTCGACTGTTATTGAAGATGTTCCAGTAGTTCAACCTAGCTGCGCGCAAAGCCAGAGAAATGGAAGAAAGGATAGCAGAGATAAAACCAGGGATAAGCCCTATTTCAGATCATGGGAGGCAATTAGAGCAGTTACTTGATGAGGTGTAACATCACTATAGCCTGATCAAGAGGCTATTATGGAGACCATAGGTCCTCTTTATGTAGTAAATTTCATTTATTGCTTATGTTATGCTACAAGTTCTTTAGATTTTCTCTTGGATGTAATTTCAGATTTTTAATAATAAAGGTTCTTTCATTTAACAAATAATTATGTTCCAAGTCTTCTTTGCATACATGCATAAATTCATTCATTTTTTTTAAATAACAAAATGGGAATAAAAAAACTAATATTGGGATGTATATCAATCACCAAGGTCTCGAGGTGAAAAGATCCAAAGTGGCAAGTCGATCTATTCAACATTCATATAGTACCTGTCTTCGAAGTAAACAAATGGAGAATGAACAGTCTACAAGAGTTGAGAAGATGGAGAGAATGCAAGAAGAAATGAGAGAACAAATGGCAGGAGAATTGGAAGAAATGAAGAAGCAAATGTTCGAGATGATGCAAATGATGAAAGTTATAACAAAAGGGAAAGCTTTTGTAGAAACATCCCCCTCAAAAGATGAAGGCAGGTCTCATGAATTAAGTGCTGAAACAGTTTATCCACCGGGGTTTACCCCGCCACAAAATTCTCATGGCGTAACTATTCAAGGTCATCCACCAACTGTAGAGCAACCATCTATTCCTATGGAGCAACAAAGAGATCAAGCTCAAGTGGAATCAAACCTTGGAGGAGGCTTTGTGAACCCTTTATATGTTCCAAATCTAGACGATCCTTTGGAACAGGAAAAGCTGAGAAGAAAAACTTCTGAACCTGTAGAAGATAAAGAAATTCAGCTTAAATATGATTTGTTAGAAGAAAGGTTGAAGGCCATAGAAGGGAAAGATAATTTTGATTGCATTGATGCAAGTGAACTGAGTCTAGTTCCTGATTTGGTGATTCCGCCAAAATTTAAAGTTCCTGAATTTTCAAAATATGATGGAACGACATGCCCTGTGACTCACATCACAAAGTTCTGTCAAAAAATGGCTGGGTATACAAACAATGAAAAGTTACTAATCCATTGCTTCCAAGATAGTTTGACAGGATCTGCAGCCAGATGGTATGTTCAACTCGATAAAGAGCGAATTCGCTTTCAGAAAGATTTGGCTAGAGCTTTTAAAGCTCAGTATAAACATGTAGTGGACATGGCTCCAGATAGGTTATCTCTTCAAAATATGGAGAAGAAGTCGAATGAAGGCTTTAAAGAATATGCACAAAGATGGAGAGACATGGCTACCCAAGTCTACCTACCTCTCACAGAAAAAGAGACGACCATGTTGTTCATTAATTCACTTCGAACACCTTATTATGAGAGGCTTGTTGGCAATGCAACAAAAGACTTAGCAGATTTAGTGGTAGCAGGAAAAATGATTGAAAATGCAATAAAGAATGGGAGAATTGAAGCAAGTGATGCTCCAAGTTTCAGGAAAGGGGCAAACTCCAAGAAGAAAGAAGGGGAGGCCAACAACATCAGCTTTGGAAGTAGGCAACCAAGCAATGTTCCTTACCATGCTGGATCCAACTACAATTCTTACCCTACCAGCAACAATGTATCACAAAGCCCCTACTCTTACCAACCAATGTCCCAAAATCCATACCCTCACCAATCGGTGTCCCAAACTCCAACCTATCGTCCAATAATCCCATTCACTCCACAAACACAATACCAAGCCAACAATTCAGGCCACAACCCAGGAAGGTCTTGGAATAATCAAAACAAATACCAATTCGATCCCATTCCAATAATCTACATTGAATTGCTACCACAACTCATTGAAAAATGCCTAATAGCACCAGTCCACATTAAGCCATTTAAACCTCCTTTTCCTAAATGGTATGATCCCAATGCTCATTGTGATTATCATTATGGGATCACCGGTCATTCGACGAAAAATTGCACAGGGCTCAAGTACAAAGTTCGTGATCTTATAAAAGCAGGAATTTTGAACTTTGATGTTGAAAAAGAACCAAACGTAGTAGGAAATCCTTTACCGGACCATGGAGGAAAAGTCAATGCTATTATTGAAGGAAAAATATGTTGGGTTAAGGGTAGCATCGATGAAGTCAAGACACCAATGGAAAAGGTAATGGATGCAATGATAAAAGCAAAGATGATTCAACCTGCTAATATGGGATTGGGAGTTGAAGAAGAGAATGGTGAAGAAACCTTTTGCAAATATCATGGACAATCAGTTGGTCATACCATTCAATTTTGTGAACAATTTCGAGAGAAAGTACAGATGATGATGAATGAGGGTACAATAGAATTTTATGAGGAAATGGATGAAGATGCAATTGTTGCTATGGCAGAAGATTCAAAAAAGGATCACCCTTTTGAAGGAATAGAGCCAGTGACCATATTTTGTAAGAAGAAACCAGCACTTAATACTACTCCAATGGTTCCCAAAGTCACCATCAAAGTTCCAAAACCATTCCCATATAGGGATGATAAAGCAGTTCCATGGAACTATAACTGTAGTATTGTAACTCAAAATGCATCAGATGTTAATAGTGCTGTGATGTCTGGGAATCTAACAAATGAAGGTGGGATAACCCGCAGTGGGCGTTGTTATACACCCCAAATGTTGATGTCACAGAAAGGGAAAGAGGTTGAAGAGGTTCTATTGAAGGATGACAAAGGAAAGACAGTAATACCTGCGGAACTTAAGCAATCCGTGACAGAAAGAGAAGCTTGTGAATTCCTAAAGTTCATCAAGCATAGTGAGTATAGTGTTGTAGAGCAACTGAATAAGCTGCCGGCTCGCATAACAATGCTCTCTTTATTGCTAAATTCAGAGCCACATAGGAATGCCTTGCTAAAGGTGCTCAATGAAGCACACGTGGCACATAACATTTCGGTAGAAAAGTTAGATAGATTGGTGGGAAATATCACGGCTGATAATTTTATCTCATTTAGTGATGATGAGATTCCTCCTGATGGAAGAGGTAGCACTAAGGCTTTGCATATAACTACCAAATGCAAAGATCATATCCTACCACGGGTCCTTATTGACAATGGCTCAGCTCTGAATGTAATGCCAATGGCTACTCTATCTAAGTTACCAGTTGATAAGTCTCACATGAGAAGAAGCCACACGATAGTTAAAGCTTTTGATGGTACTCGTCGAGAGATAATAGGAGAGATTGAATTGCCTATCGAGATTGGGCCACATGTATTCAGCATTGAGTTCATAGTGATGGATATCACCCCCTTATACAATTGTCTTTTAGGAAGACCATGGATTCATCAAGCCGGTGCAGTCCTTTCAACTTTGCATCAAAAGATTAAATTTGTCATGGATGAACACTTAGTGACTGTGAATGCTGAAGAGGATATGATTGCCACAACCTTCTTGTCAACACCATATGTGGAAATCGCAGAAGATGCCGTTGAATGTTCTTTCAGATCTTTGGAGTTGGTCAATGCCACTTTTGTAGGAGAAGGATCTACTATGCCCGTGCCACGATTGTCTAGGGTTACTAAAGCAGGTGTTTGTCAGATTGTAAGAAAAGGATGTCGTGCTGGGTCAGGCTTGGGAAAGAGGCTGCAAGGGATCAAAATGCCGGTGAAGGTCATCATGAAAAAAGATAGGTTTGGCTTAGGCTATAAGCCAAAAGGGTTTGAGATGGAGAGGTTTGTTGAGGAAAAGAGGAAGAAAAGGAGGGCTGCTTTCAACGAGGAGGATCTGGAAACTGAACCAATGGTATTCCCTCCATTGTATGATACCTTCCATTCAGCAGGATATGTCTATCCTGGAGTGAATAGTTTCGCATTGGAAAAGGCTTTTGAAGAACTTTCTATCCAGATGGTACATAAAGAAGAGATTGGAGAGAACATTAAGATGTTAGAAGTACTTCCTTGCCCACCAGGTTTTGAGTTGAAGAATTGGAGTGCTGTTGAGATCCCTACTATCTATAAGACTTCTTCAAAGTAATGCAATAAGTCCTTTCTCAATGCTTATGCCCAAAAGCATTAGGGACCTTATGTAGGGCGTTTATTCAATTTCAATAAAATAAAAGCATGATGCATTTGCTCATATCTTTTTCCATTTTTTCCCTTTTCTTTTTTCTTTTGCATTCATTTCTTTTTGCCTATACACTTCTCTATATTTTCCTATTTTTTGCCTAATGCCAGGTGTACAAATGATGAATACACAGACAACTATAATGATGATCCAGGATTTGACTTTGAGAGGTCTAGTTGTGTGGGTGAACTTAATGAAGATGAGAATTCTGATGATTATGCTTTGCCTCCCGATCTATTGAGATTAGTAGAGCAAGAAGAAAAACAAATCATGCCTCATAAGGAATCTACCGAGGTCATCAATTTAGGAGATGAAGAAGTTAAGAAAGAAGTCAAGATCGGAACTTCCATCTCATCTTCTACACGAAAGAATCTAGTGAATTTGCTCCATGAGTTCCAGGATTTATTTGCATGGTCATATCAAGACATGCCTGGTTTAGACACAGACATTGTGGTGCATAAATTACCCCTGAAACCAGAATGTAAACCAGTTCAACAAAAGTTAAGAAGAATGAAGCCAGACATGCTTTTGAAGATCAAAGAAGAAGTTAAAAAGCAATTTGATACTGGTTTTCTAGAAGTGGCAAGATACCCTCAATGGGTAGCAAACATTGTCCCTGTTCCGAAAAAAGATGGGAAAGTATGAATGTGCATCGATTACAGGGATCTGAATCAGGCTAGCCCAAAAGACAACTTTCCATTGCCACATATCGATACTTTGGTTAATAATACTGCTAGGTACTCCCTATTCTCTTTCATGGATGGTTTTTCAGGTTACAACCAGATCAAGATGGATAAAGATGATATGGAGAAAACTACATTCATTACGATGTGGGGGACTTTCTGTTACAGAGTCATGCCATTTGGATTAAAGAATGCAGGGGCAACTTATCAAAGAGCTATGGTGACTCTATTCCATGATATGATGCCCAAGGAGATAGAAGTATATGTGAATGATATGATTGCCAAATCCCGTAAAGAAGAAGATCATGTGGACAATCTCAAGAAGTTATTTGAAAGATTGAGAAGTTTCTCAAGTTGAACCCCCCAAGTGCACGTTTGGAGCAACTTCTGAAAAATTGTTGGGATTTATTGTTAGTGAAAAAGGCATTGAGGTGGACCCAGACAAAATACGTGCTATTCAAAACTTGCCTCCACCACGCACTCAAAAAGAAATAAGGGGTTTTCTTGGAAGATTGAATTACATCGCCCGTTTCATTTCTCAATTAACGGCCAAGTGTGATCCAATTTGTAAACTCCTACGAAAGAATGATAAGGGGGATTTTGATAAAGATTCTCAGGCAGCTTTTGATAAGATTAAGGAGTATCTTTCAAGTCCACCAATATTGGTCCCACCTGTTCTAGGGAGGCCTTTCATCCTCTACTTAACAGTGCATGAAAAATCAATGGGATGTGTATTGGCGCAACATGATGCTACAAGTAGGAAAGAAAGGGCTATTTATTACTTGAGCAAAAAGTTTACTGACTATGAATCCAAGTATTCATCCTTGGAAAAGATGTGCTGTGCTTTGGCCTGGGCAGCTCATAGACTCAGACAGTACATGTTGTATCATACCACTTGGTTGATCGCAAAATTAGATCTTGTCAAATACATATTCGAGAAGCCTTCTCTATCTGGAAGAATAGCAAGATGGCAAGTATTGCTTTCTGAATATGATATTGTGTACGTGTCACAAAAAGCCATAAAAGGGAGTGCCATTGCTGAATTCCTTGCAGAACGAGCTTTAGAAGATTATGAGCCCATAAATTTTGACTTCCCAGATGAAGACTTAATGGCTGTCATGCAAGTTAATGAGGATCAAGTAGAAAAGGATACATGAAAAATGTACTTTGATGGTGCATCAAATGCCTTGGGGCATGGCATTGGAGTTGTCTTGATATCCCCAAAAGGAGATCAATGCCCATTCACTGCAAGATTGAATTTCAATTGCACCAATAACGTGGTAGAATATGAAGCTTGTGTTATGGGGCTTCAAGCTTCTATTGAAAAGAAAATAAAAAAGATAGAAGTCTATGGTGATTCAGCTTTAGTAATCTATCAATTACAAAGAGAATGGGAAACAAGAGACTCGAAGTTACTTCTCTACCGTGACTTCATAGTTAAGTTGATTGAACAGTTTGAGGAAATTCAGTTTAATCATTTACCTCGAGAAGAAAACCAAATGGCTGATGCTTTAGCCACCTTAGCTGCAATGTTCAAAATAAACTCTAATGCCAAAATTTATCCCATTAAGCTAAGGATACAAGAGTCTCCTGCACATTGTTGCAATGTTAAAGAGGAAGTTGACGGAAAACCATGGTATTATGATATTTTGAGATATTTTAAATATCAACAATACCCATATTCGATCTCTGAAAATGATAAGAGAACATTGAGAAAACTAGCAATGAATTTCTTGTTAGATGGTGAAGTCTTATACAAAAAAGGAAGAGATCAAGTGCTTTTGAGGTGTGTAGATGCTGTTGAAACAAGAAGAATTCTCAAAGAAGTTCATGAAGGAATTTGTGAGACCCATGCTAACGGTCAGAGAATGGCTAAACAAATTATGAGGGCAGATTATTATTGGATGACTATGGAAGGCGATTGTATTAAGTATGCCAGAAGGTGCCATAAATGCCAAATATATGCAAACAAGATGCATGTTCCTCCGTTGCCTTTGCATGTAATGACAACTCCTTGGCCTTTCTCTATGTGGGGTATGGATGTCATTGGGCCTATTACTCCCAAAGCTTCGAATGGACACCGTTTCATCTTTGTGGTCATTGATTATTTCACAAAATGGGTAAAGGCGGCTTTATATGCTAATGTGACAAAAGCCGTGGTGTGTAGGTTTATCAAGAAAGAGATAATATGCCGATATGGTCTTCCAGAAAGAATCATCTCAGACAATGCACTTAATCTGAATAACACAATGATGGAAGAAGTGTGCAGTCAGTTCAAGATCAAACACCACAATTCAGCACCATATCATCCGAAGATGAATGGAGCAGTAGAGGCAGCTAACAAGACTATAAAGAAGATCGTTAGCAAGATGACAGAAACATATAGGGATTGGCATGAGAAATTACCATTTGCCTTGCATGCTTATCGCACTTCAGTTCATACATCTACTGGAGCCACCCCATTTTCATTGGTATATGGAATGGAAGCAGTATTACCTATTGAGGTAGAAATCTCGTCATTATGAGTATTGATGGAAGTTGAATTAGAAGAAGCTGAATGGGTCTGTCGTCGTTATGAATAACTAAATTTGATCGAAGAAAAAAGGTTTAAGGCTCTTGTCACGGGCAATTGTATCAAAAGAGGATGATACGAGCTCATAATAAGAAAGTTCGTCCTAGACATTTCCAGGAAGGAGAATTGGTATTAAAGAAAATTCTATCAAATCAGCCAGATCCTCGTGGAAAATGGGCGCCGAATTGGGAAGGCCCTTATGTGGTAAAGAAAGCTTTTTCAGGAGGGGCATTGTTACTTAGTGAAATGGACGGAGATGATTTACCAAATCCAATAAATTCAGATGCGGTGAAGAAATATTATAAAGAATTCGAGTTGAAAACCTGAAAAGGCGGCTTGAGTTCAAAAAAAAAGAAAAAAATTCGAGTTGAAAACCTGAAAAGGCGGCTTGAGTTCAAAAAAAAAGGGAGAATTTAAGTTGAAAACCTGAAAAGGCGGCTTGAATTCCAAAAAAAAAACAAAAAAAAGAGAGAATTTAAGTTGAAAACCTGAAAAGGCGGCTTGAATTCCAAAAAAAAAAGAAAAGAAAAAGAAATATCAAGTTGAAAACCTGAAAAGGCGACTTGAACAAAGAAGAATAATTGGGCCAAAGATTGAAAAGAGGAATGTATCATAGTGAAGGGGGCAAAGTCTGATCTAAAGGTTCTTGGAAGATTATGGACATCTACTAACGAGGCTTCCAAAGCAAAATTCTGTGATGATGGGTTTGTAGTTGTCTGGATATTCATTATTTGTGACTCACTAGCCAGTGCTTTTTTTACCTATCCCTATCAATTCTTGAAAATGTACACTTGTTATTCAAATAAATATACCTTATTCAAATAAATATACCATCGTGTTCTTACCTTATTCATCTTGTTTTTGTTTTAATTGGAATTGAATAACGTACTATAGGGTCTTTAAAGAAAAAGAGGGTGTTTTGCATTACATTGAAGGAAATACAAAGGGATGATGATTGCCAACATTACTTGGGGCAAAAACATGAAAGATAAAGATTGATTCAATAGAAGTATGACACTGATCTCGAGCGGGGCAAGAATAGTGGAAGAATGAAAATTGGAATGTGAGGGTTAATCTTGGAGGAACATTAAAATGAAAATTCTGACTAAAAACTTTTTTTTCTCTTCTTACATTTCGCATCATACACTTCATGATAGGATTGTTGTTTAATCTCATTAGCATTAGAAGGAAGTCAGTGTTGCATGGGCATTTGTATTATTTGACACATACATTTACATTTGCATTATTTAGGTGCATACATTGAAGGAAATAGATAAAAACTCTAGATGTCAAAATTTGTGAAAATGAAATGTTGAATCCTATGCCATGTTGTGGTTTCAAGACTATTGGAATTGGTGTATTGGTGAATGAAAAACCAAGGTTATTTTTCAAAGTTTCAATGCCTCTGATGAGAGGAGCACAAGGTTATGTTTCAAAGTTTCAATGCATCTGGAGAGAGGAGCACAAGGTTATGTTTCAAAGTTTCAATGCCTCTGGAGAGAGGAGCACAAGGTTATTTTTCAAAGTTTCAATGCCTCTGGTGAGAAGAGCACAAGGTTATTTTTCCAAAGTTTCAATGCCTCTGGTGAGAAGAGCACAAGGTTATGTTTCCAAGTTTCAATGCCTCTGGTGAGAGGAGCACAAGGTTATTTTTTTCAAAGTTTCAATGCCTCTGGTGAGAGGAGCACAAGGTTATGTTTCCAAGTTTCATTGCCTTTGGTGAGAGGAGCACAAGGATATGTTTCGAAGTTTCAATGCCTCTGGTGAGAGGAGCATAAGGTTATGTTTCGAAGTTCCAATGCCTCTAGTGAGAGGAGCACAAGGTTATGTTTCCAAGTTTCATTGCCTCTAGTGAGAGGAGCACAAGGTTATGTTTCGAAGTTCCAATGCCTCTGGTGAGAGGAGCAAAAGGTTATTTTTCAAAGTCTTACAGCCTCTGGTGAGAGGAACTAAATGTTTCTTAAAATTGTAAATACTTCGTAAAAAAAATATAAAATTAAAAAATCAGACAAAATAGTTGTCTAATTGTCTTTGCACAATTCCTGATTTTCAGAAAATGTGCAAAGAGGGGCAGCTGTAGACACCTTATTTTGTCCGGAGTATTAGTTTTAAAAAAATAATTAATTGGATTAGGTGACATTATATTTTAATTTAACAATTTAGAATTAGGCTAGAATTAAATTAGAATGTTTAGATTTAGAATTAACATTAATTAGGAAATTAAAATTAAAATAGGATTTAGGAATAAAAAAAAGAGAAAAGAGAGAGAAAAGATAAAAAAAATAATAAAATTAATTTTAAGATTAGATAATTAGGATAATTATATTTTTTATGATAATTATATGGATTAATATTAAATTTAGTAGAGTTAGATTAGGATTAACATAAGAATTAAATAGATGAAAGATAAAAATAAGAGATAATTATTAGAATAAGTATAGTTGTATTAGGACTCTAGCAAATTTGTGACTATAAAAAGGGGTTAAGGCTTATGATTTAAGGAAAAACAAAAAACAATAAAGCATCTCAACAAAGTAATTCTGCTCTAGCTAAGAGCCAAGCCTTGTCGTTTCCAGCCACCATAAAACACAGCTCCTCCGAAACCTCCCTTTGTCGTCTCTTGCCCAAGCAGCCCGTCACCTTTGCCTTACACCTTCGCCAAGTTTTCTTCATTCACAAATAGCCGGCTCCATCTCCTTATACTATCACCGCTGCACCTGACTGCGTCTTGTCAATCGCTTCCAGCATTTGTCCACTGCACATCATCACCGCCTGAATTGCTCTCGTCATCCTCTATTTCCTTGCTGCTTCATCGTCCTTGCATCTTCTCTGCACTACACCTTTGCCCCACGTGCGTGGTTGACGTCTGCGATTGGGGGTTAGCTGAAATCAGTGCGTGAAAGAAAAAGAGTAACAAAGCTTGATTTGCATACATAGGTTCACGTTTGATTCAACTGAATTGATGGTGGTGTGTTTATTATGTTTGCACGTGTAAATGCCTTTTATGAGCTTATGCATGTGTAGTTAATTTACTTGTTGTTTAATTGGATTAATAGCCATGTGTTTACATGATTATACGTGTGTAACATGCATTTATGATTTTATGCATTTGTAATGAGCTTTTGTTTTGTTTATCTTGATTGATTAGGAGTCTATACGTTTGTGGTCATGTTTATAATATATCTTAATGTCATTTGTGGGTTTATTCAATTATATGAGTCTAGTTATACTTTAAAAACAGTAAGGTTGCACAAATATATCTCATGAAACAAATACATAAAAAGGCAAATATTCTAACATAAACCAAAAAAAATTAAAATTTATTTTGACAATTAAACAACAACTATAAATTTTAAATAAAAAGATGAGTTATTCCG
The DNA here is from genome assembly GCA_031772115.1 of Heritiera littoralis. NCBI lineage: Eukaryota > Viridiplantae > Streptophyta > Magnoliopsida > Malvales > Malvaceae > Heritiera > Heritiera littoralis. The sequence continues at coordinate 1,582,672 of JAPDPK010000024.1, read as the reverse complement.
ATGATGGAATCCTCGAGGCGATTACGAATGAGTAACACTTGAGGAATTCCTAGGTGAGAGGATCCTTTTAAGTTTATCCAGAATGATGGAAGATTTAAAAGGTATTTTCAAAAAATAAAGGTTGACACTTTATTCTCTAGATAAAAAAAATAAAAAATAAAAAATAATTATAAAATAATTGTGTAACAATAATAATGATAGAAGGCTAAGATAATAATAAAATATAAATTATATAATAACAATTTCGATGATGGAATCTTTGAGGTGATTACGAATGAGTAACACTCGAAGAATTCTTAGGTGAGAAGATCCTTCTAAATTTATCCAAAACGATGGAAGATTTAGAAGGCATTTTCAAAATAAACAATAAATAAAGATAAAAACATAATAAATAATAAAATTTATATTCTAATAAAGATAAAATAAATAAATAAATAATAAATAAAGTTAATAAATAATAAAATAATAATTTCGATGATGGAATCCTCAAGGCGATTGCGAATGAGTAACACTTGAGGAATTATTAGGTGAGAGGGTTCTCTTAAGTTTATCCAGAATGATGGAAGATTTAGGAGATATTCTCAATATTAAATACCAATAATCCTAAAAATATTAATAAATAATATATAAAGAAAAATAATATTTTAAAAATAAATAAAAATAATAAAAATAATTAAATAAAAAAATAAAATAAGGAATAAGAAAATTCTAAAATACTTCCGACGATGGAGCCTCTTCAGGGGAGTCGAACGGTACCCCTTGAATACTCTTGAGGCGAGAAGATTTTTTGAGAGTTCATCCAGAATGATGGAGGATTCTTAAAAGAATTTTCAATATTTAAACAATAAAGGCCACATAATTAAGACTAAGTTAAAATAATACAAGATTAAAATGGTACCAATTTTGGGCGTTGTGGGGGTGCTATAACCTTCCCTACACGTAAATGAACTCCCGAACCCAAAACTTAAAATGTAGACCAGTCTTTAGAGTCATTTAGGTGGCCAATCACACCTAGGTTAAAAAATGATTGGTGGCGACTCTATTTGTTTAATGTCTAGCGTCCTAGCCTTAGGAAACGTTATGACAAGTACGAAGAGGCTTTGAACGCACGATATGCTAAAGAGAAAGAAAAAGATGTGAAAACGATGAACTCCAAAGCCATTTTAAAGACATGTTACAACATTGAAGTTGCAGCTGCAATAACTTACATTAGAAAAATGTTTATAAAATTTCAAGAAGAATTTTTTTCTAGTCAAAATTTGAAAATAGTCAAACTTGGTCAAAATGCTGGTGACAAAATATATAGAATGGTACCTTATGGGAAGGAAACTCCAGTATACGAGGTAGCTTTTACAAAATCTACTAATAAAGCCATATGTTCATGTCACATGTTTGAGTTTGTTGGGATTTTATGCAAACATATTTTTGTAGTGTTTGTGAGGAAGTCATTGGTGGAGGCACTTGATCCACAATATGTCCTAGAGAGATGGACAATGAATGCTAAGAAAAGAGTTGTTGATGGAATTTCTAGAGATGTGCTACAAGTTGAAAGACAAACTTCTGCCATATCTATGAGAAATAATTTAATGGTTCAGTTTTTAGAAGTTGCTAAGCATGGTTCAAAATCCTGTTGGAAATATGAGCATCTTTGTGCAACTTTTTAGAAGGAAGTTTGTCTTTCAACTTTAAACCATGGTGACTTACAAGGCACAACTAAATCTCAACTATTGACAAATATCACTCCCACTCTAAAAGACCCATCCCATTTCCCAACTAAAGGAAGACCAAAATCCTTAAGACAAAAAAATCCAAGAGAAATTTTAGGTGGAAAAAAAGATGTAGTCTATGCAAAAAGCCTGGACACACTAAGACTACATGTCCTATAAGTAAACAATTAAGGTATGTACATCATTTAGTTTAAGGATGTTTCATATTTGAGTTTTAATATGTTCAACCAAATTACATTAACGTTTTTATTTTTCCTTTTTGTTTGAAGGGAGGATACAATAATGACAAATGCAGATACATCAAACCAAGACAATATTCTTGACGAGGCAAATTAATTAGGCAATTACTTATTTCAAAATATATGAATTTTCATTTTTATTATAATGTTATATCAAGTAGGATACTAACATTATATTGTTTGAATAATATTTTAATGAATTAACTTTTTTTATATGGTATATGAATCTTATATAAGAATCTCACCCAGCTAGTTTGTCTCATTTGACACCATCAGTCACTATGTCTCAAAATTCTCATCCTCAATCATATACGGTAAATTACATATTTGAAAATTTTATTTGTTTGAATTAAATTGTTACATATGTATTTCACCATCTTCTCTTCTCTCTCTCTCTCTCTCTCTCTCTCTCTCTCTCTCTTTTGTAGGATCTATTGAGAGAGCAAAACTTGAATGCATATGACATACACTAGATTCAACCTTGTCAAGCCCAACTCTTAATAGAATCTTTTGTTGACACTATACTTTTTTTTTAATTGTTTGATGGATATTAATTTGCCATTTTTGATAGTTTGGTGGAGTTTGCAGAGTCAGATTGTATTGTAGACTTCATCTATCTAACTTGCAATTGCTAATTATAATAGGATGACAAATTATTAATATTTATCATTCAACCTCTGTTATTTTAAAATTCATGTTATATATATGGTTTGTACCATTAATTTAATTATTTGGGAGCTTGTAATTTTTGCTTTTTCAAATTGACATTACATATATATAGTTTGTACCATTAATTTAATTATTTGGGAGCTTATAATTTTTGCTGTTGAAAGCCTTTCTGGTATGAGTGGGAAAGGTTCCATGAACTTTAGGTGAGCAAAACTATGGGCCACTATTCCAAATATTCATTCTCATCCCACTTTCTATAAAACTTTGAAGCATAATAGTTAAGATCCTACACTATATAATAGAAATAGAAAGAATTCAACAATTCCATCTGTTCAGCTCTTTTATACTTAAACCATACATTATACCCACTTCATCACGATTCCACAATTTATGTATACCCACTTCAAGAATGGTGCAAATAAAGTTAATGATGAGGTTGCAGTTCTTGAATACTCTGCTTCAGTAAGTTTTAACTCTTACAAAATTTTACCTCCTAGCAATGGTTTGGTTTGCTTTTATGGTCTCTGTTAGCTTTAAATGGACATATATATTTTGAAATGATAAAAACTTAAGTAAGCTTTAATGTTTTAATTCATATTGTAAATTTGCCTTATCACACATGATTTTCTCAATCCATTTTCAAGTGATCATATCAAACATTAAGACCATGATTTAATTACATATTCTTATTGGTCTTAATACTTTATAAAATGTTTTGAATATTTTATAAAATTACTTGATGAATTTTTGGACCATGTTTTCATTAGAGAAAGTCAAGAAAAACTCTCTCAAAAATGCCAAAATGTTTTGGGCTGGATTAGGATCAAAGGTCACATCATTTCTAACCCAAAAGTGCAGGAAATAGGTTTTCTGGAAGCATGAGATCGATCCACTAAGGGAAGGGATCGATCCCCTAGTGGCAGTAAGCACTTTGGCGACAGAAAAGGTCCCTCAGCCCAGAATAAGCAATTCTGGAATGAAGGGATCGATCCCTTTACCCGAGAAAAGGCTGTAACGGTTAGTTTCTGTGAGACAACAGTCATATTCGTGTTTTGACTCCACCCAACGTCCACAAACCATCCAAGGACTATAAATAGAGGCTTAGAAGCTAAAAGAAGTAAAAAGAACTGCCCAGAAATTCTATTCATCATCTTCTTCATTTTCCTCAAGCTTCAACAACAATTCAAGAGATAAAAAGTCTTCATCTTCCATCATTCACATATTTCTTGTATTGCTTAGCACAAATCTTGTATAGGCTTTTACTTGTCCTTAATCTTTGTAATCACTTGCCTATCTAGAGGCCTTCTTTGATTACATCTATTGTAAACCAATTCATTCCTTGTAAAAGGGGAGGTTTCTCTTTAGCCTAAGAAAAAGATGGAGGTTTCTCTTTAGCCTAAGAAAAAGAGGGAGGTTTCCCTTTAGTCTAGAAAAAGAGAGAGGTTTCTCTTTAGCCTAGAAAAAGAGGGATTGTATCACAAATTCAAAGATAGTGAATTTAGGGAAAATCCTTGGGAGCGTCTCAAGGTAGAGGACGTCGGCAAGGTTGCCGAACTTCTATAAATCACTTGCGTACATTTCTCTTTCCCTACTCTCTTTACTTGCAATTATATTGTGCTTATTGAATTGAATGTATATTGCATGCTTGAGTAGCCTAGAGAATTTAGAAAATATCAATCGAAGCTAGAAAATTTAAAGGAACCGAAAAATGAACTTAAGGTTAGTAAAAACTGATTCACCCCCCCTCTCGGTATAACCTATAAAGCCAACAGTCTCCAAAGTGGTGTTCGTATTTGCAAGCCTAGCACCAAAGACATAGTCAAACCCCCACATATTGATGCTGAAGGCTTTCGAGATTTGAGCTATGGATTTGGGTTTGAGGAAATCAGTGGTAAATATAAAGTCATTCAATTCTTAGAGCCTCTGAAAGCTAAAGCTTCTGTGGTCAAACTCAAGATCGAAATATTTACCATAGGCAATAATTCTTGGAGGACTATAGTGCACGATTCTTTGTTCTGGCTTTCAGAAACCACAATTGTTTCCTGGTCATTCTTTTACTGGATTACAACTTGTTCGCCTCTTTATTCTTCTAATTTAAGCCAAAGCAAATTGCTTCAATGATTCAAAACAAAGTATTCTAACAGCCGTATGGTGAAAACTCATTGAAGCATTTTAATAACCATTAAACAGATAATGTTTTTAAGACTTCAGACAAAACCTTTAAATTGTTAAACTAAACCACATCAACCACCAATACAGTATAAGCTTAAGAATCCAACCATAATTGCAGCAACATAAAGAATAGAACATCTCTAATACTTGTTTAACTTTTGTGAAAATTAACCGTGTTCACATCAATAATTGATTCAAGATTCTAACAACTAGTTGTAAAAAAAAAAAACTTCACAGCTTCGTATTAAGCACAAAAAACATCTATATTCTCACCAAATTTTCAACAAAGTCAGCCTAACTTTACTCAAATCCCTTGTCAAGAAGATCGAAACACACTAAAATTTCAAATATTCACCACTATGTCGTCTGATTTAGGATGACTGTATAGTGTTTCTCAGAGAAAGAGTAAGCTGAGCACCAGGGAAAAAGGAAGTCTAGCACGAATTGAAACTCAAACTCTAAGCAAATAAAAGAAAAATATTGAAGTTGTAAGGCTTTATCGAATGGCAAGAGAAAGTTTTTAATGTTTTTTGAGTTCTTGCCTTCAGAGGCTAAAATAATGATCGATAACCACTAGTTTTAATTTAATAAAATTGATTTTTAATTTTAATTAGGTTAACTAGAGTCAAGTTATTTAGTTAATGAGTTGATTTGATGAGGGAGTGTGCAAAATAAGTATTGTAAATGTTTGAAAAAGTATGATGTGGCAATTTATTATTGGTGCCTAAAATATGAGTTTTTAGGATCATCCTAATATAATGTATTCCCTTAATTAAAACCCAAGAGGTTCATGCATTTTTGAGCCAAAATAATGCCAAATATTAGTTGAGGATGACATTTTATGAAAAATGCCATAAAAGCGAACCAAAATGGGGCTGTGTTGATAGAGAAACAGACGGGTCGGGTCGGGTCGAAAACCCGCCTGTATCCTGCGGGCGACTTGCTATAGGTTGAAGACATGCGCTTGATAGGCGAGTAGGATGATGTGCACCAGTACAGAAATTTAAAAAAAAAACGAGAATTTTTTCTACTAGGCCTACTATTTGGACCTTGTATATTGTGTAATTGGGCCAAATTTTATTAAGTGGACCATTTGTTTGGATTTATTTGTGTTGGCTCTATAGGCTATACTGAGAGGGGGGTGAATCGGTTTTTAACTACCCTTAAGCTCGTTTTGCGATTCTTCTAAATTCTCTAGCCTATTTGATTATTTTCTAAGTTCTCTAAGCTAGGCAAGCATGCAATCCAAGTTCAATGCAATAAACATAATATAATCGCAAGTAAATAAAGAGTAGGGAGAGAGAGATTTACACAATCGATTTATAGAGGTTTGGCTACCTTGCCTATGTCCTCTACCTTGAGACGCTCCCAAGGATTTTCCCAAATTCACTATCCTTGAATTTGTTACACTCCCTCTTTTTCTAGGCTAAAGAGAAACCTCTCTTTTTCTAGGCTCAAGAGAAACCTCCCTTTTTTTCTTAGGCTTAAGAGAAACCTCCCTCTTTTTCTAAGGCTAAAGAGAAACCTCCTCTTTTACAAGGAATGATTGTGTTTGCAAATTGTGTAATCAAAGAAGGGCCTCTAGATAGGCAAATGATTACAATGTTTAAGCACAAGGAAAAAGCCTATACAAGATTTGTGCTATTCTATACAAAGAATATGAGAATGATGGAAGATGAAGACTTTGTAGCTCTTGATTTGTTGTTGAGGCTTGAGGAAAATGAAGAAGATGATGAATAGAATTTCTGAGCAGTTCCTCTTGCTTTCTTTAGCTTCTAAGCCTCTATTTATAGTCCCTTGGATGGTTTGTGAACGTTGGGTAGAGCCAAATTTGAATATGACCGCTATATCTCAAAAAACTAGCCGTTACAGGCTATTTTCGGGCAAAGGGATCGATCCCTTCCCATAGGGGATCGATCCCTTCATTCCAGATTCGATTATTCTGGGCTGAGGGACCTTTTCTTGTGTTGGGGTGCTTACTGCCAAAAGGGGATCGATCCCTTCCCTTAGGGGATCGATCCCATGCCTCCAGAAAGCCTATTTCCTGCACTTTTGGGTTAGAAATGATGTGACCTTTGATCCTAATCCAACCCAAAACATTTTGACATTTTTGTGGGAGTTTTTCTTGACTTTCTTTAATGAAAACATGGTCCAAAAATTCATCAAGTAATTTTCTAAAATATTCAAGACATTTTATAAAGTATTAAGACTAATAAGAATATGTAATTAAATCATGGTCTTAATGTTTGATATGATCACTTGAAAATGGATTGAGAAAATCATGTGTGATAAGGCAAATTTACAATATGAATTAAAACATTAAAGCTTACTTAAGTTTTTGTCATTTCAAAATATATATGGCAATTTAAAGCTAACAATCTCCCCCTTTTTGATATGACTAAACTTAATGTAAATTTAATTTGAAAATTCTTTGATAAAATACTCCCCCTCAAATAAAGCAGGATTTTACAAAGCTCCCCCTTAATATAAGCATGGGTTTTGAAAATGAATTTTCAAACTATTTCTCCCCCATTATCTCTCCCCCTTAATATCTCTCTCTTTTAATATCTATCTCTCCCCCTTTTTGTCATAGCAAAAAGAAGGAAAAATAATAAAAAATATGCTCCCCTAAAATCATGGCTATGTGAGAAGAGATAAAAGAATATGCTCTATCCAACAAGAAACATGTTAGTACATGGGACTCATAGCACAAATAAATAAGTCAATTGTTCATAAAGAGTATGAAATATTCATGCAAAGAACATGACTTATGATCCTATACCAATTGTTTATAAATAATTTTGCAAGAAGTTCACAATTGGTAATTAATAAAGCAAGTTGTATATAAATATCTACTAATGTATATGACTTGCTCATTTCAATCCTATTAAGCACCTAAGTACATCAATTGTTCTCTTAAGTCCAACTAAGGTGCATGACAAGACATCATGATTATGAGCCAAAATTAGATGACATATCATATGCATGAGCTCATAAATCATGTACAAGCAAGAGTGTGCATAGAATCAAAACATATAGCAATTAACATCAAATTCTAGCACACAAGAGTTTCATACAAAAATATCCTAAGAGAATTCTTCTCTATTTGTCATTTCAAACTAAAGAGCATGAGAAAAATTGTCAATTTAAAGCTCATACCAATTGGCAATTTAGATTTGGCTTACCAATTATTGAAAATATGGTTGCCAATGATACTAATTGTTATTTCAATCTAAATAACAATTGTTACTAATGGTTGACTTAAGCATTTTGCATGAATCCAATATCTATGTGTAGTGTGTTCATGTCAAGAAAGTAATTATTCTAAATATGTAAGAACACAATCACACATCATCAAATATGCATATGGATTAATTAAACATAAGCATACTATCATAAAGTATTAATCCATATTCATATTCACAAAGTTATACCATATGGAAGATTCATAAAATCAAAGTATTCAAGCAAACACATTTTCTTCCATGTTTTCAAGCACAAAAATCCTATGTTCATTTTCCAATTCAAGTCCTTAACCAATTATGAGCAAAGAAAGATTCAAATAATAAATGCATGGATATCAAGTTTGTTCAAGTTTGCATTTATCTTTGAATGTTGGTGTTGTCATTAAAGCTCAAGTTCTTTAATAATTTAGCCATAAGAAAAATTTAAGTACATGGATGATAAAGTTTCATGCTCCATTTACCATCACAAATTATAGGCCAATGACCATTACCAATTGTTGAATTTACATTTGAAATCAATTCACTAGATGTATAATGATCATGAAACCTAGAGTGGAGTAGTTGAGTCAAGCTATTAAACATAATCCTATAAGCATGCTTGACTAAGATGAACAAAAGATATGATCAATAGACATTATGCACAAGCTCATCAAATTCTCAAATTACTCACAAATCAATGAAATAATTCTCAAATTATGTTTAAGCATTCATTGAAAATATATTTCAAGATTATTTCATGATTTATGCAATTCATTACCATTTTCAAGGAGAAAACTGATTATGTACTTGTGAACTCAAGAAAACTTATATTGATTGTTGAAAGTGATACCATTTGTTGGAAATGATATTAATTGATGAAGTTGAGGCATGATATCAATGAAAAATGATTTTTCATATTTTAAAGTTCATCAAAAAGGAGTTAAAACAATGAATTTTAAGTTGAGAAGAGAGAAAGTATCAAAACAATGAAAAGTTCTTCTCAATTTCGGTTGAAAAAGTGCAGAAAAACCCTTTCTAGCTTGGGGGGATCAATCCCTCAAGGAGGGGGATCGATCGCTTAACTCCAGAATGCAGATTTCCTGCATTCTGCTAAAGGGGGATCGATCCTGCTTGTTGAGGGATCGATCCCTCATCCTGTTTCTGCAGTTTTTGACAGAAAATCCAACCTTTGAGGTACCAAAACTTCGTTTTTGAGTATTTTAAGTCCAAGGGTTTAAACATTTGTAAAACATGATTTTGGACTTGTATGAATGGAAAACATGAATGAAAAACCATTTTACAAAAGATTTTGCAATATTGAAAGAATTTACACAATAAAATACATTTTTGGCCTCAAAAGAGGTCATTTTGAGAGTTAAGCATATTTCGACAAAACTAAAGCATTAGAAACCACAAATATGCCAAAACAAACTTGTTCAAATCATCATACTTGTGAACATTATGCCATTATTTCCAACATACAAGTTCTTCATTAATGCACATGACATGACATTTTGCATATATGACATATTTGGCAATTTGAGGCAAGTAAATACATTATCAACACATAGAAGACTTGCTCAAAATGCAGAAATCCAATAATCATCGTAAATCATGCTTTTCATTCAATGCATCAAGTACTATTCATCAAACAATCAAAAATCTTTGTCATGCCTTTTTGTTCAATCATTCAACTCACAAAGATTATCAACCACATTTCTCATCAAAGCACAAATAATCAAATAAAAGTTTTAAGGAGTAAAGAATTAAGCTTACAAAAACTCCTTTGCTTGAGTATGCTTTGCCTTGAATTGTTGAGTCCACCTTGAGCCATCCTTTGAAGAATTGTTGTGATGGATCCTCAAGCTTTTCCTTTTTCTCATTAGCACAAGCAATCTCCATAAAGGTGTGTAAAGCATTCAAACCCCATTGTTTCATTGTATTCTCATGCTCTAACACTCCTACAACAAACAAATTTATGCATGCTTTGGTACCCAAATTTTCTTGGGTCCATGAGAGTTAGTGCAAACAATTTTTGATCCTTTTGGAATCCATTTCAAGCACAATTCATCGTTATTTATTGCATGCTTTGGCACCCACATTTTTCTAACTACTCTTCCTCTAAATGTGGTTTTTCTATATGTGCATGCTTGTGAAGAGTGTCCTATTCTATTGCATAGTGAGCATGTAAGAGATAAATCATGCATAGTATTTTTGCTCACAAGGAAATTCTTTATATGAGTTTCTTTTTGTATTGCATTATAACCTAACCCATCTTTATCAAAGAAAGCTCTTTAGGTCTCTAACATATGATCTAGCTTTTGTTGACCCATATAAAACCTAGTAAATGAGTTATGCAAATTTGTATTCTTTTCATTCAACTCATTTATTTCTAAGTTGGCCTCTTCTAGTTTCTTTTCTAATTCTAGCTTAACATTGGTCAAGGTTTCCTTTTCTATTTTCAAATTAGCAATGATTTTTTTATATTTAGAATTCATGCGTTGAAATTCATTTGCTAATTCATTAAAAGCATTTTGTAACTCATCAAATGTAAAATCATTATTTTCACTAGAACTAGAGCTAGCCTCATCGTCACTAATAGCCATAAAGCATGAGTAAGCTACCTCATCATCTATGTTTTCCTCATCGGAGCTATCACTATCGCTCAATGCAGCCACAAATGCTTTCTTCCTAGGTTTCTTATCCTTTTCTTTCCTAAGTAGGGGGCAATCTAACTTAGTATGACCCGGTTCATTACACACATAACACACTAAAGGGTCCTTTTCTCTTCTACTTGACTTCCCTCTTTGATGTCTCCTATTATTTTCTTTTTCTTTCATTCTCATGAACCTATTAAATCTTTTGGCAAACATTGTCATTTCCTTCTCTTCCTCATTTCCACTCTCATCACTATCATCTTCAAGGACCTCATGAGTGGAAGACTTAAGTGCTACCCCTACTTTCTTTGAAGACACTTCATTTCTTTTCATTTTCATTTCATATGTAAGTAGGGAGCCCATAAGCTCATCTAGAGACAAGGTATTTGGATCCTTAAACTCTTCTATTGCGGTTACTTTTACCTCCCATGACTTAGGCAAGCTATTCAAAATTTTCTTTACCATTTCAACATTGGAATAAGCCTTGCCTAAAGCCTTAAGTCCATTAATTATATCATTAAACCTAGTGAACATTTCGCTAATGGACTCATTTTCTTTCATCCTAAATAGCTCATAATCATAAGTGAGCATTCCTACTTTGGTCTCTCTAACTTGATTTGTCCCTTCATGTGTGATGGCTAGTTTGTCCCATATTTGTTTAGCATTTTCACATAAGGAGACTCTATTATACTCATTGGGACCTAAAGCACAAAAGAGGGTGTGCATAGCCTTGGCATTCAATTGTGCCAATCTCATGTCATTGGTGTCCCACTCTTCTTCACTCTTAGGGACATCTTTTCCATATACTTTCTTTATTGGGATTCTTGGGCAATTAACAATTACTCTCCACACTTATAGTCATTGTATTGCATAAATAACATCATCCTAATTTTCCAATAGGAGTAATTCTCACCATTGAAGAGTAAAATTCTAACTAATGAGTGTCCCTCTTCTCCTAGGAGTATGCCTACATTCAAGTGAGCCATTTAAGATCGTTTTGCTCGATAGAGATTAGTCTAAATCAATCTCGAGCCCAAGCTCTGATACCAATTGTTGGCTCTATAGGCTATACTGAAAGGGGGGTAAATCGGTTTTTAACTACCCTTAAGGTCGTTTTGCGATTCTTCTAAATTCTCTAGCCTATTTGATTATTTCCTAAGTTCTCTAAGCTAGGCAAGCATGCAATCCAAGTTCAATGCAATAAACATAATATAATCGCAAGTAAATAAAGAGTAGGGAGAGAGAGATTTACACAATCGATTTATAGAGGTTCGGCTACCTTGCCTACGTCCTCTACCTTGAGACGCTCCCAAGGATTTTCCCAAATTCACTATCCTTGAATTTGTTACACTCCCTCTTTTTCTAGGATAAAGAGAAACCTCTCTCTTTTTCTAGGCTCAAGAAAAACCTTTCTTTTTTTCTTAGGCTTAAGAGAAACCTCCCTCTTTTTCTAAGGCTAAAGAGAAACCTCCCCTTTTACAAGGACTGATTGTGTTTACAAATTGTGTAATCAAAGAAGGGCCTTTAGATAGGCAAATGATTACAATGTTTAAGCACAAGGAAAAAGCCTATACAAGATTTGTGCTATTCTATACAAAGAATATGAGAAAGATGGAAGATGAAGACTTTGTAGCTCTTGATTTGTTGTTGAGGCTTGAGGAAAATGAAGAAGATGATGAATAGAATTTCTGAGCAGTTCCTCTTGCTTTCTTTAGCTTCTAAGCCTCTATTTATAGTCCCTTGGATGGTTTGTGAACGTTGGGTGGAGCCAAATTTGAATATGACCGTTGTATCTCACAAAACTAGCCGTTACAGGCTATTTTCGGGCAAAGGGATCGATCCCTTCCCATAGGGGATCGATCCCTTCATTCCAGATTCGATTATTCTGGGCTGAGGGACCTTTTCTTACATTGGGGTGCTTACTGCCAAAAGGGGATCGATCCTTTCCCTTAGGGGATCGATCCCATGCCTCCAGAAAGCCTATTTCCTGCACTTTTTGTCACAACCCGTGACCCTATTTTTCATCTTTTTCTATACATCTTATTTGGTTGGGCTGTCTGCGATACTTTACTTTTCTTTTACATATTAACAATTTCATATTAAATTATAATATGAAATACATCCCTTATATTACTTCATAAGAAAATAGTACTGTGAAAATGTCTAAATACAGAAAATAAATGATCGTACCTCATGTCATAAGTCGAGCTGTCGCATCGTCCCCAAATGCACAGCCGAAGTCCTTTAGATGTCAGACTCTTAGTCCTCGAAAACCTGAAATGTTAATATTAAGGGATGAGCAAACCACGGCTCAGTAAGAAAATTATATGCATACTTGATATTCAGCTTCCTATATGCTGAAAATCTTTTTCATTTTTCCTATGGGCTCTAGGCTCGCATGTAGGAAAGATACTACAGTCGGCTAGGGATCCGGATGGAGTAAGGTAGGTATTTTGAAATACCTATCTTGTCTCGGAACCTAAAAGCAACTGTAGAGAATAATTTCCTTTTCGTTTGAAATTTTAATCCCTTTTACCTTTTTATTCCATAACATTTTCATATTCTTTTCAAAATAATGCTTTTATAAAATAAAGCATTTAAATAAAGTAACTAATATTCATATATTCTTGAAAAGAATATTAGTTAAATTTTCATCATTCTCATTTAAAACTCATTTCATGTTTTACTGTACAACCTTAATTAGTACAGTACTTTAAATAGCAAAATCAGCTATTAAATCATTTTCGTATAACATATATATCATTTAAATCTAATATTCAATTTAAATTTCAAAATAAGAATATTAGATTTATTTTTCCTCCTCTTTCCTTTTTGAAAAACATATCACATATTCATGTCACATATAGTCTAATATTCAATTTCAAATCATAGTAAGAATATTAGACTTATAAACTCTTCTTCCTTTTGAAAACATATTACATGTTCATATCACATATCATATGAAAATCATCTCGTAGTACTAAAATCAGTACTGAAATAAGCATTATGTAAAATGCTGTAAATCTCTTTCATTTAACTTGTAACATATCATGTAAAACATTTACATTTCACATATCACATATCATATAAAACATTTTCATATATGGAGACTTAGGCACGCACGCCCAGCCCGTCCACTAGGTCGTCACTCATATCATGCTATAGACCCAGAAGGGTATAAATAATCATGTCAGATCTATGGCCATAGTCTATAATTGTCCTCGGCGGATCACTGATCAGGTGTCGGCCGGGACTACATATCACATATCACATGTTACATATCACATATCACGTATTACATATCACATGTCGGCATGATAGAGGGCCAACTAGTCTCAAAACCAAGTTTTCATCATAAAATAACATTTATGAAATTTATAAAATATATAATTTCATAATTTAAAATCATAAAGGTTATAAAACTATTTAGTGAATATTTAAGAAATAATTATAAAAATATTCATAAAAATATTCACTTTACTTCTTTTCATTTTTTCGTCTCGTATTACATGTATTTTACATTTTAAGAAAATTTTCGGTGATTTCATTATCACCATTCTCAAAGAGGATTTTCGGTGATTTCCTTATCTCCATTCTCGAAAACATGAATAATTTAAAATCATTTTTATTTTATTCATGTTTTTATGAAAATATTCATTTTCTCGATTTTCGTGGATGAAAATCATTTCTCGTGACAAAATCATTTATTATGATTTTCAGTAATTTTCAAAAATTTTTCGATAATTTTTCGGCAGTATAACGGCTGCCGATTGGCTAGCCTCCTGCACGGAAAATACAGTTTATAATTTCCAGCCAGTACTTCATTCCAAATCCCAACCAATCACTCATCATAATAATTTCATAAAATATTTTCATAAAATATTTCGTAATTAAAACATGCAGACTGAATATCCCTACAGTGCTGCACATGCATCCCTTACCTGTTTCGGGTCGACGATCGCCTCGTCCGTCGCGCCCGTGTTCACCTCGCCTGATTCCATCGGCTCGGTCATCGAGGAAACTTTCTGGAAATTAAATTCTAAATTTAGAATTTTTCCATAATTATTTAAATAAATAATTATTTAAATAATTTATCACTTTTCGGGATTTCTTACCGATTCCCGTAATTCCCGGGTTTCCGAATTCTCGAGATTTCCCATAATTTCCAAAATTCTCCTTTTTCTCTCTCTTTTTTTTCCTTTTTCTTTCTTTCTTCCTTTTTCTTTTTCTTTCTTTTTCTTTTCTTTTCTTTTTCTTTTCTTTTTCTCCTCCTTTTCCTCTTTTCTGGTCTGAACCGGTTCGGACCGATTCAGACTGGTTCAGACCGATTCAGACCGGTTCAACCCGGTCCGCCTCATCACCGTCGGTTCAGCTTCATCCTGCCGGCATCACCGCCGGTTCGGGCCTCCCATAGCTTGCCAGAGTGGCGGAGACGCCGGATCTGGCCTCTGTTTCTTCCCATCACCGGCGACGGTGCCGGACCTAGGAGGGTGGGTTTCGGCTCCTTTCTTCCCTATTTCTTCCCTCCTCCGCCGTTTCCTTCACCACCAGTGGCTCATCTCGCCTTCATCTCCCTTCGGCGGTGATGCTGGTAGCAGTGGCGGTGCCTGAACGGGCCGGCACCGCCGTTCCACTTTTCTCTTTCTCTCGGGTTCCTCTCCGCTTCGCTTCGCTTCTGTTTTCTTTTCCCTTCGCCGGCGTCAGCTTCCTCCTTGGCTCGCCGGCCGACGATGGCCTCCCTTCTCTCTCTTTCTCCTCCGACGTCGCCGACGGGGTCGGCTTCCATTTCTGTGATATTAACACAGAAACGGGAACGGGTGTTTCCCGTTTCTGTTATTTCTTTTTTTTTTATATTATATTATATATACCAACATAATATAACACACACACACACACACACACATATATATATATATATTTTACACAAAATACATATATATATATAATTTTAATTTGAATTAATATATATTTCATATATATATGTATTTATAGATATATATATATATTGTATTACAATATATATATATATATATATATATATATAAATTTTAATAAAAATAATATTTACTTTTCTTATATATGTATATATTTATATATATACATAAAATATATATTTATATATACATAATTATTTATATTAAATACATATGTATTATTTAAATGCTAATATATATACATGTATATACTAATGTATATAATATATACATATATATAATTTGTAAAAAAAATACATTTATATAATATATAATATATAAATATATTTTATATTCTTTTCTCCTTTTCTTATTTAATTTGGATTTCCATTTATCCAAATTAAATTTCCTCCTTCATTTCTTATTTCCAATTTAATTTCCCTTTTTATTTCTTATTTAATTTGGATTTCCATTTATCCAAATTAAATTTCCTCAATTTTATCCAAATTAATTTTCTCCACTTCTTCACTTCATCAATTTCGGGAATTTCAACGATATTCCCATCTCGTAAGTAAATTTTATTTTTTTACTTTAATTTATTTATTTCCTCGTCTATTTTCTTTAATATTAATTTTCAAAAATAGAAAATTTGCGGTTATCACACTTTTTGGGTTAGAAATGATGTAACATTTGATCCTAATCCAACCCAAAACATTTTGACATTTTTGAGGGAGTTTTTCTTGACTTTCTTTAATGAAAACATGGTCCAAAAATTCATCAAGTAATTTTCTAAAATATTCAAGACATTTTATAAAGTATTAACACCAATAAGAATATGTAATTAAATCATGGTCTTAATGTTTGATATGATCACTTGAAAATGGATTGAGAAAATCATGTGTGATAAGGCAAATTTACAATATGAATTAAAACATTAAAGCTTACTTAAGTTTTTATCATTTCAAAATATATATGGCAATTTAAAGCTAACAATTTGTTTGGGCTCACTTAAATCATTTTAATTTGGATTTTTTTGTGTGGTGGGCCAAATTCTAATTTATTTTATTTTGGCTAACTAATTTATTTTATTTAGGCTCACTATTTATTTTATTTCATCTTGGGCTAATATAATTAAATTTTAATTTTGGGCTTAGTAATTAATTTTAGGCCATCATATTTATTTAATTATAAACTCTCTAATTTATTATTTTGGAATTAAATTTTAATTAGGCATGACATAAGCGAATTTTTTGATTGAATTATTTTGGGTAAATTAATGAAATTAATTACCTATTTAATTTAATTCACTTATATTTTGAATATGCCATAATTTATTATTATTTGCCTTGTTGTTTGATAATCCTATGATTACATTAAATTATTAATTAGAGTGGTTAGTTTCTATCTGTCATAGAACCAGTCATGATAATTTTCTTATGATTTTTTCGGTAATTAAAATTGGATTATTATAAGGCAAATTATGTGATAGTTGCAAAATAAATATACCAAGATTTCTAAAATTAATAATTCTCTCCATGTCGAATTGCTTATTGATTTTGGAGATGCTTAGGATGGAAAGGATCTTGATAGGATATAATATGTTATCCTGTTGATGGCAAGTCATTTTTGGTTTTATATTCTATCAATTTTGTTTATCCTTTAGGTTGTGTTTGGATGAGGAATTTCAAGGAGAAAATTCATTTCAATTAAGATATTTAAAAGTCCAAAGTGCAAATATCTTGTTTGGTAAAAAATTTTGAAGAATTTGAAAATTTAAGAGGGATTTCAAAAAATAATTTGAAATGTTCAAATTCCCTTTTGAAAATCCACCTAAAAAGGTGGTTTTAAAAAATTCCTTTCACTCTTTCCTACTTTAGACATGACCTACTCTTAAATACAAAGTTAAAAGCAAAAAAACATATTATTTTATTTAAATTTAATATATATCTTTATTTTTTATATTATTAATAATATTTATATATTTTTACAAATCTAATGATACCCATATTACATATTTTATTTGATTTTTTTCTTTTTCTAATATATAATATTTTTATTTTTATTTTATAATTATTTTTTATTTAATCAAATTCTCGTATTCAAAAATTCTTTCTAAAAATTTTTTATCCAAAGAAGTCAATTATAAATGCTAGTATTTTAAAATGATGAATTTTGAAATATCTTCATTTTAAAATGCCTCAAAATTTCAAAATTCTCCATCCAAATGCACTCTTGTTATATGCCATCTGACATCCTTAGTAGCTTGAATATATTTTGTTGCATATTTCTGTATTATATGCTAATTCTGTATTCTTATTCAAGCAACCTCCTTTAACCTTGGGATGTCACCGCAACTTCATCGATCAAGACCCTTACAGGGTCTAACTACAACACTCAGAAAGAAGTTTGAGACTTAAACACCATGACGCCATTGTCCTCCAAGAGGAGGAGATCATTAAGGCTAGAAGATCTTCTCATTCTACTCTGATGGCAACACAGGCCAATGTTACTGGCAAGAAGAAAGTTGGTAAGGTAGGTCCCAGTAAAAAGTTCAAGTCATTCTTCAAAAAGAAGGTAAAAAGCTCTTCTTCAAAGTCAGCTTCCACCTTTTCTTCTGGGTTTAAATCTCAGAATTCTGATGGGTTCAAAGTAACATGTTGTTTTTGTCACAAGTATGGGCATAAGATGGTCAATTGTAAGAAATTTGCTGAGTCGAAGGTGAAGAAAGGTACCTTGTTTGCATTTGTCAAATTTGAATCCAATTTGGCAGATGTGCCTTCTAAATCATAGTAGTTGAACATCGAGGCAAGTATTAATATAACTAATTGTTTATAGGCATTGACAAGCAGTCAGAGTCTAAGTGAAAGAGAGATTACGGTGAACATGGGTAATGGAGTAAGAGTACAGGCCGAGTGAATCGAAGTAGCTAGATTACTGATGTCTTCTGGGCAATTTTTGGAGTTAACAGATATAGGCTATACCGAGAGAGGGGGTGAATCGGTTTTTACTAAACTTAGGTTCGTTTTTCGGTTCCTCTAAATTCTCTAGCTTAGATTGATATTTTCTAAGTTCTCTAGACTACTCAAGCATGCGATATAAATTCAATTCAATAAGCACAATATAATTGCAAAGTAAAGAGAGTAGGGAAAGAGAGATTTACACAAGTGATTTATAGAGGTTCGGTAACTTGCCTACGTCCTCTACCTTGAGACGCTCCCAAGGATTTTCCCCAAATTCACTATACTTGAATTTGTGTTACACTCCCTCTTTTTGCAGGCTCAAGAGAAACCTCTCTCTTTTTCTAGGCTCAAGAGAAACCTCTTCTTCCTCTTTTTCTAGGCTAAAGAGAAACCTCCCTCTTTTTCTTAGGCTAAAGAGAAACCTCCCCTTTTACAAGGAATGTTTGTGTTTACAAGAGATGTAATCAAAGAAAGGGCTCTAGGTAGGCAAGTGATTACAGAAATTAGGCACAAAGAAAAGCCTATACAATATTTGTGCTAAACAATATAAGAGATAAGTGAATGATAGAAGATGAAGACTTTGGAACTCTTGATTTGTTGTTTGAGGCTTGAGGATTTGAGGAATATGTGTTATGGAGTTGCTGAGTGGTTCCCCTTGCTTCCTTTAGCTTCTAAGCCTCTATTTATAGTCCCTTGGATGGTTTGTGGACATTGGTTGGAGCCAAAACAGAAACCAGCCGTTATATCTCACAGAAACTAGCCGTTGGGGACTTTCTGACTTAAAGGGATCAATCCTTTTACCAAAGGAATCGATCCTTTTCTTCAATCTAGCCTTCCGGGGCATTCTGTCAAAAAGGGATCGATCCCTTTCCCTATGGGATCGATCATTTTCTTCCAGAGGGCATTTTTCCTGCACTTTTGGGTTAGAAATGATATGGCTTTCGATTTTAATTTAACCCAAAACATTTATAAGCTTTAAGGGAGTTTTTCTTGATTTTCTGAAATGAAAATATTGTCCAAAAACTTATAAGTAATTTTCTAAACTTATGTTCAATAATTCTTGAGAAAATTACTTAATATTGAAAACCATTTTATAAAGTATTAAGACCCATAAGAATATATCATTAAATCATGGTCTTAATGTTTGATATGAACACTTAAAAATGGATTGAGAAAATCACGTGTGATAAGGCAAATTTACAATATGAATTAAAACATTAAAGCTTACTTAAGTTTTTGTCATTTCAAAATATATATTGCAATTTAAAGCTAACAATCTCCCCTTTTTTGATATGACAAAACTTAATGTAAATTTGCTTTGAAAATTCTTTTATAAAATACTCCCCCTCAAATAAAGCAGGATTTTATAAAGCTCCCCCTTAATATAAGCATGGGTTTTGAAAATGAATTTTCCCATTATCTCTCCCCCTTAATATCTCTCCCTTTTAATATCTATCTCTCCCCCTTTTTGTCATAGCAAAAAGAAGAAAAAATAAGAAAAAATATGCTCCCCCTAAAATTATGGCTATGTGAGAAGAAATAAATATGCTCCATCCAACAAGAAACGTGTTAGTACATGGGACTCATAGCACAAATAGATAAGTCAATATTCACAAAGAGTATGAAATATTCAACAAAGAGTATGAAATATGACTTATGATCCTAAACCAATTGTTTATAAATAATTTTGCAATAAGGTCTCAATTGGTAAGAAATTAAGCAAGCACCTAAGTATAACAATTGTTCTCTAAAGTCTAACTAAGGTGCATGGCAATACATCATGATTATGAGCTAAAATTAGATGACATATCATATGCAAGAGCTCATAAATCACGTTCAAGCAAGAGTGTGCATAGAATCAAGATATATAGCAATTAACTACAAATTCTAGCACACAAGAGTTTCATGCAAAAATATCCTAAATGAATTCTTCTCTATTTGTCATTTCAAACTAAAGAGTATGAGAAGAATTGTCAATTTAAAGCTCATACCAATTGGCAATTTAGATTTGGCTTACCAATTATTGAAAATATGGTTGCCAGTGATACTAATTGTTATTTTAATTTAAATACCAATTGTTACTAATGGTTGACTTAGGCATTTTGCATGAATCCAATATCTATGTGTAGTGTGTTCATGTCAAGAGAATAATCATTCTAAATATGTAAGAACACAATCACACATCACCAAATATGCATATGGATTAATTAAACATAAGCATACAATCATAAAGTATTAATCCATATTTATATTCACAAAATTATACCACATGGAATATACAAAAAGTCAAGGTATTCAAGCAAACACATTTTCTTCCATGGTTTCAAGTACAAAAATCCTATGCTCATTTTCCAATTCAAGTCCTTAACCAATTATGAGCAAGGAAAGATTCATTAAAGCCCAAGCTTTTTTTCAATAATTTATCCATAAGAAAAATTTAAGTACATGGATGATAAAGTTTCATGCATTTGAACATTTAGGATCCATTTACCATCACAAATTATAGGCCAATGACCATTACCAATTGTTAAATTTACATTTGGAATCAATCACTAGATGTATATTATCATGAAACCTAGTGTGGAATGATAAGTCAAGCTAGACATAATCCTATAAGCATGCTTGACTAAGATGAACAAAAAGGAATGATGAAGATTCATTATGCACTAGTTCATCAATTTCTCAAATATATCCATAAATTCTTGAAATATTTCTCAAAATTATGTTTAAGCATTCATTGAAAGTATATTTCAAGATTATTTCAAGATTCACGAATGTTTTCAACAAGAAAAATGATTTTGCACTTGTGAGTTCAATAAAAATGATATTGATTGTTGAAAGTGATACCATTTATTGGAAATGATACAAGTTGATGGAGTTGAGGCATGATATTAATGAAAAATGATTTTTCATATTCTAAATATCATCAAAAGGAAGTTAAAATATTAAATTTTAAGTTGAGAAGAACGAAGATATCAAGAGAATTAAGAAAACTTCTTAACTAAGGCTTAAAAATGTAGAAAAAGGCATAAATTGCCTAGAGGGATCGATCCGATCGATCCCTAAACTCCAGAATCAAGTTTCCTGCATGTTTTTCCAAAGGGATCGATCCCTCATCCTGGTTCTACAGATTTTTGACAGAAAATCCAACTTGTGAGGTGCCAAAACTTCGTTTTTGAGTATTTTAAGTCCAAGTAAGGGTTTAAACATTTGTAAAACATGATTTTGGACTTGTATGAATGAAAAACATGAATGAAAAACCATTTATCGATAGATTTTGCAATTTTGGAAGGATTTTTACCAATAAATGCATTTTTGGCCTCAAAGGATGTCATTTTGAGAGTTATGCTTGTTTTGGCAAAACCAATGCATTGAATTTCATAAATATGTCAAAACAAACTTGTTCACATAGGTTTTAAGCACATATATCATCAAAGCATACATCTTGTGAACAACATGCCATGATTTCCAACATACATATTCTTCATTAAAGCTCATGACATGGTATTTTGCATGTATGACACATTTATCAGCTTTTGAGCAACTAAATATTATCTAACATATCAAACTTGCTAAACTACAGAAATTCAATAATCATTTCAAAATCACAAATCAAGCCTTTCATTCAATCATCCAATGCATCAAGAACTAACCATTAACCAATCAACAATCATTCAACATGCCTTTTCTTTATTCATTCAACTCACAATGCACCAATAATCATCAACTAAGTGCCTCATTAAATCAAACAAATAATTTTAATATATATGAGTTTTGAGAAGATAGAATATAAGCTTAAACTCCTTTGCTTGAGAGTGCTTTGCCTTGATGTGTTGAGTCCACTTTGAGCTATCCTTTGAAGAATTTTTGTGACCTTGCCAAGGGTGGATCCTCAAGCTCTTTCTCTCTCTCATTGGCACAAGCAATCTCCATGGGGGGTGTGTAAAGCATTTGATCTTCATTGTTTCTTTGTATTCCCATGCTCTAACACTCCTACAAACAAATTCAAGCATGCTTTGGTACCCAAATTTTCTTGGGTCCATGAGAGTTAGTGTTCACTAGTTTAGATCCCTTAGGGATCCATTTCAAACATAATTCATCATTGTTTATAGCATGCTTTGGCACCCACATTTTTCTAACCACTCTTCCTCTAAATGTAGTTTTTCTATAAGTGCATGCTTGTGAAGAGTGTCCTATTCTATTGTAAAGTGAGCATGTAAGAGATAAATCATGCATGGTATTTTTGCTCACTAGGAAATTCTTAAGATGAGTTTCTTTTTGTTTTGCATTATATCCTAGCCCATCTTTGTTAAAGAAAGCTCTTTGGGTCTCAAGCATATGATCTAATTTTTGTTGACCCATATAGAACCTAGAAAATGAGTTATGCAAATTTGTATTCTTTTTATTTAACTCATTTATTTCTAAGTTGGCCTCTTCTAGTTTCTTCTCAAATTCTAACTTAGCATTTTTCAAGGCTTCATTTTCTATTTTTAATTTAGCAATGATTTTCTTATATTTGGAGTTCATGCATTGAAATTTATTTGCTAAATCATTAAAGGCATCTTGTAGCTCATCAAATGTAAAATCATTATTTTCATTAGAACTAGAGCCATTTATGATCGTTTTGCTCGATAGAGGTTAGTCTAAATCAATCTCGAGCCCAAGCTCTTATACCAATTGTTGGCTCTATATGCTATACCGAGAGGGAGGGTGAATCGGTTTTTACTAAACTTAGGTTTGTTTTTCTGTTCCTCTAAATTCTCTAGCTTAGATTGATATTTTCTAAGTTCTCTAGACTACTCAAGCATGCAATATAAATTCAATTCAATAAGCACAATATAATTGCAAGTAAAGAGAGTAGGGAAAGAGAGATTTAGACAAGCGATTTATAGAGGTTCAGCAACTTGCCTACGTCCTCTACCTTGAGACGCTCCCAAGGATTTTTCCCAAATTCACTATACTTGAATTTGTGTTACACTCCCTCTTTTTGCAGGCTCAAGAGAAACCTCTTCTCCCTCTTTTTCTAGGCTAAAGAGAAACCTCCCTCTTTTTCTTAGGCTAAAGAGAAACCTCCCCTTTTATAAGGAATGTTTGTGTTACAAGAGATGTAATCAAAGAAAGGGCTCTAGGTAGGCAAGTGATTACAGAAATTAGGCACAAAGAAAAGCCTATACAATATTTGTACTAAACAATACAAGAGATAAGTGAATGATAGAAGATGAAGACTTTGGAGCTCCTGATTTGTTATTTGAGGCTTGAGGATTTGAGGAATATGTGTTATGGAGTTGCTGAGTGGTTCCCCTTGCTTCCTTTAGCTTCTAAGCCTCTATTTATAGTCCCTTGGATGGTTTATGGACGTTGGTTGGAGCCAAAACAGAAACTAGCCGTTATATCTCACAGAAACTAGCCGTTGGGGACTTTCTGACTTAAATGGATCGATCCTTTTAACAAAGGGATCGATCCTTTTCTTCAATCTAGCCTTCCGGGGCATTCTGTCAAAAAGGGATCGATCCCTTTCCCTATGGGATCGATCCTTTTCTTCCAGAGGGCATTTTTCCTGCACTTTTGGGTTAGAAATGATATGGCTTTCGATTTTAATTTAACCCAAAACATTTATAAGCTTTAAGGGAGTTTTTCTTGACTTTCTCAAATGAAAATATTGTCCAAAAACTTATAAGTAATTTTCTAAACTTATGTTCAATAATTCTTGAGAAAATTACTTAATATTGAAAACCATTTTATAAAGTATTAAACCCATAAGAATATATCATTAAATCATGGTCTTAATGTTTGATATGAACACTTAAAAATGGATTGAGAAAATCATGTGTGATAAGGCAAATTTACAATATGAATTAAAACATTAAAGCTTACTTAAGTTTTTGTCATTTCAAAATATATATTGCAATTTAAAGCTAACAGTGATAACAAGTATATTGGGTCTAGAACTCTATTTGATGGTTTATATAAATTGGATTTGCATTCTGATGTTAATCAATCTTTAACTTCTTCCTCTTCTTCCTCTAATATGTATGATGTGAATGCTATGGTTGTTGGCTCTAATCGGGGTAGGATAAATAAAAACTCTTCGTTGCTATGGCTATGGTTATGGCATAGGCGTTTAGGACATATCTCAAAACAGAGAATGCAGAGACTCATCAAAGATGGTATTCTGCAAGTTTTGATTTCTCTGATTTTGGTACATGTGTTGATTGTCTCAAAGGGAAACTTCCTAGTAAGACTAGGAAAGAAAAGAAACACAGATGTGAGGATGTTTTGGAACTAATTCATACTGATATTTGTGGGCCACTGACACCTGCTGCATTAGGTGGGTACAAGTATTTCATCACCTTCATTTATGACTATTCTAGTTTTGGTCATGTTGAACTCATTCGAGAAAAGTCTGATTCCTTTGAAGCCTTCAAAGTTTTCAAGTCCACTGCAAAGCTTCAAAAGGGTAAGCTTATTAAGGTTGTGAAATTAGATAGAGGTGGTGAATACTATGGTCGATATGATGAAACTGGGCAGAATCCTAGACCTTTTGCTAAGTTCTTATAGGATTGTGGAATTGATGCTCAGTATACAATGCCTGAGATACCTCAACAGAATGGATTTGCAAAGAGAAGAAATCGCACACTTCTTAACATGGTATGCTGCATGTTGAGTAACTCCACTCTATCGAATTTCTTGTGGGGTGAAGCATTAGAAATTGCAGCATACATTCTGAATCAAGTTCCGAGTAACTCAGTTCCCAAAACTTTTTTATGAGTTGTGGTCAGGCAAGAAGCGGAGCCTACATCATTTCCACTTTTGGGGTTGTAAAGCAGAAATAAGACTATACAACCCACAGTTGTTGAAGAAGCATGAGAAGAATTGTTAATTTATGCCTTTTTCTACATTTTTAAGCCTTAGTTAAGAAGTTTTCTTAATTCTCTTGATATCTCCTTTCTTCTCAACTTAAAATTTAATATTTTAACTTCCTTTTGATGATATTTAGAATATTAAAAATCATTTTTCTTTAATATCATGCCTCAACTCCATCAACTTGTATCATTTCCAACAAATGGTATCACTTTCAACAATTAATATCATTTTTATTGAACTCACAAGTGCAAAATCATTTTTCTTGTTGAAAACATTCGTGAATCTTGAAATAATCTTGAAATATACTTTCAATGAATGCTTAAACATAATTTTAAGAAATATTTCAAGAATTTATGGATATATTTGAGAAATTGATGAACTAGTGCATAATGAATCTTCATCATTCCTTTTTGTTCATCTTAGTCAAGCATGCTTATAGGATTATGTCTCTTAGCTTGACTTATCATTCCACACTAGGTTTCATGATAATTATACATCTAGTGGATTGATTCCAAATGTAAATTTAACAATTGGTAATGGTCATTGGCCTATAATTTGTGATGGTAAATGGATCCTAAATGTTCAAATGCATGAAACTTTATCATCCATGTACTTAAATTTTTCTTTTGGCTAAATTATTGAAAAAAAGCTTGGGCTTTAATGAATCTTTCCTTGCTCATAATTGGTTAAGGACTTGAATTGGAAATGAGCATAGGATTTTTGTACTTGAAACCATGGAAGAAAATGTGTTTGCTTGAATACCTTGACTTTTTGTATATTCCATGTCGTATAATTTTGTGAATATAAATATGGATTAATACTTTATGATTGTATGCTTATGTTTAATTAATCCATATGCATATTTGATGATGTGTGATTGTGTTCTTACATATTTAGAATAATTACTTTCTTGACATGAACACACTACACATAGATATTGGATTCATGCAAAATGCTTAAGTCAACCATTAGTAACAATTGGTATTTAGATTGAAATAACAATTAGTATCATTGGCAACCATATTTTCAATAATTGGTAAGCCAAATCTAAATTGCCAATTGGTATGAGCTTTAAATTGACAATTCTTCTCATGCTCTTTAGTTTGAAATGACAAATAGAGAATCATCCTATCAAATTCCCCCACACTTAGCTTTTGCTAGTCCTGTAGCAAAACCTAAACTAACTTCCTAAAGAACTAAATCCTAAATCCTAACTCACTTTCGTAGGAATCACGATTGCATTTAGCTTATGCAATAAGCCTTTAAACCCCTAGGTCACCCCTAGTGGACGAGTTGTGTCTCGTGAGGGCTTTCAGAAGATATACCCACAAAATCTTTTACTTAAGACTCAATCCTAAAAATTCAAAATAAGACTCAAAAATTAAAAATTAAGACTCAAAACAAGATTAAGATCATGAAATATTTTCAATCTTTCAATTTTTAACTCATAACTTCAACAAGAGTCAAATAAATCAAGTCAATCATATTCTAATCATTACTTCTCATATTCATGCATACTTCTAAATAAATTCATGCAAAATTCACAATCAACACAATTGAAACATATAATATCAACTTTGCAATTATCCACTTTACATTACCACAAACAAAGTCAATAGATCAAGAATTTTTTTTTCTATTTTCTCTTCCTTCTTTTTCTTTTTTTTCTTTTGAGGTTTCAATAATGGTTTCCCTAAGTACTTACTTGCCTTTTTACGCGAATGTTAATATTGGTGATACCAACACCCGGTTACTCAACAAGTAAGCCCTCTTTTAGAGTGCTTTGCATACTCATATTTTAAGTCACTTCAAGAATTTAATCAACAAGATCGAGTAACTCAAAATATTGGAGTAGAATTTAAAGCTTTCAACCTCTATTTTTCTTCACTTTTTATGTTTTTTTTTTATTGTCTATTTATCCTTTGCTTATACCAACTTCAATGAACTAATCACATTATCAATATCATATGAGCAATCATATTTAATCATGAACTCACATAAATTCTTTAGAAAGTACTCACTTCAACAATAATAACAATCAAAATACTCTCAACTTTCCTATAAAACTTTGTTTTAGTTTAGAATCAATCCTTAAAAGAAAGAAAACATATCATGATCTTTAAAACTAAAAAATTTAACGTCTATTTTTTTCAAAAAAAAAATTTTCCAGTTCCTAAAAAAAAACACTCTATAGACTCTTAAACCAATATTCCCCCCCACACTTAAATCTTACTAAAGTAAGTCTAGCATGGAAAGAAGAACAATAAAAACTCAAAAAATTAAATGGTAATACAAGAAAAGGAAAGAAATACTCCCTCGTTTTACATCCTTGGGTTGCCTCCCAAGTAGCGTTTTTGTTTAATGTCGTTAGCTCGACTGCTCCACCTTCCATCATCCAATCCCAAACCTCAACTTTTTTATCGGTTTCTCGAGTTCCTCATTCTCAAGATTTTTGCTCATGGCTATTTCTAGCTCATCTTTAAGAACTTGCTTTTCATCACCTTTTAATTTCCTCTTGGAAGTGCATAGTTCCTTTAAAAGCTTGGCATCGCAAGGCACTTGATCGTTAATTTCATCAAGGAGAGGAATATTAACTTCCATTTTCCTAAATGTCTTCAATGTCTCCTTGTCTTGCTCTTCATTTGTAGCTCTTGCAAACCTACCAGGAAAAGGATGAGAGTAAGTAGAAGAATTAAAAGGAATTTGTTTATCACTTACCTCAGCTTTGAGTTCTTTGATTTCAACATCCTCATAGTGCTTTATAAAGTTGTTGAAATTCTCTCTCCCTTTTACATTGTGGATGTCAACATCTCCTCCTTTAATATTGAAATCAGTTTCATCCTCCCTTTCTATAAAGTCATCGACATCTTCATGTGCACTTTCCTTGGATTCAATTTCCCTTTCACTTTTCAAGGTGATGTTAGTAACATTATCTCTTGGATTCTCCACCAGTTGAGAGGTCATAGCTTCAATGTTACTTAAAGAATTCATTATTTGACTCACATGGTGATCAATATTCTTAATATAAAGATCAGCCTCTTGTGACAAATGTAAAGTTTTAATCTCAAGAGTTTTAACAATATCTTCAAGAGACATACCTGATTCTTGAGGTGGAGGCATACCTGAGTCTTGAGGTGGAGCTTGATATGTATCTTGGAATGGCACATTGTAAACCTCATATTGATTCCCATAACTAAAATTAGAATGATCCCACCATCCTTGATAGTAAGTATCGTAGTGTGGTTCATAATTATAGTATGGGTCATAATTATAATATGGTTCATAAGCTTGCTCCATGGAGTCCTCTCACTTCTCGTCTTGGGAGGTAGTAGTGGTGGATGTTGTGGTGTTTGTGGCACCACGCTTTAGGTTGCTTGTATGTAGTCCCTAATATTTTGAAGTTTGTGATTAGAATCCTCGTCAAATAAGCAATCCCTGAAAAAGAAAAGAAAAGAAAAAAAATCAGATTTTAATTAAAATAATTAACTTAAACAAAAATTCAATCCCTGGCAACGGCCCCAAAATTTGATGAGTGTCGTGAGTCACCAAAAATAAAATTTCCTAACTCTACTATGTAATAGCAAAGCAAAGGTCGAACCCACAGAGACTGAATTATTTAAGTTAATTATTAAATTAAAAATCTAATCTTAGGGTTTAGGGAAAGAAGAAGTTTGGGGGTTTTGGAGACTATTCTAAAATAAAGAAAACAAGAATTATTAAGTATCAAAGACAAATAGCAAAAAGCTTCAATTACGAGGCAATCAATCATTCTTGGATTTTGATGTTGATCATTGATTACAAAATATTATTGTCAATTAAATAGTCAACCGTAGCATAACAACAAGCTCTGTTACACCATCTTTCCTTACTGAGTCGTTAGTTAAAACAAGCTCTTTAACTAATCTCTAACTACTTAACCTATCTAGAACAAGCTCTTTAGATATAAGTTGTAGCAGCATTAACAACAAGAAAGATATGGGCTGACATTAGATAACAAACACATAAGCTCGGTTCATTTAATCTAAACCTTAATTCTCCTCCATCCCTAGTGATTAACTCCACAAGCAATTACGAACTTATGTTTTTAATTTGGCGGTAGATTATTTAATTTAACTAAATAGTGTGCACCCTATCTAATCAAACAAACAATCATTATAATGTGCTCAGAGAATCTTGGATATTTAATCAACAATTATATAATATGTTCAAGAATCTCACAACATGCTTTTCCTAAGAATAATCAATTTACCTCATAACTGAATAAGAAAACTACTCACTAGACATATTCAAGATCATAAAATTCAAGTTTAATATTATAAAGATTACAAATATCATGCAAGAAACAATCAAAGAAGCAATCTTTAATAATATAAAATCAGAATTAATAATCAAGATTATAAACTAGCAAGCAAGAACACACAAACAATATTAATTTAAATAAAGAAAACAAAATCAGAATTAAAAATAATAAAGAAATAAGCAAAATAATAAAAATAAAATTTCTATTAAATCTACTCTAAAACTAAACAAGAGAGAAGAGGGGGAAGAGAGGGATGTGAGGGATTTGAGAGATGTAAAGGGATGTTGTTTATGAGAGCCTTGTGCTCTTTATATAGGCCTAAGGAAGAGTTTAAAAGACTTTCCTAAGCAATGTGGGATTCAGATAAGAGTTTACTTGGGAAACAAGTAATTTGACTAGTCAAACTCTTATCTTTATCTCATCATCTTTTACAATTATTTTCTAAGTAAAATTCCTAAGGCCTATTTTTATTAATTAATTACAGATCTAAGACAAAATAAAATTAAGAAACTATCTTCTCTCAACAAAATCTGGTCTTGAACTTGCTTTGTTGGAATTTCTTCTCAATCTCGTTTTTCTGCCTAGAATTTCGTAGAGATTTTGTCTAGACGTTTGACCCATCAAATGAACTCCGATTTTTGCGATCTTGGACATTCTGGAAACCTTGAGAAGTTCTCTACAACTTCTATGAAGGCCACTTCTTGAGATCAGGCCGTTAAGTTGGTCAAAAACGTCAATCTTCCAAGCTGGACAGAAAATACTGCACTTTGCTCTTTTTAGCTTCTTTTTATTCCAACTTTGATATTTAATACCTAAAACATAAAATAAACATTAGTAAGCTCTTTTAGGTATAAAATATCAATAAAGAAAATATATTAGCACATATAAAATTCACAAAATATGATCCTATCAAGCATACATTCTGAATCAAGTTCCGAGTAACTCAGTTCCCAAAACTTTTTTATGAGTTGTGGTCAGGCAAGAAGCCGAGCCTACATCATTTCCACTTTTGGGGTTGTAAAGCAGAAATAAGACTACACAACCCACAGTTCAAGAAGCTTGACAAGAAAACTATCAGTGGAAATTTTGTTGGCTATTGTGTTGGCTCAAGAGGTTCTAGATTTTATTGTCCTTCCCAGACCACTAGAATCATAGAGTCTGACCATGCCTTTTATTTTAAGGATGACTTTGACAGTGAGAGTTCTGAACCCCGCAAAGTTACTCTCAGGGAGGAACGTGTTGTTATGCCTATTCCTTACATGCCTTATCCGATGGTGGGAATGCCACAAGTAAATGAACCAAGAGTTGATCCTGAAGTGTCCATTCCTGAGCCTGCCTCATAACCCGAAGAGATAGTTCTTGATATTAATGTTGATGATGTCCCATTAAGGAGATCACAAGGGACTAGAAGACCTGTAATTCCTAATGACTATGTTGTTTATCTGCAAAAACACGAATATGATGTTCATTCGTCCTCTGATCCTACTACTTATTAGGAAGCAATTAATGATTCAAAAGTCTTCAAGTTGGATACTTGTTATGCAGGAGGAGATGACATCTTTGTTTCATAATGGCACATGGGATCTAATTGAATTGCCATATGGTTGTAAACCAATTGGCTACAAATGGGTCTACAAGACAAAGTTAGATTCTAATGGCCAAGTAGAAAGGTTTAAAGCTCGATTGGTGGCCAAATGCTTTAAACAAAGAAAAGGTATTGACTATGCAGAAACCTTCTCTCCAGTTTCTACTAAGGACTCCTTTAGGATCATCATGGCATTAGTAGCTCATTTTTACTTAGAGCTACATCAAATGGATGTGAAAACTTCTTTTCTTAATAGTGATTTACTTGAAGATATCTATATGGAACAACATGAAGGTTTTGTATTTCCAGAGATGGAAAATATGGTCTGCAAGCTTAGGAAGTCCATCTATGGACTTAAGCAAGCTTCCAGACAGTGGAATTTGAAGTTTGATGGGATTGTGACGTCACTTGGTTTCAAAGAAAATGTTGTTGATCAATGCATATATCTTAAGGTCAGTGGGAGTAGTTTTGTGATTTTAGTGCTCTATGTTGATGATATCTTATTAGTAGCTAATGACATTGACCTATTGATTGAGACAAAATACATGTTGTCATGTCACTTTGATATGAAAGATCTAGGCGAGGCCTCTTTGTTTTGGGAATTGAGATCCTACGTGATAGAACAAGAGGCATACTTGGATTGTCTCAAAAGGCCTACATTGACGGTATCTTGAGTAGGTTTAACATGAGTACATATACTCTAGCAAAGGCGCCTATAGTGAAAGGTGACGTTTTTTCAAAAACCTAATGTCCTTGTAATGATGATGATAGAGCTTATATACAAAATATACCGTATGCCTGTATAGTGTGTAGTTTAATGTACACTCAAGTTTGTACACGTCCTGATATAGCTTTTGCTGTTAGTGTACTTGGGAGATTCATATGAGTGATCTTGGGATAGAACACCAAAAGGCAGCAAAAAAAGTGCTGAGATATCTTCAAGGCACTAAAGATTATGTTTTGACATGTCAGTGATCCGACGACCTGAACATACTTGGATATTCTAATGCTAATTTTGCAAGCTGCCCAGATGGCAGAAAATCAACTTCTGGTTATATTTTCATGATGGCTGGAGGAGCTGTTTCTTGGAAAAGTGCAAAATAGATACTTATAGCGTCCTTGACAATGGAAGCAGAATATATGGCATGTTATGAGGCTACATCCCAAGTTATTTGACTATAGAATTTCATCTTGGGGTTGGATCCTGTTATTCCCATTCCAAGGCCGCTAAAGATGTTCTGTGATAATTTTGCAGCAGTTGCTCTCTCTCATAACACTAGGAGTTTCTCACGCTCCAAACATATAGATATCAAATACCTATTTGTAAGAGAGAAAGTCATG
Source organism: Heritiera littoralis (assembly GCA_031772115.1). Taxonomy (NCBI): domain Eukaryota; kingdom Viridiplantae; phylum Streptophyta; class Magnoliopsida; order Malvales; family Malvaceae; genus Heritiera; species Heritiera littoralis. Next base: position 1,550,021 of record JAPDPK010000024.1, on the reverse strand, counting down.
AAGTCCATTATTGATATAGAGCACATTCCTACATGGCTCATGTTAGCTGATCCACTAACTAAGGGTGTAGCTGTTAGGGTGTCCAAACAACATGACACCAATATGGGCTTGTTAGAGCCTTTTGTTGTATCAAGTTAGTGGGAGCCTTGTGTAATATAATCAGTTGTAACTGTCTTCTAATTAGACTCTTATATGCCATATTTTGTTTTATATATATATATATATGATCAATTTGTGCACATTTAGTTGTTTATGGCATTTGGTTGAATGAGATATTCTATGTTGTGATCTCATATGCTTCTTTAAAGCGATGCATCATTTTAGTTTTCGATGATGCATGACCTTATGGAGATGGATAGTTTATTTTGTTTTTCATATTATTTCCATTTCACACTTCTATACTACTATTTTGGATTGAAGTCTTTATGAGTTTGCACATTTGTACCATTCGGTATGATGTATTTTGAAGCTCGTAAAGACTTATTATTGTTGGAGTATTTATGAGACTGTGCATTTATACCCTATTGGCATAATGTGTTTAGAAAGGCTCATGAATACATGTTGATATTGTATGATATTTTCGTTAATTAACTTAACTGTCCAAGTGGGAGTGTTGAAATATCTCGATAATGTGGACTACTTAATATAATTAATATTATGTAAATTAAATTGGTGGTATATTTTGTAAGAAGTGTGACCTATATTATTGTTATATATATTATACATATCAATATAATATTTACACGTGTTAATCCATAATGGGATAGGTTATAACACATGATATTGATAATATAGGGGGTCCCTGCCCTTGGCACATATATATGGGCAATAGTATGGCCCATTGTTACTGTTGCATCTTGGCCAAAAAGGGAACAAGGGCAGTTCACTCCCTTGCTCTCTCGTTCCTCTCTACTGCTCACCATCATCTTCCTTCCTCCTTGCACAAAACCTCAATGGTAGACCAAAATGATCAAGGCTCCGGCAAAGCACCATCAAAGCAGTCTTTGGAGCATGCAATGGTTGCTAGTAGTAACTCAAGTGGTGGTGGCGTTCATGGTTTTAGCTCCAATAATCCAGGTCAGTTTTTCTCTCTATTTTATTGTGCTAGTGGTTGTTTGGTGGTTGATTTATTTCCAACGTATATTTGAAATAAATTATTTCTTTTTTGTTTCTCCATGAAAAATCACATTCATTTACCAAAAAAATTGTAATTATATTTATAAACTATAAAGCAGGTTGCAAATATTAGATAATGCTATTAATAGGTTTTTTCCTAAAGCTAATTAACAAGCCATAGCCATTTTAGAAAACCAGTGACCAAACATGTTCCATTTGAACAGGCTATTGTTTATGATTGCCAACATTGCTGATCCTCCTTAAACCTTCGAATGCCCGAATGGTCTCTGCATCAAAGCCACCTGCAAACTGGAGTCTTTGAATGGTTGGTGAAGGCTTAACAAGAAACTTCTAAAAGCAAAAGATGAACTTTGTCGAGAGATTGAAGTACCTGGTGAACTCTATATGCAAATCGAACTCCTTGAAGCAAGAGATTGTTTTCTCGTGAGGATTCGTTGGATTGCAGTTCTTTGGCTGTTGTATTCATGTATTCCCTTCCTAGCCGCAGTGAGCTAAATTTCATCTGTAAACATTTGCAAGCAGAATCATGGAATTATATATACATTCGTACAAATAAAGGGTATGCTTCAAGGCCAAAAATCCGTCATTAGCAAGGTTAATTTCATTAATTTGACAGTCCCTTTGAATGCAATTCAAAGTTAAAAATATTTCTTTTTCTTTAATTCAATTTACTATGTTGTTAGATTTGACAAGTCTAAATACGATAAGATTCGAAAACAACACAAATAAAATATACGAATGTAACACAGATTAAAATTTATTAGAATTATATATGAATATGATAGAATATATAAAAATTTGTATATGGCATGTTGACATGAAATTTCGTGTTTAACGCTAACACACAAACACGAATTTTATACCGGAATTATAAAGTATAGTTGAATTATCATGTTATGACCACCAACCTGACCGATTAGTCCTGTATCCAACATCCATTCCCATGGGATATGGAAATCTCTGTATCTTTTGCTGGTGCTTTCCCTTATCCTTTCTATATTGTTAACACTCTGCTCCAACCTGTAAATTTGATGTTTCATCATGCAGTTAATTTATACCATTGATTGAAAATAGCAAGTTATATAGTAATTCAGTTTATACATGCTCGCCTGTCTTGAAATGCTTGCATCCTGCGAAGCTCTAAATTAAAAGACTCTTTGGGATTCACCGCAAACGATGAGACTTCAGCTTCAAGGTTCTTCAGGTCTCGGTAGCTAAACGCAGCTTCTCTCATGGCATCTGCTTTCCTCTCTGGCCATTGTGGGAAATGCTTCAAAACTGCCCTTTCATCAACCAGGGAAGATAATTCCTGATCCAGCCATTTCACAAATCCCTCTACATCTGATATATCCTTGAAGGCTGCAGATTGAACCTCTGAGATTAAGAAATTTATGAACTCCTTTTGTTTTTCCACTTCTGATTTTATCTGTAAACAGGCCTACTGTTAAAACAAAAATGTTGGTTTCTGGAATCTGGATGATGAATTATGAATGCACTTACAGCTGAAACATAGGTTGACCGGTTCTCGATTTCTCCTATCATGTTCCTAGTAAATGCAAGTGCGGGAGTTGCTGTAGCGTTGGTTTTGTTTTCCATGTTGGCATCTTTTCTTGTTAATGAACGATAAAGCTCCACAACTTCTGGTACTCGGCGCACTGATCTAGAGCCTGCCAACACCTTCGATGGCAAAGGTGGAGGTGGTGGTGCTGGTGCTGATAGCGCTTTAACTTTCTTCTCGTTCACTTCCTTCGGAGAAGAGGAGATAAGAGAATTAGAACTCGGTGGTGGTTTTGGCACTTTTGATTGCCTATCTTTTCTCATGGCTAGTTCCTGGAAACTCGGCCTTGGATAGACATTTTCTTCTACAAGAATCTGTTCCGGAACTTCTACGAAATCTGATGATTTCTGTTGAGTTGCGTCTGCATTGCAATTGTCAATGGAGTTATGCAACTTCTTCCAAAGCATTGATTTTCTCTCATTATCATGTGCCTTGAGAGAACTCATTTGCGCTTTTAGGCGAGCTACCTCCTGCTTTAGTTCCTTATTTTCTTTCTCCATTGCATCGTTTCTAGCCCGAGAAGCCTCGAGTTCTTTCTTGAGGCAGGTGATTTGAAGGAGTTCTAATTCATCATCTTCAAGTGGCATTTTGATAATTTGATTTTCCTCTCTTTTTCCGCTTTCATCAAAGGATGACAAGAAGAGCTCGAGAGCATACTGATCTGCTGAACATTTCTCCTTTTATTCATGCTCTTTACTTTTGAAGCAAGGGATGCTTACCTAAGCCTGAGGATTGATACTTTACAAAATGCCCATGACTCTGCTGGTTTTTGCAATTCTGAAGCAAGGAAAGGCAGATTCTACCCAGGGTTGTTTTTGGCATTTGCTAGTCTAATTTCGTCAGCCATGGAGATTTATTCTGTTCACTTTTACAAGAGTGGACTGTGGCTGATGAATTTTCTTGAGTTTGCTGACACTTCTGTCACTACTGCATTGTAATTGTCATTGGCAAGCCATGTTAGGTGCACCATTAATTCTAGTCAGATTCCCCTCAAGACTCCTGGTGTTTAATTAATTATTACTCTTGCAGATTACATTGCAACAGTTTCTGGAATCCTACTAGGAATTCCAGGATTTCAGCATAGTTTAGTAGGTAAGCAGATTAAGCAAGGAGCTTCTTCCATGTTTTAAACCTGTTCTCCTGAAGTATGGCCAAAACCAGGAATTCAGACATGACTGATTGCAAGTTGCCAACTGCCTTTTGTGGCACTTTTACTTCCAAGTCCAACCCATCGCCATCCAAGTGTCAGCCTCCGACTAGAATGTTAATATCATTAGCTAGATCTCTTTACACTGTTGCAGAGTTCCTTGTGAGACTGAATTGCGTTTGCTGGAGTTTGCTTGTGAATCAAGGGTAAGAAAAAGGAAAGAAGGGTGAATGAAGGACGGTGAAGGTTGCTGACAGTGCAAAATTAAAGAAAAAGAAAAAGAGAAAGTGCTGATTATTACAGCTGACCAGAATAAGATCTCTAGTTTTACTTTCTTTCTCCCTTCTTTTGTCTTCTGCATATTTATCTATTGTTTCACATGCCTCTATATCGCTTTTGGAAAAAGCCGAGCCCTATGCTGTCAGAATTTATTCCTAGAGATCATAGCTTTCTCTGGCTTTGCTAGGTATTCTAAGACATGGTTAATTTCCAATGCTGAATGAAGTTCATGTTGTTAAATCTAGGACAGGTGATTTGATTTCATTGCAATCAACCTATTAATTGGCTAATTATTCAGGTGGGGAAAGATCGCTGTGAAATGGAGAAGTTTTATTTTCGGGGGTGGTTGAATCAGATAGTTAGAATCACAAGAAATTATGATTTCAGTGAAGAATACAGGAGTAAGTTGGGCTCTCGGGGCAATGCAGTGCACATGACTCCCATATTGTGAAGTTTAAAAAAAATCATGTGTATCTTCTTAACGGAAAAATTGTTTCTGTTTGAATTCGTGATTTTTAGATCACAAAAAATGTAATTTTTACCGTTACATTGAGATTTCCCTACTCTAAGATGCTCCTAATGATCTCTTTATTCTTCTAGAAGCTTTTTAAAGACTTGAAGCTTGCTGCGGATGGAAAGTAACACACCCCGTGGGCTGTAGCTGGCACAAGACCTTGAAGGGATCTACTCAAACAGGTTAGCTTTACTTTCAGGGAAGCCCCGAATTTCCACATGGTCCATGCTTGCATGGCCATCTTGAGCTCACAAATGAATTCCCTAGTCGGCAGGGAACCTTGCTGAACTTTCTGGAAAGGAAGAAAACGCAGAAACATGGGTGGCATATGCCCGAAGACAAGGGGACTATGAGACTTAAAACTACTATCTCATCATTCGGTATTCGTTGAGACAGGTTGCTACATGCAACCATAGGATGATGCATGGAATCCCAAACATGAATAATTCTCTTTACAAGCAAGCCTGGCCCATGAGGCAATCAGAATATCAGAAAATCTTTAGAAGCTTGAAATTCAAGGTCTTTGGTTAATTATGGACAGGTACAACAAGAACTAACACAAGTCTTGTATCCAAACTGATGATACACGTTATGCATGTAGATTACTTGACCATATGTTGTAGATATAAATGGAAAATCGTGCGAAACTTCCATATGTGAGAAAAAGTAGACATCCTTTCATAAATCTTGTTTAGCAGTCCTAGCGATTGCTAAAAAAGAACTGAAATGTATAATAACGCAGGATCGATGGAATGTAAAATCAGAGGGATTACAACACGAAAGAAAATTAAGTTTCTCTCGCCCTGTATATATCAACTTATTTTGATCAGTACATAATTGATCAATGACTTAAATTCGAGCAGCATTCAATAAAAACAGAACTTGAACCAACACATATACCTACATAGGCATGTGAACAAAACAAAATAGCATACTCACATCAACAGAGTTACAGAGAAACAGGATGAAATTGAGAGTTGAGACCAAGGCCTAGCTAGTTTAAACTGATACAAACGTACTAAAAGTACTAGTTTTTCCTCTTGAGCCATTGATCATGCAGCCATGTGAGCAACCGCTTGATTGACCATTAAGTATTCAAAGAATATTGGACAACCTGAAGTTGAAGGTGTTTCACTAATCTTGAGAGTCTTTACCCCAACAATCTTTGCGCAATAGAGAGAAGCATGATCTTGGCGCTAGCATCAGCAGTATAACTGTCATATTCTGTCTAAAATGCAACTTCTGTTTTCTGTATTCAGTATTCTCATCAAACAATCAGCGGGAGTGGTAGGATAATCGAAGGACTCTCACTTGAAACAAAAAAATCAAGAAACCAAGTACAAGGAAACAGTGCCATGTAGCATTGCATATTCATGTTGCCAAAACTGGAATTCTCTTTTGCCCCGTAAATGCTTGTCGAAGCCTATAATACCCATTTCTGTAATGCTCAAGGGAGAAGCAAAGCTGTCTTATAGCTTCTCGTTTCTCTTCTGCTCTTTCCAATATTGTGATTCTGTGTCTCTCAATCTCATCCTCCAGTTCCTTAGCTCTTGCTTGCATTTCCTTCACCAGTTTATGCACTCCTTCAGCGCTAGCAATTAGCTCCACGTGTTCCATATGTAATTGGTGCATATGCTTGTCCATTTGAACAATCTGATCATCCCTACAACTAACCTCTTCTTTGAGTGAATCAATTTTGGTCTTGAGCTCATCTCTCTCTGATTTTAAAGTCTCAAGGTTTTCATTTAAAATTTTAATGCATTCACCTTTCTTATAAATCTCTACATTCAACTGCTCAATTTCACTCTGAAACCTCTTCTCTGATTCTTTTTTTTCGTTCACGGATTTTCTGATCTCCTCCTCCAAGGAACGGCCATGTGATTCCCATTCTCTGAGCTGTTCTTCCAAACAAATCCGTAACTCCAACAATTTCGATATTTCGGCTTTAATATGAGCTTTTTCTGGAAAAATCTTCTGCTCAGCATCAGATACAGCTATCTTTAAATCCCTGATCTCATGATCCCTGTCTGATAAACTATTCTTTAACATGGCAATTCTTTCCTGCAGCTTGGAGACCTCTCTTTTCTCTGCATTCAGTTTGGATTTCCATGTGATTATCTCTCTTTGAGCCGTATTGAGCTGGCCCTGCAAAGTTTGAATTCTTTCATGAGATTGCTTCTTCTCAAGCTTCAAACAAGCAATTTCTTTCTCAGAACCCCGGAGCGTTTCTTTAGTGGCATTCAACTCTTCCACCAGTGCCTGGATCTTGCCATCCGAATGTTGATTTTGTTTCTCCACTACAACAATCTTATTTTTAAGCTCTGATGCCTTATTTACCTCAATCTCCTGCTCAGTCTTATGCATCTTGACATTTTCTTCTAAGGTTGATTCAGACTCAGCTGCTTCCAGTTGTTTGTATTTTTGGAGCTCAATCCTCAACCTATTGATTTCTTCTTCAGAGTGCTGTATTTTTTTATTAGCAATTTTCAGTTCTTCCTCGTACTCCCCGATTCTAGCAAGAAGATCAGAATTATTGTTTTTTGCTCCTCTTAACGAACAATCTGTATTCTCTTCCTCTAGCAACCGTAGTTTCTCTTTCACTTCACGGAGCTCCATATCCAATTCAACCATTTTCCTAGTCACCCCTTGATCACCCCCATTCCCTGATAAAAATGAGTAATTATTGACTGAGGAATCATCAGATTCTGGTTCAGAATCTGTTAAAGAAGATGACTCATCTCCTTCTTTCTGGTACACATCAGAGCTGCTTGCACCAGATCCAAGGAAGACATTGAAACCAGCAGCTCGTGGACCAGATTTTCGGCGACTCAGCTTTTGATCTGGGGAGGGCCAAATAGAAGTCAGTTCAGAGCCAATGTCAGAGATGTCAGAACCCTGAGATCGGAGGTCTGATGGAATATTCTTCCTCAGTTCTCCCGTCAAATGATCATAACGCTCTGCCAAAGAACGATACATGCGGTAGAACTCCTCAACATGAGCTACAAGTTCGGGCCGCTTCTGATAATACATCTCAGCCTTTTTTGCAAATGTATCTGCGTCTTCTTCAATCAGCTTCAACATGTGTTTGACGCTGCGATCCATTTCTGTAAGCAGAACAATAAGACTAGTCACATTGGAAAGCTATGCAGATAGGATTGGTTAATAGCTATATCACTAGAATGGGGATAAAATGAAAAGCAGTGGAAGTGGCTAATAGTATACTTCTGCTTCTTTTACAAAATAAGCAGAGTCTTCGAAAGGACAAGTCCGAAAACCTTGCAACAAATTATTCAGTTCAACAACAGGTATTTCATTAAAATAGTTAGCTCTTTATGCACATACAAGAAAGGAAAGGAAACACACTTGGAAAACATTTTTGAAGATTTATACCACATTTTGGGGTGTTATAGCAGCACCTTACTTACCCTCAAGATTTTCTGCCAGCCACCTTGAATTCTTGGGGCTGATGTGGCTATCCCACCACCATGAATGTGACTTTCTGAATTCTGTTCTCTTCATGCTTTTTGTTAAATGACCCTAAAAAGAGAAGAAAACAAAATTATGAACATAAAAATACTCACTGCACAATTGATAATACTAGAATAAAGTTGTTAGTTCTTTGTCCGTTTGTTCTTTTTTTTTTTGCTTGTGTGTGTTAACCATGAGAGCGGTTTAGTTAATTGTGCTATATTTCAACATTTATTTGGTAAGCCATACAAAAATCTCTACAGAATCTCTCTACATAGGAAAAGGATTGCTTCCATTAAAATTACAACTAGTCATCTGTAGACTATCATATTTTTTATGAACAACAAGGAAAACAGTGGCCACAATACTACAACAAGTGCGTCAAGTGCTGACTATAAATTTTTTATGGCATATGTTGTTCAGAATGCAAGAATATCTTGTATTATCAATCTCTACAACAATTCCTATGTTGGTTTTTTGACTATAATAATAACATGGATAAGCAAATATCGGAATTGCTCTTAGGTTGTTACAGCAAAAGCAGAGGAAATCATAAACAAACTGTAATTAGAAATTTCAGTATGATAGTGGGCAACTAGCAAAAGTACTGCTGCTAAAAGCTTAAATATAGCTAGGTATAGATCATTTCTCATAGAAATAACAATTTCTTACCGAAGAATTCGCCATTTTGCAAGCTGGTTTGAAGTGAGACGATCAGAATCTGATATGCAAAAAACCTGGGTTCATAGAAACAGTGCAAATTATAAACCACTCGTATAATTTCAGTCCATTCAACCTTCATAACGGATAATACAATTATAACAGAACCGCATTTTTTTCAATTCAAAACCATCACTAAACCAAATGCTCGAAAGAAATATTTGTACATGGTTAACTACGTTACTAGTAGAGCATACATGTAAATAGATTACTACTAAAATGAACGGTTGAATTGTTTTGTACCATTCAATAAATCAAAGGAAAGGATATGACCTAGCAAGCAACAATGAAATTTGGTTTCGTGGCCAAGGGTGAGCGTCTAGAATTCTAGCTAGCTCATATCATATGAGAAGTTGAGGCCGCACGCATTAGTAGCGCGCGTTGAGTGGTGTTCGACTCGGAAGAAAAATTATCTACAACACTAAAGCCTACTGGTTTCCATTTTTACAACTCTCAGAACAAGACATCCAGATACTTCCAGCGTCTCCTCATTCTACGGAAGAAAAACAAAACTTCACTCGCAAAAAGGACAAATTTTTGGAATGGAAATTGGTTTTGGTGGCCAGAAGAAAACCAAAACCAGATAGAACAGCTTTGATTATTAATGGAGTATGTAGAGGTAACAGAAAAGGAAAAAAATCAGAAACATCAGTTTCTACACCATAATATCTTAGGAGTGGCAGCAGAAATCTAAATTCTTTGACTGAGAGGCCGATCTCAGTTCCATAACCCAGAAGATTATTCCAAACTGGGTATTGAAATCGTTGAGAAAAGAAGAAAGATTTGCAGGGAAATGGAAGGAAACAACTTACAGGAAATGGAAGAGGCTTTTGAATAAGAAACCGTTTGTTCTTTTGTTGCTTACTTGCCTTTGGCTTTGGTCAAGATGAAAAGAGAGATAGAGAGAGAGAGACTGTGGAGCTGTGTAGAGTGCTGAAGACAGAGAGAGATGGGTAAAGCAGCTGTTTTTAATGGCCACCTATGCTCACATGCGCATGCAACAAAGTCAAAGCTCAAACCTGTCCTTTTAACTCATTTTATTACTATTATTATTAATTTTAAAGTAATTATTAAATTATTGACTACCATTTGTCTATTTCTTTCTCTTTCTGTTCAGCAAAAATAAATAAATAAATAAAAGAATAATAATATTGATGCCCGGGGAAGATTGAAGCAGCAGGAGGCAAGGGAACAGTTCTATTTGTATTCTATGATCTCTTGTACTACAATAATGGAGAAATGGAGATCACAATTCTAAAAATGGGTTAAAAATTTGAAGAATGGGGCAGACCGCAGATGTGCTAGGCAACTAACCATCAAGCATTATGCCACTGCCACCTAACCAGCCTTATGTTCTCCGGAGACCAGTATGATGCTGTTTCCTCCTCAATTTCAATATTAAATAAAATTGATTTGGAGTTTTAATTCGAATAATCGTATCTTTATTTGTAAAATGCAGTTCTGTAAATTCGATATCCAAATAATATTCTAATCTCATCTGCCCTTTGTTTACCATTATTAAAAAAAAACAATAGTAAAAACTTGAGAGAGAATTAAGGTTTGTGGTTGCTCTCGAACATAACAATGTGTTGAAAAGACTGGTATAGGATGGGTGTCTGAAACAACAAGTTGTCTTTGAAAAGATAATATCAACCACTTCTTTCATTTCATTTTTCCTTTTCTCTTACTTCCTTGATGTAAAGGTTTGTATAGGTTGTTTTCATAGAACGTGCACTGATTGAGGAGCATCTCTTGGTGTTGCTTCTTCCATTTTTGCAAACCATTGAGGTTTTCCCCAGACAAAGAATCACATGTGTGCTGTTCTTCTCCCATCAAACATGGCATCAGAGGAGCAACAAGTACATTACTATATGATTCTGATTCAGCAATTGCTTAAAACTCACATACCTACAAGGATCAAGCATGAGGCCTAGCTCTAGCCAACCATATATTTTACCATCTTTTTACATTAGTTAGCAGATGAGAGATGAAGATTACTTACCTACCAATCATATATATATATATATATATATATATATATATATATATATATATATATATATATATATGTTCTTGCTATCAAATTGGTGAATGTGCCTCAATTAGTGATCTAAATTAGCATTAATTAGCCTTATGTTTTAGCTAGACACATGTTGAAATTAAAGAGCAGCTTGATTTGTGTTAAATATACCATTACTTTTCTTTATCATGTTCACATTATTATATAAATATATATTTAAGGCTTATTTCACATTAGTTTTTTTTTTTAATTTAAATCATGAAATCATATTATTTGAATTAATCAGCTATTATTCATGTTTAATCAATACATGTGATGTATAATAAATGATTGAATTTTTCAATAACGTGATTATATGGTACAAATTGAATGGAAAGAAATTTTCATTAGGATAAAAACATCAAGAAGTTTGAGAATTTTGCATGCTTATTATATGAGTAGAGAATTAAATCACTTGCAAATCAAAGTAGATATTTACCTGCCAAAATCATTTTGACAGTGCTTGTGAAAATTGCATTTAGATTGACAACATGTCAGATATTTTACTCTTTTTTTTTTAATAACTTCACTAAAAGAAAAAATAATTGCAGTTCTACAATTTATACATTACTGATCTAATTGAAAGAACCAACGCTTTCAAGATATCAGAATACACAGAAGACTAAGACATATATGAACATTTACGAGCAAGAGACAAAAACCATACCTTGTTGACATGATGAACTCAGATTGCCAAGAAAGAAAATATAAACTATTGAAGAGATTTTCATTTTATGCTTGTCATCCTAGTTGTTTCAGAAACTTCCTTCTGTTAGGTTAGCAGTTTCTGCTCCCTCTCTTTGTTCACATGTAAGGGACCTTCTCTTGTACAATAATGTACATTACTGTTATTGAAGTTAGACATAGTAGACCATACCGACTTCTAGCAAAGAAGTATGAGGCACATTCAGGACAACATCAGGTTCTCTGCAGTTCTTGCTTAGAAAGTCAAATACGACATTTATGGCTAATTTCTTGAGAATGGAAGATGATTTCTTTGTCTTTGTATAAGAATGGCTTAGAATGAAAGCAACCCCAGATTCTTTGGCTCTCAGTACCTGCAGAGACTCATATTTAAGGGGAGAACTTCCCAAATGCTCCATACTAGTCTTTGTTTCTAAAATATCACATGAAGATTGCTCCTGCTCCATGTTTTCCTTGCACATTGAATTTGTTAAAATGTGATCTTGAGCATCAAAGTTTTGAATATCCAAGTTATTATTCGCCTCACTGCATGATACGGAAGTTGTTTTCGAAGTACTATCTTCTTCTGCTTCCACAAAATGTACTATTCCTGAGATCAATCTGGTTTCAAAATCATAGTTTTCTTGCTGCAGATCTTTGTAGCCATACCTGACAATGCACCGGAACATGCAGTACTCCTTTGGACCAACCCTACTAATGACCAACCGGTCTTTTTCACTGATGTATGGAACTTGGATAGATTTGACACAAACAAAGACCAGAACCTGATGGAATGCAGGTAAGTTTGTGACAAAGTGTCCAATAACAGCTGGAACCCCAGATACCAGATTAGTGTATATGAGACCAATCCCAGGGACCCTTACCATGCCAAGGCTAGGACCTAAAGACACTATCCTATTCATTGAAACCTTGTTCTCCACATCGGATTCATGCTTCTTAATCATTCCATAGTTCCATATATACATTATAGCCATAAAAATGAAAGAAAGCGCAAGAGGAATCCAACCCCCTTCCAGAACCTTGTAAACAGATGCAGAGATGTAAAGCAACTCCATTGAACCAAAAAACACAAAGAATGCAATTGCACAAGATATCCTCTGCTTCCAGACTATTGTCATCACCAATGCCATCAAGCAGGTTGTCACAAACATAACTGTAGTGACTGCCAAACCTGCAAACCCATCAAAAACAACCGGATTTCATTTGAGCACAACTATCTACATCCTAAGATGAATTAACAATATTTATGCATTTAATCAGTGGCTGAAATCAATACCATACGCGTGACCCATCTTGTTGGTGTCCCTCAATCCTATTGTCACAGCTAAGCATAGGCACATTAATATCCAGTTTACCTCCGGAATGTATATCTGCCCATATATTTTACTTGAAGTGTGAATGATTTTCACGAAGGGAAAGCAATTCAGTGCACAGCACTGGCTTATAATGGAGAAGGTAGCTGATATTACAGCTTGACTTCCAACAATAGCAGCAAAAGTGGCCACAACAAAAACTGGCCAGAAAACAGCTTCTGCATGGAAAATAAAAACATCATTATTGGAAGCAAAGCATGATGTTTCAAGTCCATTCATAGTTTAGCTCTTGCCTGGTATGGCCTTGTAGAAGCTTCTCTGGATATCTTCGTGGTGCTTAGAGAGGAAAGCAGCCTCACCCATATATGCAAGAACCAAACAGGGATATACTAGAAATGTGAAGGCTACCTGGGATGTGAATGGCAGGTTCTAGATCTCATTAGATTAAGTTTGCAAGAAACCAGAATAAGCCATTCTGATTAACTAACAGTTGGAGCCTGATGTATTGACTGAAGTTTAAAGTTTACCCTTATTGACAATGAAGAGAAATGGCCCAAATCAGCAAACATTGTCTCCACACCTGAGATGGTATTGAAAAGATGTTTGTTACAACTTTCAAGGATTCTGTTCCGAAGCAAGTAAACCATACAAGTAGCGTGGAAGTACCTGTGATTGAAAGAACTACTCCCCCTAATGATATCCATCCTTCTGTGCCTGTGCTTTTAAGGAACTTCAACATGTAAATTGGAGAAAGTGCATGAAATATGTGTGGATTCCATCTAAATATGTTATATATTCCAATGCTGCTAATACAAAGAAGCCATGCTGCGACAATTGGAGCAAACATGAAAGCAACTCTGTGTGTTCCATGATGCTGAAGTGAAAATAGCCCCACAATGATGACACATGAGATCAAAACAACATAATCTGGAAGAAAAGAAAACAACATGAACATTAAGAGATTTGTTTTTACAATTTATATATTTAAGCACCATATTAAGAAGCTGTACATACTCTCGTGGAGTGCTGTGATCTTAAGTTGGACACCAGAAACTGCTGAAAGAACTGAAAGGAGGAAGTAAACAAATCTCTATAACAATATTCAACTACAATTGACACAGATAAAACTGAGAGAGAACTAGTTAAAAGATAATAACTAAGCCAGCATATACCTACTATACTTCTGATTCTCACAGGCAAGAAATTGTAAGTGCACAAAATTTACGGAGCATGCATATACCCATAAGTGCAGTAACCATGGTCTTTTCTCCTACTCTTTAACCTCTCAGGTCAACAAGTATCCAGCTTCATGATATCATATAACGTTGCAGCCTAATTCATTCTACTTTAAACCAGAAAATGAAAGTACAGACACTTTCGTGCTGGGATCAGTTCTGCTAAATTATTAAACCTCCCAAAAATTGCTAGACATACTACATGCCGCAGCATAAAAATCTGTTGTATCATAGCCCACAGTCATGGGTTGCATGCCATTTTAAGTTTGAAGAACCATGAGGTTCTCATATTCAGGTAACCGAAGGTGCAACACTGATGAAGTAATTTCACAGCTGAGATACAGAAGCTAAACTACACCCAGCTACCTGATATTGTAGGTGTAAGTACTCCATCGCCAATTGCCATGCAGGTTCCCAAAAGAACAAAAATAAATAACCCTTTACGAAATCTAGGATGTTTCTCAAAAAATGACTTCAGAGCACAGCTTTGCCATGTCTCCATGGATCCATGTGTTACATATGCAGACAAGTTTGCATCCATGGCTTGTTGATTAGGTAGAATGCTTAGACTTGCATGCCGGCACAAAAGGGAATACAATGCAAAGGTGCCACCTGAGTACCAATTCAAAAGTTGAGATTGACAAGCTGCCTTTCTTTATTGCACCAAATGGAATCAAATTAATATCTCCTATGGATGGATATGCAGAAAGGGTAAGGGCAGAGGGATTTGCATCAATTACAGAGAAAGATAAAAATCACCCCAACCCCAAGACTTTCTCCCACGTGCTTAGAATGGTATTATCTGATAGACAATGCCTGGTTAACTCTTTTCTAAGCAATTGCATTCCTCTAATATAAGTACAGATGTTGATAAAATTAGCAGCTAGCAACCTTTCAAAAATGTCATCACTATGGATAGCATTAAAAACTGTCTATGTCTGCAAAATCATTGGGGAAACTTGAGGGACAAAAAGGAAGAAGAAAGCTTACCTTCACCATTATCATCAGCAGACATCACGATCAAAATATATTTAAAGAGAGCAATGAAAGTAAACGTCCAGAAGATAAAAGAAAACACGCCATAAATCTCCTCATCATTCTCATGAAGACTCAACTTCCCTGAGAAGGTGGTCTTGTAAACATAAAGAGGAGAGGTGCTGAGGTCACCATAAACAACTCCAAGACTTTGATAGGCTAAAGTGACCACGGTCATGCAAGATGCCTTCCTCAAGTTCTGACCCAGAAAACCAAATATATATATCAATGTTTCAACAAATTTAATGGTGATAATACCCCCACCGAACCCACCAATAAAAGAAGTAGAAAGATTAGGAGATAAGCATTATTATCAGAAATCAGCTACCTGCATTGAATACAGGACTCCATAAGATTCATAACTTTGTTCTTCTTCAGCAGCCTAGTGCAATATTAACAGCAATCTTTTGAGGTTAAATTTCTGTTCCTTGTATTCACTAGATTGAATCTATGAAGCTGAGTGCTAAATGCACAAAATTTCAGACCAAAGTTCATTCTTTTTAATTATTTTTGCTCTCCCTTTCTCATCTGAATGTTAGGCTGACAGCACTTCCTTGGAAACCCTTCAAGGTCTAATTCTAGTTTACTATATAAACCACTCGGGTTCAGCATACTGCATAAAAGTAATGCAATGTACGAATTTCTGCACCGAAGGACTTACAAGTTCAATACTCAGAATTAATACAACACAGACAGAAATCAGTAGCACAGCTCAAAGAGCTAGTCAAGTTCCTGTTTGAAAACCAAAATTTTACTCAAAACTTTGGTGCAAGTTTTGTCCAAAAAGGCAAAAACCATAAAAGAGCCTGGAAATGGTAAATATATAAGCCAATAAGCCTGAAAATAACTCACTCACAAGTGCAAAAACTCAAGTCTTTAAAACACAGAGAGACACAAGAAACAGAAGAGATTTGAACCTTTTTGGATAAAAAGACCAAGGCAGAATTCATGGTGCGAGGAAAAAGTTTGTACCTGTTGAGATATTCCCTGCTCCAAAAATTCTTCTGATGGATTCATGGCTGTTAAAGAGAGAGAGGAGAGAGGAAGATAGAAGGAAAGAGTCAAATGGAATTGGAAGAGCAGCAAAACCTTTGAATTAGAGAATAATAAAAAGGAAGAGAATTAGAGAGAATGTAGGTAAGTAGCAGCAAGTAGTGAAGAGGCAAGTGCTGTGCGTGTCCAAAGAAGTTGCAAAAAACCATTCAATGCTCTTTCTCTCTCTCACTATTTATAGTACTCTCAGCTTTTGAAAATTCTTCTGGTAATAATCATTAAAAAAATAAAAAATAAATAAAAATTAGACCAGAATCTTAAGTTATATTATCATACTTTGATATCTTCCTTTTTACAGCCTTACAGGAAACCATTGACACTTTCCTGCAGTTGTTTCTTCATACTACCTCCTTTACTGCTTTGGCTAGGTTCTTCTAGTAGGAGAATTAGTTCTTATCAAATGGCTGCCTAACTATGTTTTTTAGTTAAATCTTCTTTAGTCATTCACAACTGTCTTCTTTGATTTCAAAGTTGCCACAAACTCCATCCAATCATAAGTGATTAATAAAGCAATTAGAGAGGGAGAACGAAAATTCAAAGCTGCAAACTTTGGCTGTAAAATGTGTGTAACTGACCATAGATGGTTCATAATTAGAACTTAAATGGCATGTTAAGCACCTTCTCTTAGATATTTTTGCTTGCCATTTTCAATCAAGCTGGTTCAAATGTTAAAATGATAAGACTTTGGCAACTTCCAATAATGGAAAAATAGATCTTGATATTCTCCTTTTATTTGGCTTTTTCTTATGTTCAGTTTCAGCTAGCATCGTTTTTAAATAGCTGGACTCTTAGAGAAGTGTAAATCTTATACTTGGCAGGTCCTTGTCAAGTTGTCCTGAAATTCAATGCATCTGATATAGTTTCCAGCTAAAATGATGGAAATCAAGACATTGCTTACTGGGTTTGGTTAAGAACAGGTTAAACATGTTAAACTAAAGGCCGCTTGAGTGAGACCGATGTTTGTTAGTGGATGACTTATGAGACAGATATCAATTCTAGTCATCCATAACTTTGT
The DNA here is from genome assembly GCA_031772115.1 of Heritiera littoralis. Classification (NCBI taxonomy): domain Eukaryota; kingdom Viridiplantae; phylum Streptophyta; class Magnoliopsida; order Malvales; family Malvaceae; genus Heritiera; species Heritiera littoralis. Next base: position 1,532,783 of record JAPDPK010000024.1, on the reverse strand, counting down.
CTTCTGTGTTCTCGATTTGGCCAATGAAATAACAATGTAATTAACAGAAGCCAAAAGGAAATTACAGTGTGTGATAGATGCAAAAATGGGCATCCACATGCAAATGCTACATTGGGTTTGGTGTCCTTATCCAAGGATTTTTAACAATGTCAAGAAACCATGAAATCTCTCCCTACGATTCTTTATAAATTGGCAGCTGATTTAGACTGGCAATCTTCTTGTTCTAATAAATTCAGGTTAGTCAAATACGTATTCCATCTATTTTATCATTGTGAAAAGACTGAGGAACTGTCTGCAGCTACTTTGTGGTTTTGGTGATGCAGTAAGAGTGAAGAGAAGGAAATTATCTAATGACAGGATTGCTGTCTTTTTTTTTTGTCTGAATTCCCTTTGTTTATTTTCTTGCTTTGGGGTCCCCTTGAGTTATTGGGAATCTTTGTAGAATCAAACACAATCTTTCCCCTTCAGAACCAGTAAATTTTGTTTATTCATTTTCTTCTTTACTTTCGTTAAATTTGACCTTACAATCTTAACCACAACACAATAATACAATACAAAACAACATGAAAAACATACAAACATGATCTGATACAACAACACCACAAATTATATATACCAAGTTTACTTAATTTAGATCTCCAAAAAGCTTTCTCAAACTGACATCACAGGTGTTTGGGCTTTCTCAAATTCTTAGAAAGATGCCAGGACTCTACTCTTTTTACACATTCTTCAATCTTTATCCACAAATGAGATGTGGAATTCAAGCCTGCTCGAGTAGTTTCACTCACTTCAATTATCACCCTGTTAAAAAGCAGCAGTAGTTTTCTTGTAAGGATAGAGTCGGGAGGATGGAATTTAATTGCCGACCTCCCATTCCGGTGGTTCAATAATGACAGCAAGTTTCAAACAAGTTGCAAATGATAGACAGACAGAGGCTTGCCAATGGTTTAAGATGCTATATGTATGATACGATGTGAACTTACCCCGAGGCTTCTCACTTTATCTCTCTGGCAGCTTGCTTGTCGCCAATTGCGAATTGCCAAGGTCATAGCTATGGTAGAGTATCCTTTATGGGCAAAATAATTGATTGTGATTAGGACCAGATCCACATTTGTTGTCTCTTACAAAAATCATTGGCTGCCATGATCAGTACATTTATTGCAGTTAAAGATGACAGGGATTGTTCTGAAAATATTGAGGTGTTTCGTGATTAAGGGACTTGCGATATCTTGTTTATCAACCCTAACAACCAAATCTGTTTTTCTTTCGTGATTTCTATCGGTACAATATGATGGAAAGTCCAACAACCCTGGTACAATGATTGTGAAGTTTAGAACATCGCACGAGGGGGAGAACAAGCTGTAGAAATCACAAATGGGTTAGGTGTGACATCCAAATCACTCATTCAAAGCTCTCTAATTTTCCGTCCCCATTTTTGCTTTGATTTAGTTCTAATTTCACTGCCATTGGGGACCTCTCCCGCCTCTATCCGAGCATCTATCTTTCTCCTTTTCCGTTTCTCTACAAACTTCTCAATAACTCGGAAGTAGTTGACGGCGAGATCTTATAATCTCTGCCCACTGCCCATGCACTCGATTGTTACTTCATAGCCCATAATATACCAAAGCCCAATAAAATTGAAGCTATACAGATATCCAGGTACCCTCCTCTATTGCTTTGGAAAAGCATTAAGCAATGTTTAGATTTATGAATTAGGTTTATCAACAATCATTTCTTAAATCCATATGAATTGGGATTGAAGTTTTGCTAAAACTAGCAACTCACCTTTGACCAATTCTGGCAAACCAAATTTCTTTTCACCCACACCTTCTACCCTTGAGACAAAGATACAAAATTCAAATAATTAAAATCCAAAAAAAGAAAAACTTATCTATTTTCTTTCGATGCATGGACTGAGCAGTAAGACAGACTTCGACATAATAGTACTGCTGGCGAAACCCAGTTGAATGAACCTCCCTGACACTAGTCAAACCGCAAAACACGACACTCAACATGCAAACATAACTGACATAACCCAGGGTTTCACAAAACCTCAACAAACACTCAAATCTAAGGACGCAAAGGACCTCAGGCATTCCATCCCATAAACCGAAGTACTGAACCATCCAGTTTCATCTGCGGAAACATGCCTAGACATGGGTGGGGAGATGAGGTCAGGTGAATAATCTCACCCCAATAGCATATGGCACGGAAAACAAGCCGATCCCCTTCTAAGTTGAGGACGCTGGCTCGCCATCTTTCTTCTCAGTATCTGCTTTTTCTGTTTCTTCTTTTGTTTCCTTTTCTTCTTTTGCTGCTTTATCCTCAGTTTTCTTTTCCTCGACGCTCAACTTCTCTAGTAGTCCAGCAGCAGCAGATGCATCTTTATTTTCCTCTTTCGATTTTTGTGATTCAGCAACTTCTTGGAACATTTCCATAAAGGTTTTGCAATCTAATTTTAAGCAAAAGAAAAATCAGTAAAAACCAGAAGGCTTTGTTCCCCCAAAGAAAAGCAGAAATTGTCAAATAAAGTGAAAAAGAAGAAAAATTACAAAGAACCTATGCAGCCATCTATAACCACAATGTTACCCTATCTATGTTAACTTTATTGCTATTCTCATAAACACTTTTTATTCTTGTGTCAAAAGAAAGAATAAAGTCAACTTCAACAGCTTCAATGAAACATTTATCATGGTGCATCAAATTCTCAAATATATTTATACAACCCAAATCATATATGTAACTATTTCCATTAACTCCATAAAAGACTTACAAATAAAGGTCAAGGATACAATTATTCAAGATTACACCAATTAAAATTCACCCATATAGGAAAACAAGGAAATTTTCAAAAAACCATTGCAGCCATCCATAATCACAAAAAAATAAATAAATAAATAAAAACATCTACAATAACTACTTTTACATTCTCCTAACACAGCTATATGGCATCATTAGAGGGAACAATCACCAAAAATCTGCATAATATGCTTTATCTAAGTGAGTGAACACAGTTTCTCACTTCATGTCAGAAATTTGTAATGCAACCCACTGTTTACACCAAATACTTATTTTTAAACTGATAACAGCTCAAGCAGAAAGAAAGTAGTTTTAACTTTTAATTGCTTGGATTTTGAGTATAATCCTTTGAATTATGTTAAACCGAGCATCATACAATCAATAAGAGAACAAAATTTAGTTAAATATTACAACTAGCAACCGAAATGCTACTCACTAATTACTTGAAGAAAATACCAATGCTCAACTCTCAGACATTCTATTGAGTTACGAAACCCTAATTTGCAGCTCCAGATCATAGAATAAAATAAAGAATTCAAACATCATTGATTCAATTTCATTTAGAAAATAAAAGGAAGCAAAGTGATTTAATGTAAAATATACTTACTTTCCACAGATGCAAAACGAATGCAGAAAAGTTCATCTTTCAATTCACCATCTGCAAAGTCAGAAGCGTGCCATAGGCACGATTTGTCGTTCCCTGCGTGCTCCTGCACCGTCATAGTCGGCAACACTGCACAAATATTGTTTTATAAATTATGAAATAAGAAAGAAAAAACGCAAGCAGAATTGGAATCGAGGAAGAGAAAACTAGAGAAGAGAACCGAGATGATTGGCGCAGATCTTGAGAGTCTTAGATTGCCTCATAACAAGGCGAACTTTTCCAGTCTCTTTGTGCTTCAACAGCTTTACAGTACCAACGCCTCTCTCTTTCCATTGATTCCCGTTTTTATCAAATCGATACAGCTTCGACTTCCTAATGAATAAAATAAAAATAATATATTTACACCATTCGAATTCTATATAAATCGGAGAACATTTGGATCGGAAATATAAGAGAGAGAGAGAGAGAAGAATACAGACAGATCGAGTATCGCATCTTCGTATTCCTCGCCAGTGCTGACGGCGACTTCCTCGAGCTTGACTATAGGGGCGACTTGAGCTCCGGTGTCTTCATCCTCGGCAGCGGGAGCTTCCTCGTCTTCTCTGTGCTCGTGATCGGGCTCTTTGCTTGCCATAATTGCTTTTTTAGAGTGAGGCGTTTGGTATACTGATGGCAGTGGTTAGGGTTTTGTCCTTTTATAGAAGGGGGGTTTGGAAGTTGCGGGAGAGTGAAAGAGGCAGAAGTGTTTATTCATGTATTGCGGTTAAGTTGGCACCGTATGATAAATTTGTGAAAAGGATTTTCGAATTTAATTTTTATTAAATATATTTTTAAAAAGTAAAAGAATTTTAATTTTGATGAAATTGTGAATAAAATTAACCTTATATTGTTAAAATGAAAAAAGAAATCTATGATTTAAAAAAAAATATCATAAGTGTTTGCTTGTCACTGCTGGTATGAGGGGAAGGAGGCGTGTTGTTTACGAAGAACGTACTACAAGGCAAGGTTGTTTCGAAAAAATAAAAAAGAAAAACAAAGACCATTTTTATTAGTGAATTATTTGAATTTGATTTTATTAATCCAATTTTAATCATTCAGTTTTATATTAAATTTGAGCTATTCAATTTCGGGTAATTAATTTAAATAAATTTGAATATTTTAATATATTATTTGATCCTGATCTTAATCAAATTTTGTAATATATTTTTAATATTTAATTATTAATTTATCATTTTAGTTTTATCATATATAAGTGTAAAATAATAAATAAAATCTATAAAATTAAACTTAAAAAATTTGAGGATCTATTAAAGTTTATGCTTCTAATTTTTTAATCGAATTGAGTTCTTATATGATATCCCATCAACTCGATTTAATTATGTTAATCGAAAATATGGAGTAATGATTTGCTGGCCAAAGAGAATGCTTGGGCTCTTGAGCTGTTTGGGCGGTTTTTTTTTTTTTTCCAATATTTTCGAATACCAATAAACCCAATCAGTATCACAGTATTTAAGTATATTTTCAAATCATATTTTGTTCATTGTAATATTATCAACAAACCCTACATTTACATCTCCCCTAGGCTAAGTTGTTCAACCGGTATTCAGTCAAAATTTGTAACCACTTCGCGCTGATGTTTTAACTGTGCCTAATCCTAACATAGGCAGTAAGGGTATGGCATTTCCATTTACACTAAGCATTACTGAAAAATGTAAGCGGAGTCTGAACCAACTTAGAAAAAAAAAGTGAACTCTGAAGAATACTCTGTTATACAATGGCGGAGGAAAGAAAGCAAGTATAAAATTTCAGAGTCCTAAAACAAAGCAACTACTACATATCCTCGCAATTAACAAAACAGAAAAATGTATGGTGATTAAGCTAGAATAACCTATACATGCCGCAGGCTAGCCACAGTTCCATCGAATTTGTTTAGTCACCGTTAGGCTGCATAAATTTTTTTATCAACAACCTAACTGCTACCGTAATAACTATGAGGCTAAAGCTGCTTCATTGGGTAGCAAATAACCACCACCACTCAATACCAGGAGCATTACCAAAGAAAGCAAGTTATCTACCACCTCAATAATTCACAACCACCAAAAAGATCAATTTCACATTCAAATGTAAACTGGCTAGAGATTTAACCCCATCGAAGTTGACAAATTTCTTGCTTATGTATCCTTGTTTCGTAAGATATCAAGAGGAACCCATTGGCGGCATGCCATATGGGGCCATTGGAGGCATCCCCATCCCACTCGTTGGAGGAGGTGGAGCAAAACTTCCACTCATTCCAGGCATTGGTGGTGCAGGTAAAGCAAGAGGCAGCAACTGGGCATACATATTCTGCGGGTGACAGAAAAAACATGGGCATTAGTTCTTAGGAGAGAAGATTAGCATCCATTACAGGCACCTCAAGTGTCATGTGTGCAGTTTAATTGCCTTCTTGAAAATAAGTGCATCTGATGCATTTTAGATTTAAAAAAAAAAAGACTGCTCATTGTGCTTCTAGCAGAATTCTAGTGATCACACTAATCTGATTTGCTAATTCTTTACAGGGGCAGGAAAATAACAAGAGTTTCTTGCCCATTTGCAGTGATGGCTGATGAAAGCCTATTTTTCTTTTTCGTCCTTGCAAGGCAGCATTGTCTCATATCAGTTTTCAAGAAGCCAACAGTCACCATTAGATGGTTTTCTTCCCAAGGTCTCATTCAAGGTTTAATTGAAGTTCTGAGACATGATGGATAGCTTCTGTGTGAGCAAGCACATGACAATGAAAACAGTTTCTTGACTACCAGCAAAAGTGAGTAATGACACCTAAAAGCAGCCAAGAGTTGTGCAGTTCTTTCAAAATATCCTAGTTTGTAACATGAACAAGAGTTTTAACTGTTCCACGATGAAGAAACACAAAAACTCCACCCCAACCCCACTCTTTCTCCCTGAAAGAAAAACGGTAGGCAAGAAATCGAAGATATTTTGCATATAGCTGTACCTGCTGAGCAACCATGTCTTTCTCTTCCTCCTGTTTGGCCTTCACCTCATTCATAGCTTCAATTTTGTCCTTTATAAGTTCATCTACTTTGCCTGTGTACTCCCGTATAAACTTTAATGGGGAGAAAGAAACCCAGAAAAAGAACAAGCAAAAAGTTTGAGGATAAGAAGTTCAAAATTGAACTAACAGTTAGAACGAATAACAGGGGGGAAATCACCTGTAAAAGATATGGAAAGGCAAAATCAATCATATTATTCATCCAGGCAAGCTCAAGAGCAACATCTGGCCTGATTACGTCATAACAAACAAATAGGCATGCTGCAAAACACTCTTTCTTTCCCTACATTTGATGAAATGAAAATTTAGATTAGTGAGTGGACCCAAATTTAGTGATTTACTATATAATAAAAACCTAAAAAAAAGGATAAAGTAGGCCTGTCTAGCACATGCTTGTCTGAAAACAAAACAATAGAAAAAATACCTGCTCAATGAAATAGACAAGTAATTCCTCCGCAAGTTCCCGGTCACCAGACTGTGAACATGTTTCCATGGCATCTCTGTAATGATTGTCCTTCTTAGACAAGGCAATAGACTGCTTCCATCTCCCTGCCTTCTTATATATATAAGCAGAAACACGCCTCATCTCAAGAAGTTCATGCTTCTCAATCTGCTCATACAAAACATTCTCACTTGTAAAACAATCTCACTCTTGGTACTTTTAAAAAAGCTAAAGGTAGAACCTCTCACCTTCTGAGCAAGGCCTATCTGATCGAAGTTATCATGGAGATCTATAGATTCACGAAGCCTGTCATAGTCCTCCTCCTCTACATAAATTTCATGCAGAGCTTCATTAATGGCAGCTACATTATTACTCTGAACTGCAACCATGTATGGCTTAACAAGCCGCAAGTGACCAGCCTGAAAATCAATGAATTGAAAGTGTAAATAAAGTTTAATGGGCAGAACTCTTTACATGCATTATCTTTCTCTACAAAGAAGAGAAGAAGATAAAAGATGAACAGAGAACAGCACGAAGCACCTCCTATCACATCCTAAGAGATGCACATACCTTCCTCATTATATCCACAACACGTGCATGGTCAACACGCAGGGCAAGTACATTAAGAACATCATTGATAAGATCAGGATGTTCTTGCAAGTAGAAATGCACAGCCTTGTAATAGAGCTCAACATTTGCAACTTTGGCTATAATATCTTTAAATTGCATGTGATCCCATGCTTCTGGAGAGTGGTTCATTATGGTTGTAGCTGCATTGTCAAACTCATCATACTGAACATACAAATATGTTAGTTCCTTCCAGTGCTGCTGTTCATCACAAGCTCGAATAAGCTTTGGAATGTTCAGACGAGTTGAGAAAAGTTTGATATGCTCCATAAGCTTCTCCGGACGGTACCTTGCATAGAGAACTCCTAATTCAGTAAAGATGCCCATATGTGCACGTTCCAAACCTAGTCCACTCTCCATCAGAGATATGAGCTCACCAAAGCATCCACGGTTCTGATAGTACTCACTAACCTCCTCTAAGTCATCAACCTAGAAAAAGATAAGACTTAAGCACTTGTCAAAACAAAATCCATGTATGTTTTATATTGAACCAACAAACAATATAAAAACAACACCATGTCATATGAAGAAGCATGGTAAGAAATTGATGACATTTAAATTCATGTCGTAGTTAGCCTGATTATCTAACTTCTATTACTCTTAACTGCTTGAGAACAGACTTGGTCGCAATTTTACAATGCTTGTCTCTCCCCAAGCATAATAACAAGAATGTAAATTAAGATAGGGAGCAACAAACCTGTATGATGATATTAAGACCACATATCTGAGCCAAGCGGAATTCTTCAGCATCAACACAAGCGAAGCAAACCTCCTTCCATGTTTTTGAACTGTTGGCTTTCCGAGCGGCATCAACAGCACCTTGGAACTGTTGTAGCTTTACAAGTGTGATAGCCAGCTTAGCCCAGTTAGAAATAAATGCAAATATGATTTTTGCTGCCTCATAAAGGGCTTCATCATACATGCGGTCTCCCACATTTTGCAGATTGGCAACATTTGGCATGAGAATGAACTCTTCTATCTCACCCAGCCGATCAATCTTGGCATAAGCATAGATAAGTTCACTGTCCACTTTGGGTTCCTTGGATTTCTGCCGAACCATTAGTAGGTACCTTACCAAGTCGTGGTATACATCTGCATCCTCAGCAGCCTTTATGACATCTAAGAACTGAGTAGCATCATCAGCACGAATAAATGACTCAATCGCTTCACTTACATCCCCTACACGAAGTTGTGCTTTAGCCACTTGACTCCAGACAGCATCTTCTTCAACACGGAATGCAAACTCCACCGCTCGATCAATGCTATTAAGGTTATCCAACAGAACATTTACAGCCTGAACATTCAAATTAAACTTCTTGAAAATGGCAAATGCTTCTTCATACAACTGAGCTTCTACAGCTACCTCCCCAACTGCAGGTCCATCAAAGTTGTCCAATCTATTAATGTAATCCATAACTCTTGATGGATCAGCCTTGATAGCCGTCAATATCAGCAGATTCTGCAAATTAAAGTTCCCACTAAAGGCAGAATTTTGCAGCACTATCTTTTCAAGAAGCTCAATCAGTTCATGTGGGAGATCAGCAGTCATAAAAGCTTTTACAGCCGCTGAAACTTGCTCAGGACTCTTGCTTTCAGACAAAGCAGTTGACACAACCTGATCAATAAGTTGCCGTCTGCACTCATTATCAGGATTAAGAACTTTCTCCCAAAGGTCTTCGTCCATCCTTTCCACTACATATCTGAAAGAAAAGTATGAGGTCATTAGAGCCAATGTACGAAATAAAAGTAACAGGACCTATGGTTACATGTTAATTAAGAATGACAGTGTCCGTACCTAGCTTGCAACTTAAATAAGGAGTTCTTGTTTGTGACATTGATCAGTTCATCATCACACTGTCCTCTACGGTAAGCAACAACAGCAAGTGTTGGATCTCGTTTTTCACAATATTTACCCACAACGCGTGAATCATAATATGGGTTGGTAGTGAGAAAATGCTCCGGATTGTTATTGCTGTCTATGATAATTTTACCCAAAGCATTATGAACATGCACATCTTGACTGCCCTCACTAACTAGATGCTCTAAAAACTGAGTCAGCAATTGGAGACGATTCCTGCAAACAAAAAGTCGAGGATAAGCAAGAAAAAAAAAGATGTAATGGACCACAATACAGCAACACACCTCTTTTCACATTCATCCACAAGGGGCTCAACTGGAAGAAGAGAACGAACTGAAAGAATAATACCCTTGATGAAATCCTCAGGGCATTCATCATCTAACAGCTGCCCAACAACTAAGGGAGCATTCCCTGGATTTACCTATAATGCAAGAAATGGAATACTATAACGTGATATTTCCACTTAACTGAACCTAGCTAGAAGGATGAACAGCCATCATCATTTTGCTAATGCTTTTAATACCAAAATGAATTGTACCTTTTGAACATAACCCTCAATATATCGGAGCATGTTGTTTGTATATAGATAATGAGTGAGATCCGGAACAAAACCAAAACGATCGCAAACATTAATCAAAGGCCGTGCATCTGGAAGCTTGGCTTCCATTAGAAAGTTCTTGGTCTTTTCAGCATCATAAAAATTTGATTCCCGAGTCACACGTTCAACTTCCTTTATTTGTCCAGTTTTTGCTGCTGCTTCAATATATTTGAAGTGGATATCAGGGTCCTCACTATGCCAAAAGGAAAAAAGAAATAAAAAGTTAATACAAAGCAGATGTATGATGCTAAAACCATATTTTCTTTTTTATATTTATTTAAAAGGAAAAAGAGGAACCTGGAGCTCAAGTATGAACCCAAGAAAAAGTATAATCCTTCATAGGACTTGAACTGCTCAAAGAGTTTTATACACGCATCAACTCCCAGCTGCTCACAGTATTCCTTTGCAGTCTGCAGAACAATGTGTCTATAGACATCATCCAAGAAACAAAATTACTAATGACTGCAGTAATGAACTGAAGCGTTACCTGTACAATAATCTGAAGATTTCCCCTAAGATTGACCATTAGAAGATCTTTCATGCATTCAAGAGCCCATTCTTTGGAAAGGGTCCCAAAGAACTCAACGAGGGCCTGAAAAGTATCATGTCGAAGAATTACTAAAATAGAAAGTTTACATAAGAAAAATATATTGAGCATTTTAGCATTAAAACCTGGGGCTCGATGGCATGTGTATTCACAATGACACGTTTGATATCAGGCAACTCTGTATAATGCTGCACAGAAAAATAATTTTTTTTATAGTCCAAGAAATTGATCAACCATCTTAACAATATATTAGGCAAATGATTGTAAAGGCATTTTACCTGAAGGGCTCGTATGAACAGCCCAGCTTTTTCACAGAGTTGGCCGATACGTGGACGATCATAATGACTAAACATACCATTTGCTAATATTGCATCGGCAACATTTGGAAAGGTCACTAGGTTGATTTCCAAAACCTGAATAGAGTATATCGTGAAATTATTATGGTAAAGACATCAAAGTTAGTAATAAAAATTAAGGCAAGTGAGAGAGAGAGAGACAGAGAGAGAGAGAGAGAGAGAGAGAGAGGAGAAAGCTCACCTTCGTTTGAAGGTATCCATGTTCTGGTAAATTAGGCTTTAGCACATCCAACAAAAAAGCAGTTGCCTCACGGATCAAGTTCCTCTGAAATTTAAAGGTATATCTTTTTTATTTTCCTTCTAAGAAATTTAAAGATGCTGAAAAGAAAATAATGAAGGTGAAGACTATCACTCTAGTTTTAAAGCCAGAATTATTTGCTTTAAACATGTGCAGATACACACTCAAAAAGTAAAGCAAGACCAAGCAAACCTGTAGGAATAGATCTGTTATTGTGTTATAGTCAACAGGACAACCACCCTCCATTTGGGACATCATTAAAGCAAAATTAACAGCACCCTGGCATTGAAAAAGGTTATGCAAGCACCAAAATTAACGCAGATTCTAACACTAGAAAAGGTCCACCATATAAGAAGACCTGAAACATAGGAGCAGAAAACACACCATTGCCAAAAAGTGTAAATTCAATCGAATTGGCATACCTGTGGATCTGTCCTCAAAATTGTTTGCAGAAGGAATAAATAGTCAGGAGTGTATCCAACCTGCATCAATGTCAGTGACATTAATTAGAAATGGCAGAAGCTTTTACTTTATAATGATTGATTGTAGAACTGAAAAGCACATACCTGCTTTGAATAAATTAGAATCTTGTCAAATTCCCTCCTCTCAGCAAAAGCCGCAACAACTTTAGGAGTCGCCCTTGCTTTGATGTATATTTTCAGTGCAAGATCGTTATCTACTGTCTATGGAAAAGAAAAGAAATAGACTCCTCAGTAGATGGAAGCCAAAAGACTTAAAATAATCATTTTCCATCAATGTGCTGATGCACACTGACCCACCACCAGCCTAGTTAATGTCATAAAAATCCCCAAAAGGTTTTGACTCCCTGACCTCTCATGCAGTTTCCTACAATAACATAAGACTACTAGGAGGAAATATATAATATAGACCAATTTAAGAATCAAAACATCAGAACAAGATCCATAAGCTTTAAATTTTAACCTTCACAAGATCTCCAAGGTCCTCACTGCACTCAAGCTTGTCCTCTGCCAACCAATTCTCTAAAAGATTCTTTTTATTCTGGTTTACAACAAGGCGTGATAATTCCAATGACTCAAAAGCATTGAGCTTTCCTCTAGTTAACAAGGTTCCAAAATACTGCAATAATGGAGGAGTTTGCCCAGCTTGAACGGGAACACTCTGCAACATGTGAACAAAATAAGCACGACAGGACCTCACTGTCCAAGCTTTCAATATAACAACAGAAATAATTTCTGAACTTTTGGAAGGAGCACGCTCCATGAAGATTGAAATGGAAAGCTGCCAAGGATTTGCTCTATTGGAAGAAAAATAAACTAATACCAAGGAAAACAAAACAGCTGAAACAAAGTGCAAAACGTAGTACATACATTCATACATTCATCCATGCATACATACCTGGAATTTGGCAACAGTTTCCGGAGAACGGAGAATTCCCTGAGGTGATTCGGCAGCAAGTTCTGCAGCCTCTTTGTACTTTGTCTGTGAAAACAGTTCTTGGAACCGCTGGACCACCTGACCAACAAAGATAGCCAGAAGTTTCAATATAGATGGTAAAGATACATGGTATGCAAAAATAGGCAAAAAGAAATCTGTTTTTAATGATTTGGCTGAGAATCACATGAAATCAAGGACATATTATCAAAAAACCAAGGCAACTTAATGTAGAATTGAAAAGATACTATTGAACTATATTCAAGTTCAAATTTTCCTTTAAAAAGCAACCAGAAGTTAATTTAGTTGCCTGATGTGCTGGATTGCAGGTTGACACATGAAAAGATCTCAAAGATAAGCATTTGTGCTGGGGAAAATCAGTGTCAAGTGGCCTACTTCATGATCAGAATTACTAAATGTGAATGAAATGACAAAGCCAATGTTCAATTACCAGATTTTCTGCACCAGGAAGATTCCCCCTTTTGGCAAGATTTACAGCAAGTTCTAGATTGTTCAACTGCAAAACCCCAAACAACAATTTAACACAAAACTAGTGAACTACAAAACAGTCCATAGTAACCATAAAGAAAAAGATTTTCATAGCTACAAATATATGATTCTCATACCTGACCACTAATAAAAGGTATGATTGTAGCTTCATTGACAGTTGAAAGCAAAACCTGGCCTCGCCTGTTTATTGCATAAAAGCCACCAACAGATGAAGCCTCTGTTGTCAGGAATATAGGATCTGGACTGATTCGATTTCGGTAAACTGCAGTAGCTGTCTCCAGGTCATACACAAAAAGAAGTCCTTGCTTTGTGATCACATATATTAGACCATACTTTTGAGATATCTGCCAGAAAAAACCATTTAGCCCCCTCATTTTAGAGAAATAGTTGAAGTTGTATATAATAGAATGATCGATTTAAGCAGTATATAATAGAATGGTCAATAGAAGCTCAAAACCAAACCTGCATTGACACAGGAAAGTCATCAGCAAAATCAGGAGGAAAGAATAAATCTGCTTGTTTCTTTGTGAATGAAGGTTTGCCTGATGGAAGTTCCAAGATCAATTACCAAATAGTTCAACAAAAGCACCATCAATGACATGATACCATAGTTTGATTTTTCAAAGCATGATATACATGCATCTAACATGCAATAACTGAAATGAAGCTAAGCAATAAATTCTAAGCGTGCATGTGTTGGCCTATACAGAAAAGAAGATGCCAGGATGGAAAAAAAGTGTGACCTGGCTGAGCACCAAGTTCAATAACATGTAATTTAGATGTTATTTGTCCAGCATTGAATGACTTTGTTGCAAAAGAAATAAGAGTGGAAAGGTTTTCATTCCCAGGTACCTGTTTAAAATTGAATATTAAAAGAACATAGAATTATAGTCAAGACAATGAAAGAGAAAATAAATTTTTGGACAGAACCACACTTTAAATGTGGCAAATGATGCAGCATGAGCTTCCAGAGCTTGACTACGCTGTTGATCCACAGAGAAAAGCTGCATATTCCCTTTGACCAATTGTGGCCTCTGCAGCAAGATTGGAAATTAAAAAAAATAAATCAATTATAACAAAAAATCATATTTGTGGCATGAAAAATTATGTTATTATCCATAAAAAAAGAAAGAAAGAAATACTGCATATGAAGTGAATCTATTTTTCTTACATTCACCGCTAAAAAATTACATAATACACAAGCACAGATAATTCAGCTGGCTTAGTGATTATCAAATAAGAAAACTGAGGCAGGCACTCTAAAACTAAATTAGATTTAGTATGCATTCACAACTAAAAAATTATTTAATACACAAGCAAAGATAATTAAGCTGACTTAGTGACTATCAAATAAGAAAACTGAGGCAGGCACTCTAAAACTAAACTAGATTTTAGTATGCGGTGCCCTTTTTAAGAAAATAAAAGCACTCTGATCCAATCAATAAGACTAAATTTCATAAGAGATAAAAAGAATAAGAAGGCCATGCAAACGGCATACCTCAGGTGAACCAGGGGCAATTCCAATCAAGACTAACCACTTTTCATTGGAATCACATTTATAGTTAATGATTTGATTGTTTGCCAGATTAGCTGTTCGCTCAAACATCTTGACAGGCTCAGATTCACCTGTATGTGAGATGCAACAGAAGAAAGAGAAGAATAACACAAGTTAATTACAGACCTAAACGATAAATATGTTACCAACTTGAAGACAAAATGCATATTTAGCCAAAAGAAAATTACAAAAATAACTCGCCTTCAATTGACCAATGATATGCTGCAGTTTGTGTGACCAGAGCTAGCTTCTGTGGGGAAATCCACTTCCAAAACACAACCTATTCACAGCATAAAACAGCAACGCAATGAAATAAAATCAAAAGCCTACCAAAAAATTTTAAGGTTACAAAAAAAAAAACAATAACCTGCTCAGGCATCTGATACGATTTCACTTTCGCTTTCATTTCAATGTTAAATATCTGCAAATGATCCTGAGTTGTTCCTGGAAGTTGAGCTTCACAATTCACATCATAACGGCACAACTAATTAGCTTTTGAAATAAAAGTCAATCACTACTAAAGAGAATTCGCGGAAATCAGCAAGAGAGATTGAATAAAGAAACAAAAGCTATCACTAAGAGGCTTATTAAATGTACCTTTCAAAGCGAGAATTCTAGTGTTGGGATTCATCAGAGCGGAATCGGCTGTGATCGGGCGCCTCAGAGGCTGCATAGGCATGCTCATGTCAATTATAACGACGCTGTTTTGTGGCGCAGTTTCCCTAACGCAAATATACTTATCCGACTCCATAGTCACATGAGTGAAGTTTATGAACTGCTGATTTATGCCGATGCTCGGCAACTGCAAAGAAGTTTTTAAAACGAAAAATTAAATAAGTATAAGATCTGGAAAATGAAAAATGAAAAAAAAATAGCAAATCAAAGAAGGAATTGAAAGAGAGCGACTGGAGAAGATTGACTGTGGTGTTTACAGTGAAAGTTTCTTTCATTGTGATGGGAGCGTTGGCAGCAGCCATGGCTGCGGCTTAGATTAGCGTTTCGAGGTTTGAAATCCGACCAGTGGATGAAAATCTGAGAGACGAAATCCCGAGAAAAGAAAAAGGGGCAGATCTAAAATGGGAGAAGAGCAGAAGTCTTCTCTTCTGGTCGACCAGTGTGCTCTTGAGGCTTGTACCTGGATGTACAACATGGAATGTAGTTGATGTTAGTTATAGGAATTTGGGCTTACGAAAACAACCGCCAAGACCAGTCAGCCTTGTACTCCTGTGAAATTAGATTGGGCTACTTGTTATCGCAAGCTGCCTAGGTTTCTAGCCAAGCCCGAAGGACAAGAGTAGGGATTCTTCTCTATAATTAGACTCGTCTAAAAGCAGTGCAACTGGCCCAATATTTAGTGGATTCAAGAATTAGGCCTGACTAAATTATTTTAGGTTTGTTTTTACAATTTTTTTATGAGTGCTTCTAGTCACACTCTAAATAAATAAAAAGTTTTAATACAAAAATACCTCTATACAAATTACTATTTTACCTTTATCCCAACAAACAAGCCCCAACCCGTTCAATCTATTCTCTTCTTCCATCATTGTCTCTTCACACACTCTAAATTAAATCAATTAAATTCCATCTAATCATATTATTATTGGTAATTTTTTTATTTTTTCGATTTGAAAAAACCCAACTAAACACTCGCGGCACCTAAGTGCAACGAGTCTTATTTGACTCACAGTACTTGGGTGTCGCGAGTCTTAATCAGCTCACAGCAAACGGGTGCTGCAAAAGTCACGACACACTCTTGTCGCGAGCCTCTAAAAGCTTGCAGCATACTCTTGCCGCGAGCCTTCAATGACTTGCGACAAGGAGATGCCGCAGTAAACCCATTGGCTCCTGGCAATTCTTTGTCGCGAGTCTCGTTTCCCAGTCCCAACTCATCCAAAAAATCATTATTTCAAACTTTAAAAAACAACAATTTAATAGATTTAAATGCAAAAAAAAATTAAGAATAAACATATTTCATTTAAGAGGTAAGCTACATTTATCTTATAATTTTGTAAAACTTTAAGATTTAAAGTATTTGCAGATTTGTGTAAGAGTGAAAGTTGAGAAAATGAGAATGAGAGGTAAGGTGTGTTGTTAGGATTTGAACAGAGTGAAAGGTAATTCAAGAATAATTGCATGTTTAACCTAGTTTATGGAAGAGCTTATTTACTTTATAAGCAGAAGCCAGGTGTTTAGCTTTTAAAGTTTCAAAAATTTTAACTTATGCGGGAAGCAGATTTAAGCTTTTTGATAAAGCTACAAATTGAAACTTTCCAAGAAGTGTTACTATTAATAATATGTATTTAGTAAAATTTTTACATTTTCACTTTGTTTTTCAATAATTTACAAAATTATAAAAGAGGATTCATATTATTTTACAATAATTTATTTATTTTGTGTCATTTTTTATATTTATTTCATTTGTTTAATTTTAATTAACAAAGATTTTTATTTAGTTTTATTTTTTTTCACTTAAAAACTTGTGATTTAATTTAATAAAGTTTATTATTTTATTTTTTTCATTTATCAAAAATATACAAAAATTCTACTAAATAGTTTTCAACATTCTACAATACTTTTATACTAAGTTTACCAAACACTAATTTAATTTCTCTTAATAGCACTTTTAAAAAAGCTCTACTCAAATAGGATTTTTTACAACAGCTCCAGCTAGGCCAAATAGACCCTAAAGATTTGAAAATTTAGGGTGTATCAAATAAAAATGAAGAGAGATAATATGAGGTTAGGGTGTATCAAATAAAAATAAAAATTTAGGATGTGCCTAATAAAATAGTGTGTGTGAATAGCTTTTCTTTTTTTTTTTCATAGAGATCAAAAATTTTAAATTTCATTGACGAGGTTCCTAGAAAGACATATTCTAAAAATATATTAAAAAGCTAATCAATAAAAAAAAATGTGACAATCTTTTAATTCAGTTTATAAAGTTAAAAAATTCATTAACTCTTGACATTTTAGAGCTTAATTCAGTTATAGTATTGGTATCAAGCTAAGTTATAACTCGGGCTTAAATTATTTACATCTTCAATTAAACCGGATTCAATGTAATTATTGATCAAACTCATGAATAACCAAAAAAAAGGTCTCAATTTCCTGGGAATTAGTAGTCTAATTGATCTTATTTAAGTTTTTACTAATCTCTTCATCCAAGTGGACCTGACAATTCGTGTATATAATTCGTTTTCATGTCATGTAAAACCGTATTTGTGTCGTGTAAAACATGAAAATTTCGTGTCAAAATTTATGTCGAAAGGGAAAACTTAAAATGTTATTTTTAGCTTTTACCATATTCATATATTAATTTTACTTAATTTTAACTCTGTGTCATCTCGTGTTATTTATTTGTATCGTGTTCGTGTCGTATAATCGTGTCGTGTTTAAAATTGTCAGGTCTACACCCAAGTGTTAAGTTCTATGATTGATCAATCTGAGCATGATACATGTTCTCAAAATTCATCCATAAAATTATTATTTTTAAATAAACAATTACTCCTAATATAATACATTCTCGTTGACATCTAAATTACACTTCACAGGAAAAATGAACTGCACATTGCATCTAATGAATTTGGTAACCCCTTAATATATTTTTTAGATCAAACAAAACACATCAATCAAACGTCCAATGAATTTTATGACGTCAAACTAAAAAACCACCAACAAATAATAATCCAAATCTTACTAAACTTTTTCTCTTCCAACCTTCATATTTATATTCATACACTATCACATTCCATTCCGCGTGCTCATATCTTTACTATAGTTTTATGCTCTGTTTTATGGCACACATTGAACCTTCCAGAACCGGAACACGCGGCCGCCTAACAAAACATATATTAAAACTAGTCCATGTGATGTGACTCCTGAAGAACAGAGCAAGTTCGTGGGAAGCTTCAAATGCCAACGAGAATCCAAACCAACGAAGGAATCTAACATCGTACTATAATCGAGATGAACAATAGATTAGTTGGCATTTCATATTTGAAAATTTCCATGTCGTTTGTTGACAAAGCATAATCCTCAAGGAGAGACAATGAAGAGGCAGGATGCTTTCAGCGGAAGCATCCAAACTTCCAGAAAGCGTTCAAAGACTTGGTGCTTGGTAGCTACCATTGAACCTGGAAAGACCAGGGAATCAAATCATCAATGGTTTTTTTCTTTGGTTTTTTTTTTTTTGTTTCTTTCTTTAATCTGTTGTTACAACTGTTTCCTCTCAACCAACCATATCTTAAAGGATAAGAATATGTAAACTGTAATGTGAACTAAACTAATGGAGTTCGTGCGTGCACTTGGTGAAGAGAAAGATTAGCCCACAAAGCAACTTGTGCGTTGAACCGATCCAATCTTTTGGGTGCCTTCTCAATGCCGAAGAAGCCGCCAATCAAACAACGCCCTGATGGTGGCCAACACTAGGGGACAAGAGAAAGAGGATCTTGATGCCCCTTTCGGTGCAAAACATGATTTTAGTCTCACAATCCTAAATATACTCAAATTGCTCCATGTATCTCATTCTTATCCTTTCCAGATGTAACATCAATCTAAATTAGGTTTACAATTGGTATATATATATATATATATGTTTTGTTCTTATGTTAAATTGTATTTGTATTTAGTAAAATACAAAAATTATCATATTAAAATGATAAATATAATTTTTTTAATTTTTATTTTCGTAATTTATTCGTATTGTTTTCATGTTATATTAATTTTATTTAGTCTAAAATTATAATGCTTTGAACAATACTGTTCATGAAGGATAACGTTGAAATTGATTCCTCAAACATATAATGATCGGTACTAAAGTTCTGATGAAAGCGAAAACAAAAATTCTAGCCATGCTTTTTGAGCATCCCATTAGGCCAACTTGAATAATTAGTTAGCCACACCTTTTAAATCGTTCAAAAGTTGGGTGCCATCACAATTCACAAACATTAGTGGCCTATGACAAACAGATTTGGCTATTAATATATCATAATTTGCTTCAATATGTTTTCTAAAAATATTTTTTAAAATTTTACTAAATTCATAAATTTAAAATCAAAAATTTTAATTCGCGTTATTTTTTAAATATATTTTTGTCACGTTAGATAATTAAAAATAAGAGTATACCGTATATTTTTGTGATGACATGAACAGTCTAGACTAGAATTACTTTGCCCTTAAAAAAAATTTGACTTTCGGAGTCGCGAGATAACAAAATTGAGGCGGAGAACCAAACGTAAAGAATAACAAAAGCACCAATAAAATATATTTGAATATTCTGAAATTACTCAAAAATAGTTGTAGTAAATTACAAAATATACAGAATCTAAAGCCTCCCTTCTCCGCCGCTAACTCCTCCTTTTGTGATTCATTCCGACAGCTTGAACCAGCCGAGCACTCGCACCGTAGGCCAGAACTTGACGATTTTAACCCTCTCACACTCTCGTAGTTACCACACTGCCACTCAACTGAGTTACTAGTACTACAAAAGCAATAGGAAATTTCCAAATCCGTCCTTTCAATTCCTTGCCTGATCAACTTCGAGTCCGAATATTCCGAAAATTTCCCCTCCGTGTACGTCAACTCCGGATTTTCTCTGCTGGTTCCTTCCTCACAGTTCACACCTGATTCGCTAGCGTAACTCCTTACCGCCACCCATCCATCGGATTCCCAAATTACCCCGCCTTCCGTCGCTAATTTACCAATCATCTCCCTCGCCGAAGCTTCGACACTCTGTGTGTTTTCGTCTTCTTCGAAATCCGAGCTGGCGAAATCGAGCACGCAACGTGGAGATGATTCACCGATCATATTCGGCGGTGAAGCCGATGCTAAAAATGGGTGCTGCAGCAGCTGATCGCAGCTCCACCTTTGATTCCGATCCCTTCTCAAACACTTCTCCACGAAATCCTTACCAAGTTCAGACAACTGAGTAGGTAACTCGGGCAATTCATCCGACATAGCAATTCGGCTCAGCGAGTTGAAACCTTGATCCTCCCAAGCTGGCTTCCCGGTGACCATCTCGATGACGGTGCAGCCTAAGGACCAAACATCACTCTCCGGTCCTTGACACTCACCGCGAATCACCTCCGGAGCCATCCAAAGAGGGCTTCCACGTGGCGTGATCAGAGATCTACACCTGTCACCCGCGCTTTCCTGTTTAATCTCAATCGCTGAGCCAAAATCCGCGAGCTTTACGGCGGTAAAATCAGGGCCCACCAAAACATTTTTCCCTTTCACGTCACAGTGTACAATGCCTTCACCGTGCACGTACTTCAAAGCTGAAACTAAGCACCGCGTATGCCATCGCAAAATCCTCTCGTCCGCGTCACCGAAACGACGTTTAACAATCGGCACATCAGCCACGGTGCCACCTGGCAAGTACTCCATGTGAAGATTCCGGCGAGACGTCGACGCAGACTCGTTTCCGGTGACATCATCGCCGAGATACCCAACGACATATGGAGAGGAAAGCGAACGGAGGATCCTAATTTCATTCTCCAAAGCCTCCAACTGGTTGGAAAGACATGTTGCTAAATCAACAGACTTAACAGCGAAAACGGCGCCATCTGATTCGTTGATTGCCAAGCTCACAGTACCAAAGGAGCCTTTGCCCAAACACTTCCCTCTAGTCCAAGAAATCTGCTGGGTGTTGCTTTTTTTCGCCATCTCTGAAACTCAAAATCTATTCTTTTTCTTTCTGCTCTTTTTGGCGTGTGTTTTCTGAGGGCCCGAAGGGGTATTTATATACGTGTGTGCTAAATATTTACGTGGAATTTATAAATGGATAAGTCGAAAAACGGTTTGATTATGTCACGAGTTTTTTTCTTTCTTTCTTTTTTAAGAAAACCGGGTTGTGTGTTTGACGTACGAGGGATAGTGGGAAGAGTGGGGGATGATTCCCGGCTTTATCCTTATCCGAGGCCATGTGGGTTTAATCTAAGCCGTTGATCTGGTTGTAGATCATGTGTTTTTAACTTGCAAGATTTGTTCTTGGCACTGATTGGTTGTTTAGGAGTTTGGTGTTTTTGAACATGCTGTTGTCGTGGTATTGGCTTGAACTAGAAACAAAATTTTTGGTGAGCAATAAAATATTTGGGACATTATAATTTGTAGACACGGTATAAAAAAGAAAAATAAAATTTGTGTAACTTAAAATTTAATAAAAATTATGTGCAAATTTAATAAAAATTATAAAACATTTTTGTACGTTTAATATTAATTTTGACAGAAAATTTTTGTATTTTATATCATACTACAAACACAAATAGTTATATCTACCCAAACCCACTCCTAAAACGTGTTCTAAACATTTCTGTCTGTCCGATTTGTTTACTTCTGTATAAACTGTGATGATCTCTGTCCACCGAAGAAATGAGTTGTTAAGTAAAAAAAAAAAATTGAAGACGATGGATGAAGTTACACGTGGTTGTGAAGTAGGGGATCAGAAGGAATATAAAATTTAGAGGTGCCAGTGCCAGTGCCACTGCCAAGTTGGTGGCCGAAAGGCCAGTCCACTAGTTGGGCCAGGGGGGCAGCTCAGTTTCGGTTTGGGACGGTTGTTTGAAACCAAATAAATGTGGGCCCAACTTTCAGCTTACGTGGCAAAAAATGGTAGGTTCACGTCGCAACAACAGAGAACTTGAGGCTGTTGGTTAGTTAGGAGAGAAGAGATCCCCCAAGCCAGCAGTCTCAATCTCCCCCACGATGCTTCTGTTTGGCTTTTGCAGTCAGAGTTTGGAGTAGAGTTCTGTTGACGTGCTCCACCTGCTTCCATTAAATAAATTTATGACAACTCTACCTCTCAAGGCAATATCCATTAGAATCTTTTGAAAGATAAGTGTTTTTTGGACAACCTTCCATGTACTCAAAGTGAATGGGGCATTGTTAAAGAGGTCTCGATTCCAAATTCATGATATTTAACATATTTAATATTCAAATATTAATATCTACAACCCTTTTCTCGAGTACTAGGCGGGATTTTTTAAACCATAACTATTTGGACTAATTAAGGGTCAAGTAGTAATAGTATAGGATAAGATTTTATGAGCAAAGTATAAAATACCCTTTGGGACCTTGCCAATAAGTTCTAGTATTTGTTCTGATGTTGCCTAGAATTAGGTCATTTAAGTAGGCAATCATGGTCACAATTGCAGATACGTATAGTCTTAGGACTTAGCTCGTTTTGGTATTGCCTTTCAGACTAGATTTTCATCAGGATTCAGAGGTGGTGTTTCTTTCAATGAATTGTCGAGTCAGTGGGCCTCAGGATATGCCATGTCTCCCCTATGCTCGTCGATTAACAGTTTTGTCCGTCATAAATCACCACGTACAAAGGGCAGCACAGCGATATTCCATTGCAATCTGGCTGTAACGTGGATAAGCTAGAACAATTTCCTTACTCAAAAGGGAAAAGAGAGAAATTGCTGTCCAAGTAAAATTGAGCAAGCAAAAACTATGGGAATGGAAGGAACTAGAAAGAAAAGAACATTTCCAACTGTGTTTGGTCATTTAACATTTCCAACTGTGTTTGGTCATTTGGACCAACCCTTCTTTTGAAAGCCACTTGGTTCGGAAATAATAATCTTTCTGGTTTAATATCGATCCAATTTTTTATGTATCTTAATCTATTTTTCATGTAAAACATGCGTTGAACATGAAAATATTATATTACAATTTGTTTCGATACATCAAATATCAAATTTAATTTGTATTTTTTTGTATCATATCGGTATAGGTTTAATTATTGGTCTATTTTTTAACACTGAAAACAGTGCCAAGTGAGATTATTCCAATGTCGTCGTGTTTACATTGGAAAGCTCTTTTGTCAAATGCTAATCAATGAATGAAAGACAATATCAAAATGAATATGTGGTTCTCTCCAGGTAATAAAGACTTCGTTCACTGAATCCATATCTATATCTTGGAGTTTAGGAAATTGCCTTGGAGAATGGTAAGTCAATCTCACAAACCTTCCTAAGCGATGATGCAATTCATGTTTATCGTTTATCATGCGCACGTGATACTTATCCAAACTCCGAAACTCGAAAACCTCCGAATTTGATTTCCATGTTTACTAATCCAACACCTTTTGGCTTTTACCAATTGTAAGAAGTGAATTAGAATACTGCAAAGCCTGCCAATTCTTTCATTTGCTTTGTGAAAAAAAAAATTAACATAAAATTAGATCAATTTTACGTATTGGATTTTGAAATATTTATTATTTTTTTAGACTAAATAAATTTAGACAAAATATGATGATATGGTATGAAATTATACAAAACAGAGATACGAAAGTGATAAAAATTACAATTAGAAAAAAAAATTATATGAATTTAGCAAAAACTAAAAAAAATATTTTTTATTTTTCATGCCGATATAAGTTTTGACTATGATAATCTTTATGTTTTATACGACGAACATGATTTGATGCAACATGAACACATAATATATCTACAAAATTGTTAGTTTACTTACCATTTGCATTGAGCCAAAAGTTCATTTGCTAATTCATGCTATTAACTAAACATAAGAACCTAATTTCAAATTCAATTGATAACAACCTGGACTTTGCATGTGTAGCGTTGCTTCCGAAACAAATAGCAGACTAGGTTTGTTAAAAAGGCAGAAAGACAGCGGGGTTTGTTCCCAGGCTGCCAATGCTTGTCGTAAGACAGCAAGACAAAGATGCAGAACCATAATCTGCTGGTCGACAGTCTAAGGTGCATCAACAACAAACCCTTTCCATTTTGTGCGGTTGACATGCAAACCTTATTCACCCCAATTTGATGCCTTCTTTTCTTGAGATTCATCCACAACCAAAACCAAATCAAGTCACCAGTTGTTACAGAATCACATCAATAGATGCTTCGTTCGGTTCATATGCTTTCAGCCCTACTAATTACTTTCTGTAATTATGTCATGTAGAGTTAGGTCAGAGAAGTTCG
Source organism: Heritiera littoralis (assembly GCA_031772115.1). Lineage (NCBI taxonomy): Eukaryota > Viridiplantae > Streptophyta > Magnoliopsida > Malvales > Malvaceae > Heritiera > Heritiera littoralis. Next base: position 1,508,249 of record JAPDPK010000024.1, on the reverse strand, counting down.
GTTAATTTATGCTGCTCACTGTTTTTAATGTGAGATTGTTTCTAGCTTGTGAATCTATCAAAGTCAAAGCAATTCTAATGGATTCTGTTGTGCCTTCATCTTCACAATTGCTCTATCTTGAGAAGAGACGAAGAACTTGGCATTTATAAGGCGTAAACAAGTTAGTTACTTTTAAGCTATTCGATTTTGATTTAATGATTATTCGAATTTGATTCGTTTACTTAGAAGTCAAATTCGAATTCAAGCTGTTCAAATAAAATTGAAATGAGTTCGAATACCATAATATTTTACTTGAGTAGCTCACGAACTTATTGGGTCGAACTAGAGTAATTCGACTATTTTGTCAAGTTGAGTTCGACTTTCAAAAATTAAATTCAATCGAACATGAACCAAGCTTCAAGTCTCAATTTTTTTTTTAACGAATCGAGCTCGAGTTAGATAAGAATCGTTTCAACTCAGATTAATTACACTTATAGTTGTATTACATTGCACGTGTTTTGTTTAGACACACGTGGATAAGTTTGAACACTTAAAACACAGAATATGAGCACATGATGCAAGCCAATAAGCCCAATTTGCGATATTTCCGCGGAAGATTGCGATGTTTCTCGGAACATGTGATGTAGAATAAAAACAAAACAAAAGCAATCGGACATATGGTTGCTCTCACGGTCAAATTAGTGAAAGGATGAAGGGGTCCTAATTAGACAGCTGATCAAATGCCAACTGACTTGAGTGGGGGAAATAATTTTATTCTTTCTGGCTTCAGGATGATTTTCCCTTGTTCTTCTGATGAAGATTTGGTCAATGTGTAATGGTTTCTGTAGCATCTTAAGCTTTCCGGTGTTTCATGATTGCGGTTCTTGATAAGAATCCAACGCATAAGACATGCTGGAAGGGCAGCACAGTAAGAAGATGGTTGACACGGTCAAAGTGGTCAACAACGACCATTTATCTTGAGCTCATCGACAAATCAATAATTTCAATTCACACCTTGCGTTCAGGTCAACAATGGTGTCAATTTCAAGCAAGCCATATTCAAGAAGTTTGAATCAGTAATGAGTAATGACTCTCTTGGCAGTATGCATTTTCCACCATGACTGTGAGCACAATGGTAGGCTGCAAAATGTTCTGAAAATATCAGAACGAGAAAAAAGTGTAAATTGTTCTTATAACTAACCTAGGATTGAGCATTGACAGTTCTCGAAACTCTCTGAAATGAGAGTGAAGATTATTCAACCCCAGTATGCAGATATTCCCATAGCATGCATGAACATAATGCAAGGCTTAGTATGTAAATATCAGAAAGATCAGAGATTAGAGTCGCTAGAAATGATGGTTATATGGTATTCGAAATGCTCAGGAGGAGGAAAACATACCAGACTATACTTAAAACAGCATGATCGCATGAACCACAGATGCACAATATCAATTCGCCAGGGTGAAGGCGGTATAGTTTCATAAGTTCTTGTTTGTGCAGAATCATGGTATAGTTTCATAAGTTCTTGTTTGTGCGGAATCATGCTTTGCAAGAACTAATTAACTAGAATCATAGAAGAAACATCATGAAAATCACAAAGTTATTACTATTTCATAAGACTGTCTTTAAATATCAATAAAACAGTCGATTAAATCTGCGAGACAATCTACAAGGCAGTTGAGAAGAAGGTATACAAAATTGAATTGGCACCATTGAAAAGAATAGTTAAAATATTGATTCTATAAAGAATATCCCGATTTACAACTCTAACGTCAAAGAATGCCAAATATATAAACAAGGTTTACAACTGAGCCTCTGTGATCTCTTCTTCAGCCAAGGTATACCAAATCCCCATAAAGAATGGTCAATAAAAGACTAAATGCTGCTGCCCCTACCAAAATAAACCAACTTACACCTCCACTGCATCTGCTAATTCATCCGAGTCTCAAAACACCACCACCACCAACTAGCTCTAAAAGAATAATTCTTGTATTGAGATATTGTCTTATCCTGGCATAAAAACGATCAGGAAACTACCAGGCAGAGTCAATCTCATGAGTTAGACAATCAAATATAGTGACCTAGCTGAACCAGCATCACGCTAATATCATCAGATGAACCTCGTGAAACAGAAAGGTCAACAAGCTTTTTACAGGCGCTCAATGGATTTGTCTTGTTGATGCCTAGACATGAAGGACGAGCAATGTCAACTGCTTCCTGATTACTAACCTGGAAAAAGATGAGAGAATGTATTTAGATTAATACGAAAAATGATATATTCTAAAGATAATAAAGATATGAAGTGCTTTAGAAGTAAAAAACTTCAACACCCTACCTTATCCCATAAGCCGTCAGATGCTAATATTAAGAACTCGCATTTAGGTTTGATACAAATGATCTTTGTCTCTGGCTCAGCTGTTACCCACTGTTTAAGGTGCTGATCTCCAATCCCTCGGGAGACAGCCAGACAACCCTGAATTCTCCAAACACCATGGCATAAATCCACATAGCCACCCTGCAAAATAAATTTCGCACAACACATCAGTCACAGCTCAGACCAAATTCATTTCAAAAGCACAGCATGATTTATTGAGAAAATGCTCACCAAAGTCTCAAGTCTGCTCCTTTCATCCTCCCTTGAAGGTCGATGATCGGAGGTGAGAGCTTCAGCAACGCCACCTCTGCTCAAAACAGCACGACAATCACCAGCATTTGATACAACAAGGTTTCCATTTTGGATCAAAGCTGTCACACAGCATGTGCCACCGGTGACATCTTCCTTAAGAAACTCAGCATCTGTCTTCAAATAACCTTCTTTAACAGCTTCCTTTACCATAGTTTTGTCTCCTCTTCTAACAAATTCATCTAAAATGTTCTTCTCCAATTTGCTGGCTGCGAACTCTGCAGCTTTGGCACCACCATGTCCATCAAAAACACCAAAAAATGCCTGCAATTATCATACAAAACCATGAGTCCCACCAACTTAAAATTCATTGAAAATCAAATTTATATTTCGAAGTCAAACCCTTAATTCAAGTTCAATTAGACTATCTTCAACATCTTCTTATACTAATGGAACATAAATTGAACAGAATTAACGAAGATGACAAATTTAATCCTTCTTCCTTTCAAGGAACTATTTTGCAACCTCCCCCGACAGCTCATTTTCCTATAATTCTACTTAATCCGTCCAAAGACTAAGCTTTCATGCAAAGTTTACGAATTCTCCGACCAATCAAGCAAAACAGATATCAACAAAATCATTAGAAACCGTAAAAATACCTGTTTGGAATCTCCTTGGAGTTTAACAGAAGCTGAGAACCTATCTTCCATAGCCTCTCTCCTCCCTCTTTTACAGTAAACAGAATATCCATCTCCCTCTCTCTCCACTTCTCTCCTCAGTTCACACGGAGTCGCCGGAACTCCAAAACCCATCGGCGTCGTCGCCAATGGTATATCCAGCCTCGCTGGCCTCTTCCTCTTTAATATCGTGGAGACTGATCCCGGTCCCAGACCTGCAGCTGAACCCGAATTCGAGGAAGACGATGACGTTGAAGCAGATGAAGAGGACGATAACAAAGACCCAGACGGCGGTTTTTGAAGCCGAAGCCTGAAAGGCGAAGCAGGTGAAGAAGGAGCCGGAGAAGCGGGAGAAGACGAAGGTTTGAGGTGAGTCAACGTTAAATTCAAAGCTTCGGGCGTCGGAGAGATGATCGAAGCTTTGTTAAAGAAAAGAGACGGCGACGGAGAGAACACCGGTGAGCTAGATACGGCAACGGAACACGACATCACGTTTTGTTTTAAGTTTTGCTTGTTCTTTTTTCTTTTTTTACAACGTTCGAATTTGGGTTTGTCTTGTTTGAGGAGTATTTATGGCTTCCCTTTGCGTTGTGTCCAGAAAGGGAATATATGAAGGAGGGGAGTTGTTGCTTCCGAGGGTCTTCGCTTTGCGTGTTAATGGCGGAGAGTGGTTATGGTTTAGAGATTTTGACCACTGACTTTGACTTTGGGCACTCCTTTATTTCGTGAATACTGAATAGTCAAGGTTACCCCTGCTATAATTTCGCATTTAAAATTGGAGATTTTGTTTACATTATTTTCCCCATTTTGGATTCTAAAACTGAAATATCTGCCATTTGCAAGTTGTTTAGTGGTTAGGAATATTCATGAGATTTTTTTATTAATTTTATAATTACTTCCTATTTTTAATAAACAATAATGAAAATGATTTTTTTTTATTTTGATAAAATGATGAATGAATATAAACTGTTATATAAATAAAAAATGATGAGATATAACATGAAAACTATGTGGAAATTATAAAATTTAAGGTTCTGATCAAAATTATATAAAAATTGACAAAACTTAAAAAATATGTATTATATTTAATGTATTGATACACATTAGGTACAAAAGAGATTGAAATTATGACAGGGTAATTTTTAGATATACAAATTATGATATGTTTATGCTTTAACTCTGTTTTATTTTTCTTTCTGTACAAAGGAGGTTGAAACTTAGGAATAAAGAAAAATGTTATAGGTGTAACAATTTGAACTTCAAACTCAGTAGATATTATATCTTAAAAATGATTGCACAAATCATTCAAGCTAAACTTCAAAATTTTTAGCTTTGCTTATTATTACTTCATTTCTTGTTGTCATTCCATGTTTATAAATTATATATATATATATATATAATTTTTATGATTAAAATATTTCTCATCCCTAACATTTCTCATTGCAACACGCATGAAATAGTAAAGCTCCAAAAATAAAAGTTGAGAAAAGGGGTCAATTGAATATTAGCTCAGATGATATGCATATTAGATAATTTTTTGAATTGTGATACGTGAGTTCGAAAAAATTTAAACACATCGTTGTTGCACGAAACAACAAAGATTCGTTGTTGACGTCAATCCTCAATTTTCCTGTTAGTCTGTCTTCAAGAATTCTGCAAAATAGAAAATCATCACAGGAGCGTAGGGGTTTTCCCCTACGTGCGCACTTCGATGCTTAAGTCAGACAGGGTTCCAATAGGCAAATAGAGCTTAGGCCTTAAGAATGATACCTGTGACCTATTTATAGGAGTTATTTTGCACGTAATTATCTTTAAGCCCCATAGCTTAAATAATAACCCAGTGGATCATTTATGAGCCTTCTGAGTCCTCTTTCCTCTTGGGTTTAGATTATCATTTGGCTTAATGGTCTTCAACTTGATTTATAGAAAAGCCCAATAGTCTTTAACCTGACCCACATCAATTGCTTCCCACTCTTTCGCAAGGTTTACCTTGTGAAAGAGTATATAAAAAAAGGGCTTTTCAAATTCTTTTGCTACCCTCTTCCTGGGATTATCACAAGAGTCTTTTCATCTTCACTTGAGGGCTCAACTAGTGAACTTCATTATTATTTGTAGCAGAAACGACATCGTATCATCATTTCTTTTGTCAAGTGCCTTCTATTAGCCAAGAGGAAGAAAACCGAATCTGGGTTAAGGCCATGAGGGCACATCGTCAAGAAGTGCCATAATCGGATGCATATGTTCTTATCTGGTTTCATCAGATGTGGTTTATACTCGGCATGCTCTTGATTGGTTGAAACTCGATCTAGATGCTAAGAATTTGGAACCTTTTCTAAGGATAGGCACTTGTAGAGATTTATCTGATCTTACCAACTCTTAGAAGCCTTTTTGTTGACTCGAGATGGTCGAGGTTCTCACAAACTTGGACGAAGATTATTTAGATAATCCAGAGACTAATTTTTCCTAAGGATCGAGTTCTTGACATTATAGCATCTCAGGACGCATATGCATGGGTGCCTATTAGTTTCGATACTCCTTTTAATGCAGAAGTTAATCTATAGTGCTCCCCAGCTCTTCTTATGAACCACTTACATCTAAAGAAGAATTCGTGCTTGGGTATCGCATTTATCCATACACTTTATTGTTTGAGGATTTCACAATTTGCCCATCTCGCGCATTTTCGCTTAGGGACTTTATAGAATTGTCCGTCTCGTGCATTTTCGCTTAGGGACTTTTTTAGAGAACTGCCTATCTCGCACATTTTCGCTTAGGGACTTTTAGGGAATTGCCCATCTTGCACATTTTTCGCTTAGAGCTATGTGTTGCCTATCTCGCGCATTTTTCGCATAGGGCCTTTTATAGAAATGATAAGACTATAACATCGTTTTTATATTCGGAATGCCAACATAATACGTTAAATGCACTTTGTCAATCAATTGTAGCACATATCCAATGATAAAACTGTAACGTAATGCCAACATAATACGTTAAATGCACTTTGTCAATCAATTGTAGCACATATCCAATGATAAAATTGTAACATACCTCGTACCATACCATATCCAATGATAAAATTGTAACGTACCTCGTACCATACCTCACAGCCTGCATACTGTGTGCTCCCCAAGTTTTTCTTTGCGACTTTTTGTGTCCAAAGAAGAACTTTTACTGGAGTATTGGTCCTGTCTTGCGTACTATCCTCTTAAGGACTTGTTAGAACATAATACGTTAAATGTAATCTAATAAAATTGTAACGTACCTCGTTTAGAGACTTATTTTTGCCCACCTCGCACCTTTTTGTGCTTAGGGACTTTTAGATATGCCCGTCTCGCGCATTTTTTGCTTAGGGACTTTTGTATTTGCCCGTCTCGCGCATTTTTCGCTTAGGGACTTGTGTTTGCCCATCTCGCGCATTTTTCTCTTAGGGACTTGTGTTTGCCCGTCTCGTGCATTTTTCGCTTAGGGACTTTTGTTTGCCCGTCTCGCGCATTTTTCGCTTAGGGACTTTAGTTTGCCCATCTTTTGTTTGCCTGTCTCGCTCATTTTTCGCTTAGGGAATTTTGTTTGCCCGTCTCGCGCATTTTCCGCTTAGGGACTTTAGTTTGCCCGTCTCACGCATTTTCCGCTTAGGGACTTTTGTGTTTGCCCATCTCGCGCATTTTTCGCTTAGGGACTTTTGTTTGCCCATTTCGCTTCTCTTTGGCTAGTTTTCGTTTTTTATTCTTCTATTCCGCTAGTACAGTTCCAAGTCTTTGTCTTTGTAGAGTTTGTAAAGTGCAATTGCTTGGACATTCGGCTGTTAATCATGGATCGTGCGTTAAGTCGTACCTTGGTTTTTTGCTCATAAGAACCAGCAATCTACCTTCGCGAGCTTTCCACAAGTTGCATCTGATCCGACTATGTCGAACTAAGCTTTCCCTGGCTTGCTGCCTTATAGGACAGTGGCTAGTGCCTCCTTTGGACACCAAGAAAATCGCAAGCATAATATATGAGGGTACCTCAAATCTGCTACCACCCATACATCCTTGCTTGGTCGGTGAGCACTATAACAATGTGCAAGGGACTTTGCTGACCTTGCATCCAAGCAATTGGCTGCGCTTATATGTCTCCCACGCGCTTTTTCTAACTCATCAGTAACTAGTTCTCATTTCTTGTTATCAATATCAATACTAGTGAGGCATCCTCCTGGGACCAAGGATGAGTCTGACTCACAAGGTCTGGACGATTATTTAGAAGATGGAGCCATGGATGACCTGGATAATCTCGAAGGTCTATGGCTTCCTCAACAGCCGCACAATCACCCTGGGGTTACTGAGGTTCGTGACCAACCTAGGCCTATCGAAGTGCGTAATGAGCCCGAACATGTCGAGGCAGGCGATCAGCCCGAGCCTATCGAGTCATTACAAGGGTTAGATGATGACGAGCTCCAATTTTTTGATCTACTGCCATTGATCCCTAGCCAGACTCTGCAGCTGCGGCTGGGCCCTCAAACAATGCTCCTACTTCTGAAATTTCTCCTCCGGCTCCCTAAGATCCTAGTGCTTATGCAGCATCTTCTCATCCGGCAGGTTTGGTTCTTACAGCTTTGATCTCGACACCCTAAGCTGGCACATCCTTGTCTTGTTTAAAGGACTCACGAAGCCGACACACCCTTTATATAGACAAACCCTCTTTCACATGTGTGGTTGTCAATAGGCCAAGTGTGTGGCTCTTAAGCCTCTTCTAGATGATTGCTAGACCAATTCTTGAAAGCTTATGTGTCAGACGATCTACAGATGGGCCGAAGGAAGCTTTTCGACATTCTGTCGAATTAGTGCGCACACCAGGTCTAAAAGATTCTACATCATTCCTGCTCAGATCCCGCACTTGGGCATGCGTTTGGATGGTCAAATTTAAATGTACTCGCCAAAGTTTTTTCTAAAGGGCAAACCAGTAGTTTCAATTCCGTGCTCGCCAGCGTTGCTAACCATTGCCGAAAGGCATGACTCAGGTGTTCTTTGCTTGCTTGCATTGTGCTAACGGGGTAATCTTGCCTATGAGCGCCGTGTTCACCTAATTTTTCTTCGCTGTCATTTTATTAAAGTGGAGAGCTTGAACCATTTGAAATGTGCTCGCCATCTTGATTTCTTCTTTGCTGGGCGTTCAGCCAGATCACCAATCGAGCTCTGCTGTGTTCATGGAGAGCTTTTGCGGCTGGGCTCGCCAAAGTCTTGCTTGCAAACCGGAGTTCTCTTTCCTAGGTGAGTTCTTGTCTATGTTTTTATGCACCCGAGCGAGCACGAGCTGGCTTTTGAAGTTTTGGTGTGTTCCTCGAGGTCTTTAGTTGGGGCTTGTCCAATAGAGCTCCCTTGGACTTACGCTCGCTTGTTTGAGTTCTTCGTTCAGCTTTTTCCTTTCCTGGGTGAGCTCATCTAGCATTGTGTGCGCATCTCTGCCAAACCCTTCAACTTATTCCTTGCTTGTCCACCTAGATTGCTTCTCGCACCTGGGCAAGTGTTTTCCCAAGCGAGCCCTACTACGGAGGCTAGGGTGTGGCGTTGGTTATGCAATCGTCACATGTCACTCAATCACCAAAAGTGTCTGCTGCAGTGGTCTTGTGCTCGCTACATGACACTGCATTCGTCAGTATTGCTTTACGTCTTGTGTGCGGGATGCTGGGCTCACGGGAGCCGTTCGCTTGCCTAGAATGCCTGTTATGTGACTTTTTCTTGCCCGCATGGCCGTTGCATAGGACGAATCGCTTTATCGCAATATAACCTGTCGAATGTGCTCACCATTACCTTTTACCTACTGGGCAAGCATGCAGCTTGGGATTAGTACTCGTGTATTTGCACTACCGCCTTGCATATAATGGATTGACCAGTTGTGGTCAGAGCCTTTTTGTTGCGGCGATGCTTGTCGTACGTTAGCTGTTTTTTCGATCTTTTACTCTACAGGCCATGTTTGCCCTCGTCTCTTTACTGCCCAAGACTGTCGTGTATGTGCGGTGCTCGCCATCGTGGCTTATTCTTTGGCCAAAACTTGTGTCGCGTTTAATTGTGCTTGCCTGTACCTTTCGAGCAACAGATTGTTCTGTCGCATGACGTCTTGCATGCAATCGACTATTCAAAAGAGTGGCATCTTTCTGAGATCTTTAATAGTGGTCCCCCTTTCTCGCCGTCTTGGCTGATGGTATATCGATTTCTGAATGACTTTGATTTTGCTTAATCTTTCAAATGAATCCTACGTGCTATTATTGGGCAATCCCTTGTTTCTGTCAAGTTGCAACTTGCAAGTTGCATTCCAATTGCCAATTAAAAATTCTAAGAAAAGTATGACAACGGCTGTCGCATGCGTGAGCCACCTCTCGCCGTGAAATAGACTGCTCTAACAATTTGAAATTTAATACTTTGCCAAGCTTCTCTGAAGGACTTGCAACCGGCAGTGAAGAGGGAGAAACAGAAGCCAGGGCTAATTCCAACTCATGTTATAAGGCATCTCGACTTCTCAAGTATTTCTTCAATGGCTTCATCACTTAATTGTCTTCGGCTGCTCAGCAAAATCATGTAAATTTAATGGCAAGTTACATGGAACAAAACTCCAAGTGTTGTGAAATGGCTGGCTTAAGAAATTTGGAGCAAGCTTCCAGAATAAGTGAAACGTAGGTAAGGCTTAAGAAAGTCAATCATCTCGTCAGTATCCTCATGTGCACATTCAATGCAAATATTCCAAAAGTGACTGTAAGCCATCATCAACTCAAATGGGGCCCCTCAAAAAATAGAAATTTGCTAATGATTCTCCGTAGCGTACGGGAGCTGTCGCACGCGGGAGGCTTCCTCGCACCCGAGATCCACACCTCTCGCCCAAGCCTGTCGACGCGAAGCCACCCCTCTCGCCTAGGGAAACGAAGCGTACTAGAGCTGTCGCGGGCGGGAGGCTTCCTTGCCAACACCTATCGTACGCGAGATCCACACCTCTCGCCCAAGACTGTCGGCGCTGAAGCAACCCCCTCTCGCCCAAGGAGATGTTGCGTACGGGAGTTGTTCTCGGGAGGGAGGCTTCCTCGCCAACACCTATTGCACTCGAGATCCACACCTCTCGATGCATGTCTGTCACCGCTAAAGCAACCCCTTCTCGCCCAAGGAGATGTTGCATACGGTAGCTGTTCGCGGGCGGGAGGCTTCCTCGCCAACACCTATCGCACGCGAGATCCACACCTCTCGATTCATGCCTGCGGCACTGAACCAACCCCCTCTCGCCCAAGAAGATGTTGCGTACGGTAGTTGTTCGCAGGCGGGAGGCTTCCTCGCCAACACCTATCGCACGCGAGATCCACACCTCTCGATGCATGCCTGTTGACACTGAGGCAACCCCCTCTCGCCCAAGGAGATATTGCGTACGGGAGCTGTTTGCGGGCGGGAGGCTTCCTCGCCAACACCTATTGCACGCGAGATCCACACCTCTCGATGCATGCCTGTCGGCGTTGAAGCAACCCCCTCTCGCCAAAGGAGATGTTGCATACGGTAGCTGTTCGTGGGCGAAAGGCTCCCTCGCCAACACCTATCGCACGCGAGATCCACACCTTTCGATGCATGCCTGTCGCCGCTGAAGCAACCCCCTCTCGCCCAAGGAGATGTTGCGTACGGTAGCTGTTCGCGGGCGGGAGGCTTCCTCGCCAACACCTATCGCACGCGAGATCCACACCTCTCGATTCATGCCTGTCGGCGCTGAACCAACCCCCTCTCGCCCAAGAAGATGTTGCGTACGGTAGTTGTTCGCAGGCGGGAGGCTTCCTCGCCAACACCTATCGCACGCGAGATCCACACCTCTCGATGCATGCCTGTCGACGCTGAGGCAACCCCCTCTCGCCCAAGGAGATGTTGCGTACGAGAGCTGTTCGCGGGCGGGAGGCTTCCTCGCCAACACCTATTACACGCAAGATCCACACCTCTCGATGCATGCCTGTCGGCGCTGAAGCAACCCCCTCTCGCCTAAGGAGATGTTGCATACGGTAGTTGTTCGCAGGCGGGAGGCACGGTAGCTTTCGTGGGCGAGAGGCTTCCTCGCCAACACCTATCTCACGCGAGATCCACACCTCTCGATTCATGCCTGTCGGCGCTGAAGCAACCCCCTCTCGCCCAATGAGATGTTGCGTACGGTAGCTGTTCGTGGGCGGGAGGCTTCCTCGCAAACCTATCGCACGCGAGATTCACACCTCTCGATGCATGTCTGTCGGCGCTGCAGCAACCCCCACTCGCCCAAGGAGATGTTGCATACGGTAGTTGTTCGCGGGCGGGAGGTTTCCTCACCAACACCTATCGCACGCGAGATCCACACCTCTCGATGCATGCCTGTCGACGCTGAGGCAACCCCCTCTCGCCCAAGGAGATGTTGCATACCGTAGCTGTTCGTGGGCGAGAGGCTTCCTCGCCAACACCTATCGCACGCGAGATCCACACCTCTCGATGCATGCCTGTCGCCACTGAAGCAACCCCCTCTCGCCCAAGGAGATGTTGCGTACGGTAGCTGTTCGCGGTCGGGAGGCTTCCTCACCAACACCTATTGCACGCGAGATCCACACCTCTCGATGCATGCCTGTTGGCGCTGCAGCAACCCCCTCTCGCCCAAGGAGATGTTGCGTACGGTAGTTGTTCGCGGGCGGGAGGCTTCCTCACCAACACCTATCGCACGCGAGATCCACACCTCTCGATGCATGCCTGTCGACGCTGAGGCAACCCCCTCTCGCCTAAGGAGATGTTGCGTATGGGAGCTGTTCGAGGGCGGGAGGCTTCCTCGCCAACACCTATTGCACGCGAGATCCACACCTCTCGATGCATGCCTGTCGGCGCTGAAGCAACCCCCTCTCGCCCAAGGAGATGTTGCATACGGTAGTTGTTCTCGGGCGGGAGGCTTCCTCACCAACACCTATCGCACGCAAGATCCACACCTCTCGATTCATGCCTGTCGGCGCTGAAGCAACCCCCTCTCGCCCAAGGAGATGTTGCGTACGGGAGCTGTTCGCTGGCGGGAGGCTTCCTCGCCAACACCTATTGCACGCAAGATCCACACCTCTCGATGCATGCCTGTAGGCGTTGAAGCAACCCCCTCTCGCCCAAGGAGATGTTGCATACGGTAGCTGTTCGTGGGCGGGAGGCTTCCTCGCCAACACCTATAGCACGCGAGATCCACACCTCTCGATGCATGCCTGTCAGCGCTGCAACAACCCCCTCTTGCCCAAGGAGATGTTGTGTACGGTAGTTGTTCGCGGGCGGGAGGCTTCCTCACCAACACCTATCGCACGCGAGATCCACACCTCTCGATGCATGCCTGTCGACGCTGAGGCAACCCCTCTCGCCCAAGGAGATGTTGCGTACGGGAGCTGTTCGCGGGCGGGAGGCTTCCTCCCCAACACCTATCGCACGCGAGATCCACACCTCTCAATGCATGCCTGTCGGCGCTAAAGGAACCCCCTCTCGCCCAAGGAGATGTTGCGTACGGGAGCTGTTCGTAGGTGGGAGGGTTCCTCGCCAACACCTATCGCACGCGAGATCCATACCTCTCGATGCATGCCTGTTGGCGCTGAGGCCACCCTCTCTCGCCCAAGGAGATGTAGCGTACGAGAGCTGTCGCAGGCGGGAGGCTTCCTCGCCAACACCTATCGCACGCTAGATCCACACCTCTCGCCCAAGCCTGTCGGCGCTGAAGCAACACCCTCTCGCCCAAGGAGATGTTGCGTACGATAGCTGTTCCCGGGCGGGAGGCTTCCTCGCCAACACCTATCGCACGCGAGATCCACACCTCTCGCCAAGGTTGTCGCCTATTCCTTGTGTTCAGTCACCAGAATGTCACCAGTAGTATGTACTCTATCGCCAAGGAGGTCTTTCGGGCGGCAGGCATGTCTGTCGCTAATTGCATGCACTCTAACGCTGTCGTAAAAATTTTTTTTTATGCGATAGACTTTTATTTGAGCGTGAAACCTCGCACGCGACAGGCTATTCTGTCATGTATATATATTTTTCCTTATTTGTTAGCGACAGACTCTTTTATGTGAGCGTAGAACCTTGTGCTAGCAGTCTCCCGTGGGTCTCAAGTCTTTCGCAGCTTATCGTAGACTTTTATACTTGGCTTTTTTGTTTGATTCCCACAGACGGCACCAATTGTTATTGCACAAAACAACAATGATTCGTTGCTGACGTCGATCCTCAATTTTCCTGTTAGTCTGTCTTTAAGAATTCTGCAAAATAGAAAGCCATCAGAGGGGCGCAGGGGTTTTCCCCTGCGCGCGCACTCCGATGCTTAAGTCAAACAGGGTTCTAGCATGCAAATAGAGCTTAGGCCTTAAGAATGATACCTGTGATCTATTTATATGAGTTATTTTACGCGTAATTACCTTTAAGCCCCACAACTTAAATAATAACCCAGTGGATCATTTATGGGCCTTCTGAGTCCTCTTTCCTCTTGGGCTTAGATTATCATTTGACTCAATGGTCTTCAACTTGATTTATAGAAAAGCTTAGTAATCTTTAACCTGACCCACATCACGCATAATATACTTATCATGTGATTTGAGTAGGGTAAAAGCTGACGATTTTAGGAATTAAAAAAGAAAATAGAGGAAGAGAGCAAAAGAGTAATTGAGAAAAGAAAAATAGGCAAATTGAAACTGAGTAGGTGTCCAATGGGAAAGAGGAGAGGAGGTGGGAGTGCCCCAATCCCCATGCATGATTATTGATTATCTTAAGTAAATAAAAGTCAAACGCGTAATACTTGTGCTACGGTCTACGCAGTATTTGAAGAGTGTGTCTTCTCTCTGACTCCTCAAGTGAACTCAACATCCATTTTTTTATTCTCCATTATAAATAAAATAAAATAATAATGCCAAATGCCAGTAAAAAAATTCTTGGCAACTAAGAATCACGGGTCCCACTCCACACTGATCGACCGATTTCCGCTGCTTCGTCGAAGTTACCGTTGCCTAAGACCAAGACGCATTCCCACTTACGACCGTTGTGGCGCTGAATTCTGCTTGCGCTTCTGCTGCCGACAATATCAGACCTTGTCAAGAAAAGCATGCACAAAAATGACTTGCATTTTGATTCAGTAACGTTCCTATTCATACTTCTTTTTCATCAGCTTTTCTTTGCTATTTCAATTCAACTTTCTACGTCAATAATATGTTTCCGTTCAAGCTTTCGTCAATTAATAAGAAAATAATTTCTCTCCGAATCAGTCCGCGCAAAGTTATTTATGTTGAACCGAATTCATGTTAAACTAACAAGTTTAGTTGCTCAAAGAAAAAAAAAAACAAGTTTAGTTGCATTAATTATAATGAATTCGTTTGAAATTATGTTTTAATTTTTGGCTTAATAAGTAAATAGGTTTTCAACTCTGTCTGTGTACAGAATGGATATAACTATTAACGCCCGCAAGCAAATCAATTATGTTTAAATTTGTTAAATTATATTAACTTTTGTTTTGTAAATATCATTTAATATATTTGAATTTAATTATATATTTTAAAAAATTGAGAATTTATTTGCAAGGCTATTGTTCCTTAATTTTTCAACAAATTCCAACTTTTAATAGTAATATCAAAATTTTTTATGATTTTTTAAAATTTCTACACTATTATTCAAATAGTTAAAGGAATAATATTAGGGTTTATATATGATGTACTAATAGTGTATAATCTCTATACACTATCAATGCACTAGAGGTTGGTACTTCACCAATATGCAAACTAAAAAAATTGCTAATGAAGTGTCAATATTTTATGCATTTACGGTATATAAAAATTAAACCTTTTATCGTTGCTAAAACCTTTTCATAACGATTTTTAGTCGTTGCAAGGTCGTTGGAAAAAACTTCGTTGTTAAAAGTACACACAACGACTTTCATGTAGTTGCCAAATGTATTTATTGCAGCGAGTTTTTTTTGTTACTAATTAAATAGTGTTTTAGCAATGACTTAATGTCGTTTTCTTTAAATTTTAGCAACGAAATATATTTGGTTGCAAATCCGCTTTTGCAACAACTTTATGTCACTACAATAGTTAATTTTGCAACGATTATAATCGTTGTTAAATTTAATTACAAAATCACGATTTGTCGTTTCTAATTGTTTTTATAACGACTATAATCATTGATAAAAAATAATTATAAAACAATAATTTTATTGTTTCTAATTTTTTCACAACGATTATAGTCGCATTTAAAAATAATTACAAAACAACAATTTTATCGTTTCTAATTTTTTGGACAACGATTATGGTCGTTGCCAAAAATAATTATAAAATCAAATTTTCTATCGTTTCTAATTTGTTTTACAGTGATTATAGTCATCGTCAAAAATAAATATAAAACCATATTTTTGTAGTTTCTAATTTATTTTAAAACATTAATAAATTAATAACCAATGTTATTGTTGCAAAGAATATTTTCACTACAATATTTTTTATAATTACAAATAAAAAAATATTTATACGATTAAAATAATAAAGTATCAAAGAATTAATAATTTGAATAATTACTATTAATGAAATTTAGAAATCAATAAAATTTCATGAATAAAATGTTATACAATAATAAAAAAAAGAAAATTAGCATTAATAAATTAAACATGACAAGTAACACTGAGAAACAAAACACTAAGGGACATAGAAACATCCAATCCCGAGACAACTAAAACCAATTACCAGAAAAATGAAAAACCAAGATGCCATTACTCCAGTTCACACCATAAGAGTCACCAAACAAAAAGCATCACCTCTGAATCCACTCTTGCATCTTCAAAAGGTTCCACCATGCCAATAGCCAAAAAATCATAAAGAGAAGGTTCCACCTTCCCACTCAACTGCCAGCATTGCATACAGATCCGATAATCAAGAACCATAAATAAACAAAATCAACCAAAAATTAACTAAATCGACACTACAACAAAATTGTCATATGCTGACGCTAAAAAAAGTGTTACTAAACCCCAAAAACCGTTGGTATAGCTCAATTAATCCTATAACGACAGTCAAAATGTGTATTCTAATGGATTTTTAACCATTGGTATATCCCTTGTCAGTATAGGCCTATTCTGACAAAATTTTGACTGTCGGAATAAATAATAAGTCTATAACGACGACTTGTGTCTATCAGTAAAACTACTATTGTTGATATAACTTTCTTTCGTATACCAACAGATGGCATCGTCAATAAAGATATAGCCGTTGGTATAGCTTCCTTGCCTGTACCAACAAAATTAAACTGAGATAAAAACCATTAGTTAAGGAGATTGCTATGATTATATAAGGGATCAAGTAATCTATTCTGCCAATAGATTGTTTTCTTTTTTCCTTCATAATTAATAATGGTATATCAGAATATTCAAACATAAAATAGGTTCAAATTTACTAGCACAATCTATCCATTCTTACACAAGAATTCTTTATACAATTTATTATAACAAAAGTAATATGTAACTGTAATTTTAGAATTCCTTTTTCCATGCTTGATGAATTTAAGGTTGTGTAGACAATCCATAAAAGCAAATAATTGCATCAATCTTTTAATTAATGCAGTAAGATAATTATTGCAGCATAAACACAAAATATATCAG
This sequence comes from Heritiera littoralis, assembly GCA_031772115.1. Classification (NCBI taxonomy): domain Eukaryota; kingdom Viridiplantae; phylum Streptophyta; class Magnoliopsida; order Malvales; family Malvaceae; genus Heritiera; species Heritiera littoralis. Next base: position 1,491,385 of record JAPDPK010000024.1, on the reverse strand, counting down.
ATTTAATTGATTCAATTCTCCATCCAAGGTGGAAAAGCAAGGCTACTCATGTCTACATGTCAATGAATGAAGATATTATCCACTCTCTAACATTCCAAGCTACTCTTTTAACTAAGTTAGATCTATTTTTCTCAAATTCAGAATGTCAACTCTGCTTAAAAGGACAACCACAGTTCAAAGAAAGTAAATATTCGAAAGAGTAAGCACCGTAAGCCTAAAACCTCAATCCTCTCTCCTAGGTTCTTTCTCTTTCTCCTCAACAATGGCCATGAATATTAGTTCAAAGGCTGACGATAATTCACCAAATAGAAATACAAATTAAAAATATAGTTATCTAAGGTGTTGTTTGTTATTGTTTTTGTTTCATGTTTTATGTTTCTGTTTTCAATTTTTTTGAAAATAAAAGAAAAAATATGTTTGTTAACTATGTTTTTGTTTTTAAAAATTAAAAACAAAACAAATGTTTTGGAAATTCATGAAAACACAAAAAATGTGTTACAGACACCCAATTTTGTCCAAATAAATGATACAATTGCTAAAAAATTTCAGATCAAATTTTTTGAACCAATTAGGCTTTTGAAGTCTAAATCAAGATATGAGCTTTAAGGCCCAAATCTTAATGGGTTATTTAATTTTCATTTTTAATTATTTATTTATTTTATCTTTTTTTATTTTTCTTTTTTTTATTTGATTTGATTGTGATTTTTATTATATTAGTGCATTTTTATTTTTATTATATTAGTGCATTAAATGAGGTCCTGTTCTCCATATCCGGCACCTCCATTAGCTACCATCGAAAATCACCCCAAGCTGCCACTGTCCACCTTTGTAGACTGCATTTTCCACTAACCCCTCGTTCCTAACGCAATCACCATCGAAGACCGAAAGACAAAGACAAAATTCTATAGATCAAATGCAAAGATCCGGATCAAAGAAGGGGCTAATTTGCTTTTAAAAAGAAATTTGTTCTGAAGATTTGAGGGGGGCAGCCATTTTCATTTTGTTCGAAACTCCCTTCACTGTCGAGCAACACCCGAAACAACCCAGCAACATCACCAAACAGCCACCGTTCTCACCACCTGAACCGACACCACTGTATACCCCCTACCCATACCCTAAACCGAAAACACCAAGCACCAACCAAAACCACCAACGACAGCCACCGCCCAAAACCCGAAGACACCATACACTCACGCTCAACCCACGACAGAAACCAAACACAAAACCCCAACGCCTAAACAAACATATCAACCCCATCACCTAAGCGCATACCCTCTTCTTGAAATCCCTGCAAAGAAAACCAAAACAACAAATCCGAACTAAAAAATGACTACAGCAAAATCATAATCCACAATCCAAGAAAAGCATCAGCAGCCAATACAAAGCAAAAAAAAAAAGGAGTAAAAGGAAAGAGGCGAGGAAGATAGGATTTTGGGGTCTCGGTTTAGATTAGATCTAGGAGGAAGGAAAATAAGAGCGGTCGACATCGGCAAAAGAGCCAGAGGGCTGGCGGACCGGCGGTTAAAAATGTTCGGGGTAGTGAAGCTTGATTTTTTGGGCTCAGATTTAGGTTTTTTTTAGAGTGTTTTAGTAAAATCTAGGCTTGGAAAAGAAAAGAGGAAGTGAAAAGCTTGCGGAAAGCCGAAAGCTTTTGACCATTAGCCGCCGGTAAGCGGCGGCCAGCGGTCGTGGGCGATGGCACACGGTGGCTCTGGCACCTGATTCTGGAAAGAGGGGGAGAGGGTTGAGAGAAATATTTTTTTTTTAAGGTGTTGAAAATGAATTGAAAAAAAAGGGATTGCTTTTATAGTGCTGAAAAAAAAAAAAAGAAAGGCAGCAGGATCCGCGCGCCTGACCCGTGGGGAAGGGATCCACGTGCCGCGCCTGAGCCGACCCGATCCGCTTCTTCTCGCCCAGCTTCCGACCCGTTTCTGATCCGCGACCCGCTTCAGCTCACTAAGCTCGGCCCATTTGCCAGCCCACTTCAGCCAGCAGACTTGGACCTCCACTCTTGGGCTCTCACATCCAAGCTGCATTTCTTCATTGGGTTTAAAACCTAATTAATTTGGGTATATTTCCTATCTTATTATTTATTTAGTTATTTATTTATGTATTTATTTATTTTTGTGTTTATAACATATTTCCATGGTATAATAATAATAATAATAATAATAATAATAATAATAATAATAATAATAATAATAATAATAATAATAAAAAATAATATTAAATATAATAATAAAATAAATAAATAAATAATGAAATTTAAATTTAATACTTTTTCGATGATAAGATGTTACGGAAGTCACAAGTAGTGATTCCTAGCTGATCCCTAGGTGAGAAGAGTTGTACTAAATGTTGTCAAAAGTATTGGAATATTTAGTATGATTTTTCAATAATTTAATTTTTTGTTAAAAATATAAAATAAGTTTTTAAAAGGAAAACTAATAATAAAAGTTAATTTCAAAATAAATGAAATACTTGTCCGATGATGGGATGTTATGGAAGTCACAAGTAGTGATTCCTTAACTGATCCCTAGGTGAGAAGAGTTGTACTAAATGTTGCCAAAAGTATTGAAATATTTAGTATGATTTTTCAATAATTTAATTTTTTGTTAAATATAAAAATAAATAATTTTTCAAAAGGAGATAGAAAAAAGAAATTAATAATAAAATTTAAATTTAAATAAACAATATGTCCGATGATGGGATGCTACGGAAGTCACAAGTAGTGATTCCTAGCTGATCCTTAGGTGAGAAGAGTCGTACTAATTATTGCCAAAAGTATTGGAATATTCAGTATGATTTTTCAATAACTTGAAATTTTAATAAAAATGAAAATGAATAAGTTTTTCTAAAACAAAGATATATAAATAAATCAATAAATAAATAATGAAATTGGAAATAAAAAAATTCATTTACATCATATATTATTTGTTTGCATCATATGCATTCATTTAATTTCCAAATAAACGTGAATCTACCGAGAATGAGATTCTATAGAAGTCACAAGTAGTGATTCTTTAGAAATCTCTAGGTGAGAAGAATTATTTCAAATGTTGCCAAAAGTTTTGGAATATTTGAGTTAATTTTTCAATAAAAGGGGTTCATGTTTATTTTCAAAATAAAACTTATTTTAATATATATGATAATCTTCGATCAATTATACAAATAATGTGAGCTTTTCGAGGATGAGATTCTTTAGAAGTCACAAGTAGTGATTCTTAAGAAATCTCTAGGTGAGGAAAATTATTTCAAATACTGCCAAAAGTATTGGAGTATTTGATTTAATTATTCAATACAAAAAGGTTCACATTTACTTTCGAAAAATAAAATTTAATCTTTTAAAATAAAACAAAATAAATTTACAAATAAAAAAATGATTTTGAATAAAAAGATTGCAATAAAATAAGAATTATTTTTAAATATTAATTTAAGATCATTTTATTAAAATTAAAGGATAACATATGATTACTATGATACCTTTTTTTAACGGGCGTCGTGGGGGTGCTAATCCTTTTCCACGCGTAACCGTACTCCCGAACCCGACTTTTGTTTTTATAGACCAAAAATTATCTTTTTAATAAAACTTAATTAGTTTTGAAATTTTGTTAAAAAGATAAATATTTTAGATGGCCAATCACACCTAATCAAAAAGATTGGTGGCGACTCTCCCTTTGTTTTTAAATGTTTTTCAAAATCGTCGAGCGCGAAGCCGTTACGACATGTGTTTTCACAAAATTTAGAAGTATTTTGGGCACTGTTACCGCGCGGATACTGTTCACCCATTCGACTACAGTGCCCATTTTAACTCTAAAAATGATATAATTTTGCTTTTTATTTGAGTTGAACCTTTCTTTTCTTAGAATTTAAAATTTTATCCACTCCCTTCAACAAACTTCAATTGATAAAGTTTTGTAACAAAAACAATCATCCAAACATGTTTCCAAATTTAATAATTGAAAATAAAATGAAAATAAAACAAAACAAAATTTTCAAAAACATAAAACATAAAACACACAACAATACTAAACAACCCTTAAATTACAACAGTTCACTAAATAGAAATTGTACACCAAGATATCCATCAAATTTGTTCATTTTTGTATAGTTACAATTATAATAACTTTATAGCATACAAAAGTTTGAGATTAAACCCCTTAAAAGCAGCTAATTCATGAAGAAAAGCAGGCAAATTTGCAAAGATAAACACATATATGCATACAAAAAATTATATGGTTAAAAAGAAAAGTAAAACTCAATACCTGAATCACCTATATGAAGCATTTCGAAGTATAAAATATATAGGAGCTTATGCTGATTTCAAAGAACTCCCAAGAGGAGAGGAAATTTCTCACGCACTGCTGAAAGAAAACGAAGATTCAATGATTTCAACAATAGTTTTTTCTCAAAACTATGCTACTTCATCATGGTTTGGAAAAACAATATAAATATATTGCTCTTCCTCCTCCAATTAAAATTTGCCTAAAGCACATGACTTGCAACCAATCTCCTAGCAGACCACAAATTAATGAACTTCAAAAGCATTTAAAGAAGGAAAAGCTTGGAACAAATTGTGGCAGTAATGGCCTCAATTAGCAATAAAATACAAAAGCTTGTTATAATCCAGAATAGGCAATAAGAGGAATGATCAACAGCATTCGTATGTCGAGTAAAGGAGCGATAACTAAATTCAACCTAGACACCATAGCAGAACAGAAACTGACAGAAGAATTTGTTTATACCTTTTCTTATTTATCATCGATTTACTTGAGAAACACACAAGAAACAAAAAAAAAATTAGGAGTCACTGACCTTGACAGCGTAGCAAGACCAGTTCGAGCTTTCTTGTTAATAGCTACAACAAAAAATAAATAAATAAATAAATAAAGCGTTAGAGAAGCGAAAAAAAGTGAAGTGGTAGAAGTATGGTTTTAGTGGAAAAGGAGATTACCATTGTCGAGATCGGGCATGTTAGAAGTTAATTCCTTCGTTGCTCAATAAGGGCTAAAACACTAGATTGGAGAGCTTGGAGAGAAAAGGGAAAGGGAAAAGGAGAAAGAGGGATGGTAGTTTCCAAGCGGTTAAGAGGGAGTTATTTTCTCTTCTTTGGTTCAATTGTCCAAATTGAACTGTACTTGCAAAAAAGTAAAAATACTTCGACACTCTGCAAAAACATTAGACAAAATCCAAATCATACTCCATGATAAAATAACATAACCCATAATAAAAAAAAATTTCGTCTATACAGATGGTTTAAGAAGTGTCAGTATAAGTATTGTATATCTAACAATTTTAAAAACTCATAAGTATATAACATACTTATGTTGTTAAAAAAAGATCTATCTATATTAATAGTATAAAAAGCGTTGATATAAGTATTTTATATCTAAACATATATATCATATTGATGGTGATCTTTATAAGATTAATAATCATACTATATATGATAAGTTGTCAATTGCTTTCAATCTCATTTCAATTTATTATGGTAAATTAAATATTTTGCAAGTTAATTTAGAGAAGAAAAAGAGAATAATTGACTTTTTTCTACCATTTATGATATAAAATTAGTAAATTTTAACAATTAGGTATATAAACATATATATCATATTAATGTTTATAAGATTAATAATTATACTATATTTGACAATTTGTCAATAGCTTTTAATCCCATTTCAAATTATTATGGTAAATTAAATATTTTCAAGTTAGTTAAAAAAACAATAAATGACCATTTTTATCTATTTATAATATAAAATTAGTAAATTTCTTCAAATACGTATACACACACATATATGTATATTATATTGATGGTGGTCTTTATAAAATTAAACATATACTACATATGATAAGTTATCAATTGCTTTAAATCCCATTTCAATTTATTATGGTAAATTAAGTATTTTTCAATTTAATTTAAAAAATGACTATTTTCATCCAAATTATGATATAAAATTAGTAAATTTAATCAATTACATATATAAACAATTATGAAAAATTGTTGCTAATTTAATAAGACTTCAAAACAGATTTTTTTTTTGTTGTTTATGAATGTGATATAAATATGTAACAACTTTTATGTCATTGTATAAAATATTTAAAAAAACTAATTAAGCAACAACAATAAAAAGTCATTGCAAAAACAATGAAATATTGTAACGATTTTTTTTAACCGTTGTCAATTTGATATGAATTCGTAACAATAAAAAATATTGTTGCATAAAATATAAAGAAAAATCAAATAAGTAACGACAATAAGTCATTGCAAACATAATAAGATATTGCAACAATTTTTTTTATCGTTGTCAATTTGATAAGAATTTGCAACAACAATAAGTGTCATTGCATAAGATTTAAAAAAAGAAATTCAAATAACCAATGACAATTAAAAATCGTTACAAATATAAAAAGATATTGCAACGATTTTTTTTATCGTTGTCAATTTGATAATAATTCACAACAACAATAAGTGTCATTATATAAAATATAAAGAAAAATCAAATAACCAATGACAATTAAAAGTCATTGCAAACATAATAAAATAATGCAACAACTTTTTTTTATCATTGTTAATTTGATAAAAATTCGTAACAACAATAATTGTTGTTGTATAAAATATAAAGAAAAATCAAATACACAACAACAATTAAAAGTCGTTGCAAACATAATAAAATATCGTAACGATTTTTTTTTTATCGTTGTCAATTTAATAAGAATTTGCAACAACAATAAATATCATTGCATAAAATATAAAAAAAATTAATTAAGTAACAATTATGAAGAGTCGTTGCAAATGTCATGAGATTTTGCAACGACTATTTTAATCGTTGCAAATTTTGTTTGCAAATGAACAAATGCTCCGGCCAGGTCCAATTTTCAAATTGGTGAATTTGTTGAATCCAGTTACCCCTCTTGCCTGCCTGTTAGATTTTTTGGCCCAATTTAAGTAGACTTCTCGGTCCAGCAGCATCTAATTTGGTCTAGACCTGGTCATGGGCGGGCTCGTGCCGGGCCCATGACAGGTAATAAGAATTGTAAGTGATACCCAAGCCCGGCCTGGCCCATAATATGGGCAGATTTTTTTGCCCAAGCCCGATCCCGTTTTTGTGCCATAAGCCCGAGCCTGCCCAAATATAATTTTTTTTATTTTTTAAAAATTTTAATTATTTAATTATTTATTATTTATTTCCTTTAAATTTTAATTTAATTTGTCAAAATTTATATGTCAATTTTCATATTAAATATTTATAATCATGTTTTATTAATCAATAATGTTTTTTTTATATATAAAAAATTATATTATGCTAAATAAATATATAAAAATAATATAATATATTTAATTCAGACTGGGTTGAGCCGGGCCCAGGCTTTGAAAGTCAAGCCTGAGGCCCGGCCTGATTTTTAAACGGGCCTAAAAATTTTGCCCAACCCCGTTTTTTCATCAAATTTTTTTATCCAAACCCGATCAAATTTCAAACGAACTTTCAGGTTTGGGCGGGTAGCTCGGCCCTTAAGCAGGTCTACTTTGGTCCAATCTAATTACTTTTTTTCATTCATAATTTTAATTCCTTTTCTAATTGAAAATATTTGAATCTTTTTCCAAATTCTTGGTATAATAAGCTAAATATGTAATGTTGAAAAATATAAAGAAAATATAATTAAATTAAATTAATTAAATACTAAAACAAACTTTTCATCATTGATTAAAAAAAAATCAAACAAACTTTTCATCACAAAAACTCAAATTTATTTATTTTATTATTATTAAAATTAAATTTAAGCTTAAGGTCCGTTTGGTTCCTGTATTTCATTTTTACGAAAATATTTTTCATATTTTTCAGTATTTGGTACATGTAAAACATTTTCGTTTAATAGAAAATAAATTTCGATCAATAAAAAATCTTTAAAGATTTTGAAAAATTATCTTACCATTTTTAAAAAGAGAAGACAATTTTCAAACTTATGCTATTTTTAAAAAAAAAGTTCTCACTAAAATTCAACTTAATCTATATTGAATTAAAACGATAAACAACAAAAATATTTTTTAACATATCAACTAAACAACAAAAAATATGAATTCTTTCAAAAAATCAAATTTTTAAAAATTATTTTACAAAAATTATTTTTTAAAAATCATTTTACGTAAATCAAACGGAACTTTAGATGAAGTAGCCAAAGCCATGGTTAAAAGTTCAGATTTCAACGAAATTTAAAAATAAAAAATCAAAGATCAAAAGAAAGAGGAATTTTGGAGTGGTCATCGTATTAGAACTCAGTCCCTTAGATGTTCGTAAAGATCTGCGATCATATTCGCAAGTCATTACAGGTCTGTTATAACTCATCACTGTTCATCATCAGAGCACTCCCCAAATTCACAACTTTGTTTTGAGAGATTGAAAATATAGTTGCCCAAAGTGTTCTCCCAAAAACAAAAACTATTTGAGAGAGAGATAAGAAATAAGCAACACAATTGATTTCGCTTCAAGGGAACGAGTCATATGGGAACCGATCGAATCCGCACTGACCAGATAGCGAAGCTTTTCAAACGCAGGATTTGCTGAAGAGGGTTTTAAAATTTTAAATTAGATTCAAATTCCGAAAACAAAGAGAGTGAGAAAACCATTGATGGGGGCAGCCCATGGGATGGTGTCGGTTTTATAGAGGCAGCGTTGGGAGGTTTGACGGCTCTTGGTTTATGCATTGTCTTGTGTTACCCTAATTTCGTCTATGGCGGGCCAAGTAAGATTACGAAAGTAACCACAAATCTCTTGCTTTCTTATTTATTTGGGCCTCTAAAACGATTTGTTCTTCGTGGGCTTATCTTTGTTGCTAGTAAGGTGGACAACTTTGAGTTTGATCAAATTCTTGGCAAAGTTCAAATTTAACAAGTCTTGGCCATTGCCTATTGGTAGACGTTAAACTTTAGGACTTTGTTTGATAAGTTGAAAAGAAAATTACAAATATGAAAAATTGAAAGAAAAGAAAAATAGAAAGATGAAAAATATTAATTTTATTTCTTAGGTGTGCTTAGTAGGAAAGATAAAAAAAAATGGATGGAAAATATATTTTTTTCTTTCTTTTGCTTGATAGAATTGAAAAGTGAGAGGAAAGAAAATTAAAAATAAAATGATTTTACAATCCTATCCTTTATACAAATATTTATTGAGTGTAATTTTTTTTTGTATTTAGGCTATGCTTGGTATAGTGGAAAAATGGAATGAAAGAAAATAGCGTAGAGAAAAATGGAAAGAAAATAGATTTTGACATTGCTTGATAGGACAAAAAATGAGAAGGAAAGAAAAGGTAAAAAAAATGTGTTTTCTCTCCTTTAAAGAAAACTAATTTGTCCAAATTGGATAGAAAAGAGGAAAGAAAATGTGAGCGTAAGATTAAATAAATTGAAAGTACAAAAATGCCCCTCACAAAATTTAAAATTATGCTTTTTCTTCTTCCAGAACATCTCAGCAATCCCACAGCTCACACCACACCCTTCCCAATCTCTTCTTTGTCGTCGATATCAATGAGAACAAATACTTTGCCTATCATATATACTATTATATTTCAGAAAACAATAGTGACACGTGTCATCACCACGTTAGTTTTTTAGCTTTTTTTTTTTACATGTAGGATTTATTAAAACTAAAATTAAATTAGTTTTTTATTATTGTATAACTACCCATTATCCACATCCTAAATAATAGGAAGTAGTGCAACAGAAAATTGCAATTATTAAGAACTATAATAATGCAAATACGGAACGTGGGAGTTATTCAGATACATCCTCCTATGTTTTATTTCACGATTTCTCTTAATCAGATTCAATCCAACATTTCAAAATTCAATTTTTATCTCACTTACACTCTAAGATTTTCTCTTTGTGGTAACTCCACGATTTTCTCTTTCTAATGTTTTCTTTCTATCAGACTCAATTCACCATTTCAAAATTCAGTTTTTACTTAATCTACATTAAATTGTTGTAAGGTTTGAGTCTCTGCATTGCTTTGGTTTCTACTTTGGTTCGATTGGATTTTGTTATTGGTATTCATGGTTGTTTCTAAGGGTGTTTCGCTGCTTCTAAAAAAGGTTGAGTGACACTCTTCCTGCATGCAGTTTCTCTCCTCCATTTTCTGTTTCCTTTCTGCACTTTTAGTTTTGACAAGTTTTTATTGCTTTCTTAAATTTCTATTTTATTTCGATCATTTAGTACCTTATATATTGAATAATAATAATGTAGTTCAATTTTACAATCAAGTTTTATTCATTAGTTGATTTAAATTATTGATTTTTCTATTGCCATTGCTTTGCATTTTCTAATTTATGTTTCTATTTTCTTTTGCTTCATGTGGATTGCTAGACTGGAGGAGTTTTAACCAGAGATTGCTGTTATATATGCTGCAACTACGTGCTTCTTATTGGATTCTTGCTACTACCATGGGTTGAAGAGTGCTGAAGGTAGATGGTTGAATTAATGAAAGTGGCTAGCTGGAAGCAATTCTATTTTATTTTTGTAATAATGTTATTTTTTTTGTTTACATATATTAGAATAGATAAAATAAATCCGTGCATCGCACGGGATACAAATTAGTGAAGCTCTAAAGAAAGAAACGCTGATGCTTTATAATTAATAGAATAAAATAATCATTAATAATTAATTGTTAATTAATGATTAATTAATCAGATATAGTTATTTAACCATTAATTAATCAAATACAATATCTTGATGCATTTTCTTCTACTTGTGAAAAAATTCATTGCCAATGAAGCTCCACAGAAAGAAATGCCACTGCTTTATAATTAATAAAATAAAATAGTCATTAATTAATAATCTAATATAGTTATTTAATCATTAATTAATATAGTTTTCCTTCTCTCCAATTTTTTTTTCACTTTATCAAGTAAAGCTTTATTGAGTTTTCATTTTTAATAAAATATTTTTTAAACAAGAATCTGGTCAAAATAATTAATTTACGATAATTAATTATTAATTAAAAGTAAATAACTCATTAATTAATTTTTTCATTATTGATTAATTATTATTTAGCTATTAGCTAATTATTAATTAATAATTAATTATTAATGATTATTTAATTAATAATTAATCACAAATGATTAATTGATTTACATAATTAATTATAATAAATTAATTAGTATTAATTAATATTCATTATTTAATAATTTATTATTTATAATTAATAATAATTTTATCATCAAGTTTTTTGTACTAATAATGATATCTTCCCTTCGTAAACAAGTACAAGTGAATAAGCAATAAGCAACAATGCTAAAGGCTAGTTGAGTGTTCAACAACACAGTTAGTTAAAAAAAAATGATTAGGGGTATTTAGGTATTTTTAATTTATGTACTCAATCAATAACTATTTTCTTTTCCTTCATCTGTCCAATTTGGACATATTGTGATTTGTGAATAGAGAAGGAAAATGTCTATCCTTCCCATTTTCTCCTATACCAAGCAACATAAAAACTGTTTTTCTTTCACTTTTGTTTCCACTACTTTTTATCCTTCCGGTTTTTCCTTGCACTAAACATAGCCTAATGCGACACAAAAATATTATGTGAAAATGGCATGAGAAGAACAAGAAGATTATAAAGTTTAATGTTTTATAAAAATTGCATATGAATTAGTTAAAAATTAAAAAAAGTACTGTTATATTTTAATACATTACAATTCCATTAACATACATTTTATGATTGTTATGTGTTTGTTTCTATCTGATTTGATCAATGTTTATTTTGAGCTGGGCTTTTTTTTGCAGTATAGTTCCCGTATCTTTTCAGTCTTTCAAGATAAGTCCACATTTCATTCCAAAAAGAACCTTGGCCTCTCCTTTGTTATGAATATTCATGAATATGAATATCTCTTAAAGATAAGGTCTGCTGATTTGTGATTTTCACAATATCTATCAGGTATCAAATATATGTAAAAACATAAAATTTATCATATTTTAATTTATGTTGACATATCAATATAAATAATTTGTATTATTTTTATATATTCTTTTTCGTATTATAATATCCCGTCTAAAATTACAAAAACATGTCGATTTTCACTTTATTATTTATTTCGTTGCGGACCAATGCCACTCCAACCAAGGTTGTCCTTCTGTCTCCCAAAACCACATGTCGGTTGCAAAAGGGCCAATCCAAAAACCGAATATTCCGTAGGTTTTAGCAGGCCTACGACGCCATGGTTCTCACTCTCTGACCACTCATTATCGGCCACGTTGATCTCGACTGAACAGCACCGATCGCGGGCTATCCTTCGGTTAACGAAAACACAAAATGAAGAAAATAATTGTGGCTTTTTTTTTTTTTTAGATATTTGTAGGTCCCATGTCTAGTCAGAAAAGCACCCAGACCCGAACCCACTTCTTACTTTTGTTCAACAAGTTTTTTGAATTATATAAACTCCCATTGAGTTTATGGTTTTCTTTAGATAAGTTAATTTTAGATATAATAACATGATTAAGTACGGAAATAATATAAAAAATATGAAAACAATATGAATTAAGATTTTTTATAAATATTATATATAAATTTGACAAAAATTAAAAACTTGATTTAATATTAAATGCATTAACATAAATTATAACACGATAATTTATTATATTTTGCACAATTTAATAGGAAATAGATAAATAGACATACATAAATTACTTAATTTATTATTTTCTATCCAACTTAAAAAATTAAAATAAGAAATAAATTTAAATATTTCAATTAAAACTACTTTTTTATGATTGATCTTTACAAAAAACAATTTTTTAATAATTCTATTCTAAATATATAATGATAATTTGACTTAATTATGAAATGTTCTGTTTATTTTGGATGTTTTATTTACTAAATTACTCTACCTTAACATGAATTATCAATAAAAGGGTTATGGTTTTAAATATTAAAATTATAATTGTATAGATTAACAATTTTTTTTCTCATAGCATTTGAACTTTATGAAAATAAAATTTCCATAAAAGTGCTACTGTTGGAGCAATAACGCGTGAATGGAACCACTTGCAATTGGCGCTCGAGACGCAAATCCTGTAAAAAATATTCCATCCCAAAAGTACCCCTAAAAGGAAACGATTGTAACAATAATTCTCAAAATATTACGATATAATATATATACCGTATAATACGATTTGATTTATTATAAAATCGATACATATCAATACAAAAAATTAAATTTATCATGAATCAGTATGTATCTATTGATATTTAAACGAATCGATATCTATCGTACAATACATCGATACACTTTGACACATCTTATAATAAAATTGAGTCAGGTCTAATCAAAATCTCATATGATCCAATTAACTAAAAATGCAATTTTAATATTTTTTTTAACTTAAAAAAACTTAAAAACGTATTTTCTATATAACTTAATCTTGAAAATTTAAAAAAAAAACTTTTAGTCAATAAATTAAAAATAAAAAATATTATTTAAAAATATATACTATTAATAAGCATGTTAAGAGTTTACAAACAATCATATTTCTTATTTTGATCATATACTCACTTAATCTTATTATTATATATAATTTTTTTATTATTTATTTATTTTATATGTGTATATATTACTTATAATTAATTTTTTAATTATTTATCGCAATACGATATTTGATACTTGATTTTTTTAAAAAAATTTCCTTCGCGATATGCATATTGATTTAATGACTATATTAGAACTCCAAAAGTTAAGTACTCAAGCAGTAATTTTGCCATCTTCACCTTCTGCCGTTGTTTTCCCGCCAGCCACTGTCTCTCCCTCTCTCTTTGTGAGCTATAAAACCGTGGGAACTTCCTCTGAACTCGGAGTCTCCAACCCAACTCACTCTGTTCATCAGCTGAGTCAGCTTACTGGTTCAAATCAAAAGCTTCTGTGAGTTTGTGTTATCCTGATATAAGATCACAGCTTTAAGGCGCGTTAATACCGGGTATGTTGGTAATAAGAAAAATTCCCAGAATGAAGACAGTTTGTAATTACAGAGGTAAAACAAAAAAAAAGGTTGGTAATTACAGTGGTTAATGATTAAATGCTTAAACGCTGTACATTTGGACCAAAAAATTTTTTGCCGTACAATATCTCCCTTAGCTGTCTGATTAATTGTCTGACATGAACCCTCCTCCCTGTTGCTCAGTCAGCTCATTTCAAATTCACTATTATAAATACCAATTCCTTCTCCTTCTCTTTCTGTAACAAATAAATTAAGCTTTGAGTTTTGCTATATATTTGTTTTGAAGAACACATTGGATTTTGGATCAAGGTTGGGTTTACTCTTCTTTTGTTAACTTTTGGTATTAAGGCTCAGACTGAAGGGAATGGAAGGTGGATGTGAGACAAAGTTATTACCAAATGAATTGGAATCAGTTGAATTTGGAAATCAAAATGCTACTTTGATGGAGATTGGATTAGGGAATTATGGGTATGTTTCATTTTCTTTGGTTTTGCCTTGATTCCATTAAGTTTTTGTTTGATTGATGTTTGATAATTTGTGGGATTTAATTTTTTTTCATTGGTGTATATGAGTAGGTGCTCGCATTATAGAAGGAAATGTAAGATCAGAGCACCATGTTGTAATGAGATCTTTGATTGCAGGCATTGCCATAATGAAGCTAAGGTATGGTTAGATACATTTTCTTTCTTGATTTCTTTCTTTTTGTTAAGAAAAATGTTTTGATATGGCTTAATATTAGCTTAGCTGATCCTGGTTTTTGTGTTCTTCAAAATCTATGAACAGAATTCCCTGGAATCGAATCCTCTTCAGCGACATGATATTCCACGCCTTGAAGTTGAAAAGGTTTATCCTTTGTTTTTGGTGTGGTGGCCATCAATTCTGATATTCACTGGAATAATTTAGATCCAAAAACGATCTGTTTTGATCCTTTTCCCTTTGTTCTCAGGGCTTTTTCCTGGAAAATGGCTTATTTCCTTACTGATATGCCTGATAGTTTGCATGATGACAATGTGGAAGAGATAGCTGTAGAAATCTACTAGATACTAGGATGGCAACACATCTTTGCTTGAGACTTTTTTTCCTTAAAATATATATTATAAATAGTATTAAAAATAAGGATTTATATATGATGCACTAACAGTATATAGTTTCTATACATTGTCAATGCATCAGAGGTTGACACCTCATCAATAGGCTCTTATATGCAAATATAAATAAATTTTTTTAATTTGCCCATAAGGGCCTATTGATGAGGTGTCAACCTCTGATGCATTGACAGTGTATAGAAACTATACACTGTCAGTACATCATATACAAACTCTAAAAATAATAATAAATCAAGATAATTGTTTTAAAAATATTGATTTATTAAATGAAAATGATAATATTTAATTTATCAATTAATCATCTTATTTATTTTATTTTTCTAAAAAAATAAAATTCTAACAAACAGTTAGAAAATTAAATAGACCAAAATAAAAAAAAGCTTATAAAATATTTAAATTTTATTCAGTTTGAACTTAATTTGATTGTCTCAAGATAAATTCATATTAGATTAATCTCCACTACTACTTTTTTTTTTATTTGTTGTAGTCTCTAAGTGTTTAATATTGAAATTGTTTATTTATTACTTCATTTCCTCTTTTATAACCTTCGATTTTCATATTTAAAAAATTTTCTTTAGATGTTTTTGATTCATGGATTTAATTTTTATAATTTTTGTTTTTATTTGTGTTTAAGTTTTAAAAAATTATTTTTGAAATTTTTTGCTTTATACTATAATTTTACCCTTTTTTAATTTTTATACTATTTGTAATATTTTTAGTTTTTTATTTGAATTTTGTCAAACCAAATTTTTTAACAAAATTATTTAAATTTTAATTTTTGTTACATGAGTTTTAATTTATTTTAACTTTGCAAAAATAATAAATATTTATAAAAGAAAAAATTGTGAATATCTAACTTAATTCTTTTCAAATTTTTTTGTTTGAACTTTCATTTTCTCTCTCTCTTATCTACATAGTATGTCCTCTTTTTTTTTGTATATTTAGTATTTTAATCCGAACTAATTAAGGACATGTATGGAGATGTAATGACACATGTGAGGATAGATGGGGGCAAACAAGTGAGTTTCCTATCACGGTGGGATTACACCAAGGGTCAGCATTAAGTCCATTCTTGTTTGAGGTAGTTATGGACGAGCTGACAAAATCCATCCAGAATGAGTTGCCTTAGTGTATGATGTTTGCAGATGATATTGTCCTATGTGCGAAAACTAGAGCGGAAATCAATGCAAAGTTGGAATTATGGAGACAAACGTTGGAATCAAAAGAATTTAAACTAAGCAAAGTGAAGACTGAATACATAAAGTGTAAATTCAGTTCTAACCAAGTGGAAGAGTATAACATAGTGACGTTAGATGGGGTAGCGATATCTAAGTGGGACCATTTTCGATATCTAGGATTGATAGTACAAATGGATGGAGAGATTGATGTGATGTGACCTATAGGATCCAGGTTGGACAGAGTAAGTGGAGAAGTACTATAGGTGTGTTGTGCAATAAAGAAATTTCTATATGGTTGAAAGACAAATTTTATAAAACAGTTGTTAGACTAGCATTGTTATATGGTAGTGACTGGTGGGCGACTAAGAGGCTACATACACAAAAGATGAGTGTAATGGAAATACGAATGTTGCAGTGGATATGTGAATATACAAAAAAAGATAGATGAGAAATGAAGATATTCGTAAGATGGTTGGAGTGGTTCCTATCGAAGACAAGATGTGTGAAAGTCATTTATGTTGGTTTGGACACGTACGACGTAGACCTGTAAATGCTACAGTTAGGAGAATAAAGGCTATAAATGTTGAGAGAAGGGATAAGACTAGAGGAAGATCGAAAAAGACTTGGAAGGAGGTAATTTGGAAAGATATGGATGTATTAAAGTTGGATGAGCAAATGGCATTGGTTAGGAATGTGTGGAGGAAGAGAATGTATAAGGACGATCTAACGTGGATTCAGATATTGGTTTATATAGCCTACCCAATCTCTTGGGATAAAGGGTTTAATGACGATGTTGATGATTTAGTATTTGAATATTAAAAAATTTTAAAAATAAATATTTTTATTTTAATTAAAAAAATTACATATGAAACTAAAAATTACTACATGGCTAAAATTATTTTTAATATTTTTAATTTTAAGAAAAAACTTAAAACTAATTATAAATTTAAAAAATAAAAAAATTGTCTCTAAAAAGGTAATGAAGTGTCATGTGGCAACCACTCATTAAGTGATTTTTTTATACCCACCAGTATTTTAACCTATGCTATGCCATGGTTTTTTATCAATAATTTATATATGATGCACAGACAATGTATAGTTTCTATATACTGTCAGTATACAAGAAGTTGACACCTTATAAATAAGGGTTTGGATATGATGCACAGACAATGTATAGTTTCTATACACTGTCAGTATACAAGAAGTTGACACCTTATAAATAAGGGTTTGGATATGATGCACTGACAATGTATAGTTTCTATACACTGTCAATACATCATAAGTTTTTTTTTGAAGTGTCAATACATCAGAGGTTGACACCTAATCAATTTGCAAATTAAAAAATATGTCAAGCTCTTAAAAGCAAATATAAATAATTTTTTTTAATTTACTCATAAGGGCTTATTGATGAGGTGTCAACCTCTGATGCATTAACAGTGTATAAAAATGATACACTGTCAGTGTATCATATATAAATCCTTATAAATAAGCCCTTATTAGAAAATTGAAAAAAATTTATTTGATTTTATTTTTAAAGGTTTGACATTTTTTAAGTTTGTATAATCTCTAATGCATCAACAATGTATAAAGATTATACATTGTTAATGCATTATATATAAACCCTCATGTCAAACCAAAGTAATATAACAATTAAAAAATATAAAATTTAAAAAATATAATATAAAAATATAATATAAAAATTAAAAAAATAATATAAAAATATGAAAAAAAACACATGTCAAACTCATATTAATGAGATTTTTTTTATTAGTAGTTATAGATATGTGGCTGTCAAATTGAATCTTGCCTTTTGTGCACTAATATTCATACTAAACTAAAGTGGCTGTGGATAATGTTTGTTTTTTATATAACAAATATCTTTGTTCGTTGACTGATCTGAATCTCCAATAAAATTCTCATTTGATTTCTATGAACTTATCCTCTGACTTGACAATTTCAGATCATTTGCTCCCTATGTGACACAGAACAAGATGTGAGTCTATCTCCTAAACATTGGGATTAAAACAATTTGTTTACTTAAAAGTCAAACCTAAATCATATAGTTATTATAATCTTGTCTTGTATCCTTGCAGGTACAACAGTATTGCATGAATTGCGGGGTCTGTATGGGGAAGTATTTCTGTGCCAAATGCAAATTCTTCGACGATGATGTAAGTCTTTTTCATGCTATGCTAACTCGTAATCGTACAAGGTGTGCAAATATCTAAGAGTGCCGACTGCGTTTGGATAGAAAATTTTAAAATATTAGTATTTATATTTGACCTGTTTAAGTAAATAATTTTTAAAAAATTTTTTTAGATATTAGAATTTGATTAAATAAAAAATAATTATAAAAAAAATAATATTATATATTAAAAAAATATCAAATAAAATATGCAATATGGGCATCATTAGATTTATAACAATGTATAGATATTGTTAATAATATAAAAAATAAAAATAAATATTATATTTAAATAAAATAACATGTTTTTGTTTTTAACTTTATATTTAACTAGTTTATGATATGTACAATGCATGAAAATTTTGTATATTTTAAAGTGATTGTTAATTAACATAAATTTTATTTACATTTTAGTTATTTAGTTAAAAAAATTAAATATATAATTAGTTTAATATAATGAAAGTAAGTATTTTATATTATATTTATTAAAATAAAAAAAATAAATATAAAATCTTATAAGAAAATATAAATAACAATAAATGAGACATGAAATTTGTAAACAATGCATTCAAATATTGTATTTAAGATTTATATAAAAATTAATACATTTAAAAATAAGTGACAATTCTATTGTTTCTGATAAAAAAAAGTGACAATTGCACATAAATTAAGATGTGATTTGAAAATTTATGTAAAATATAACAAAATGTAGTGAATAACACTTTTCATTATTATAACAAATAGTAATAAAAGTATGAACTTTAATAACATTATCTTATTATTACATCAAATAATAAATTAAGTAATTTCATAATAAATAAATGTGAAAATAAAAGATTTAGAAAAAAAACAATATGTTATAATATATACATATATCACTTTTGCTGGCTTCTGCTTCCCTAGCTCATGTTCCGCAAACTGCTTTCTAATTTTCAAAGCAATATCACTTGATTTACATTCTGTACATAATTATTTGCTATGAAAAAAAAATTGTTGTTCCAAATCCATGGGAAACATGTTTACGATCATGTGATCAAAATATTCAAATTAATTAACAGTTAGTCAAGAAGAGCAATTGCCGAAGAAACCAAAAAAAATTACAGAATCTAGTGAGACAGCAGCAGTAAGGATTGTCTATAATTTTTGGTTCAAAATGTATTAAAAAAGTTACAGAGAATAATTAAGTTGTCAGGAAGAGATGAAATGTGTATCCAAAAAAATGAAAGATTAATATATATGAAAATATTTTCATACCTGAAATCTGAATGAAGGCCTCTTTGTTTGTGTTTTGCCAACTTGTTTTGTTACGATACTTTGTGGAGGAAGACCTGTAACAGGAGAAAGATGGTTTGTTAGGCAGACATGAAATGTGTTTTGAAAAAAAATGTAAGATTAATGTATATGAAAATATTTTCATATCTGAAAATTGAATGAACTTTTGTGGAGGAACGGGAGAAAGATGGTGTCTTGGTTGTATGTAAAAAATTATCTATTTAAAAATCGTTATAGGAAAGAGTGGGGAAATGGTTAAAAAATACTTAAAACTTAGAGAAGTTGAGAGGTGATTAAAAATATTTAAATGGATAGATAAGTTTTTAATTTTTTAAATTTTAAAAAGAGATATATTTAAATGAATAAAAATTATTTTAAATATATTAGATTTAAAAATTAGATAAAGTAAATATATCAAGAAAAAAATCATCATAGCGGAGAGTTGAGAGGTGGTTAAAAATACATAAAATTTGAGTTAGAACACTATGAGGGAGCCACTAGCATGGTGGGTGGGCAGGTTGTGGTGTCACAATTCCTGGTCAAAATTCCGAGAAATATTTGTAGTGGGCAGGTTATGGTGTCGCAATTGCCGAAAATATTTGTAGTTGGTAGGTGTTAATCTAATATTTGTAGTTGACAGTTGTTAAGGAGGATTAAATAACTGAAAATAAAGAGAGAGATATTGGCTAAGTAGAGATTTTAGCAGAGATTTGAATTGTTAGTTGTCTGTAAAGATTAAACAAAAGATGACATCTGGCATTCAAACAAACCTAATATATTAGCATCCATGTCAGCATATTTGCTAAAATAATATATATATATATATATATATATATGATAATGAGCCATGTCTAATAAAATACGGAAAAGTTGGAGGAATTTTGAAAATTCACATTTTTAGGTAGATTTTCAAAAGGGAATTTGAGCATATCAATTTCCTTTTTGAAATCATTTTTATATTTTGAAATTTTTCAAAAATTTTTGCCAAACAAGGATTTTGGATTTTTAAATATCCAAATTGAAATGAATTTTCTCGTTGAAATCCCTTATTCAAACACACTTTAAACGATTGCTGATGTGATGAATTGTTACATTGTCTAGGTTTCTAAAAACCAATACCACTGTGATGAATGTGGCCTATGCAGGTAAGATTTTCAAGTTTATGCTTAAGCCTAAAATCTTTACAAAAACCATCCTCTTGATCAGAATCACTCTATGGTTCGATAATTTCTCGCCATATCTCACAATCTCTGCCGTGATTGCTTTGAAGAATTGGAGGTCAGGAGAACTTCTTTCATTGCAACAAATGCGGTAAGTAAAAGTAGAAAATGTTTAGTGTAAAACAAATCAAATGCAATCTCTCTTTCTTTTTTTCTTATCCTCCTAGCATTTCATCATGTCATCAAACTGGTATATTAAGGATCTGAAATTGCTACTATAGGATGTTGCTACTCAAAAATAATGAGGGATGCACATCGTTGTGTAGAGAAAGCAATGCACAACAATTGCCCTATTTGCTTTGAGGTAAACAAAAGTATTATTGCAGTTTTCATATGATCTTAAGCAAGTTTGGGGAAAAAGTTGATTCTTCATTGAATGACATCTTCTATTTTGGCAGTATCTTTTTGATACAATGAAAGATATAACTATCTTACCTTGCGGCCACACAATGCATTTGGAATGTTTGAGAGAGATGGAGCAACATTATCGGTAAGCATCATAAATACCTTGCTTACTTTATCAATCTTTGAGTCTTGCATTTATCATCTTAATATTTCCCAATTTATTTCTCAATGCTGTAGGTACTCTTGCCCAGTCTGTTTAAAGTCGTTCTGTGATATGTCTAAATTGTGGAGAAAGCTTGATCAAGAGGTACTTAACGGGCTTGTGGCATTGTTGTTTCTTTTCCAAATCATAGTGTGCTTATACCTTTGTAACTCATGCTGTCGGTCCTGAGATTGTTCTCTGAAATCTTATTGTAGATTGCCGTAACTCCAATGCTTGCAATATACCAAAATAAAATGGTGAGTGTTGAGCAATGAGCAGGAGCATGGCTTTATTTAGAATAATGGCAACCAATCACTAACTTCGAGCTTTATATTGAAAAACAGGTATGGATTCTTTGCAACGATTGTGGTGCTACTTCCCATGTCCAATTCCATATTGTGGCACTTAAATGCTCGAATTGCGAGTCCTACAATACGAGACAGACATAGGGAGGCCCTGCTGCTTCATGCTCATCAAGAATATCGAGATGGTGAGATGATAATAGCTTTGACAAAAGTATATTCAGACCAACTAAAGATTTTTCCACAAGGATTCCTAATAGCTAATTGTAGAAAAACAAGAAGTGAGAAGCCTTATTCCATTATCTTCTCTCAATAACATCTTTGTAAATACATTGCGAATATAGTCTTATATGTATTTTTTCATTTTTATCTTTGTAAAAAATTCCCTAAGTGAAAAATGTACTACACGAGTAGCTACAAAAGTCTAAGCAAAAAATGAATGAGACGAGCAATAAAAAAAGTTCCCAAGCGAAAAATGCTATAGATGGGGAACAAAAAGTCCTTAAGCGAAAAATGTACGAGACGGGCAACAAAAAAATCTTTAAACAAAAAATGCGTGAGACGGGCAACAAAGAAGTCCCTAAGTGAAAAATACACAAGACGGGCAAGAACAAAGTCCCTAAGTTAAAAATGTGTGAAACAGGCAACAAAAAAGTTTTTAAGCAAAAAATGCCTGAACCGAGCAACGCATAGACTTAAAGCGAAAAGTGTACGTTGTAAGTCATGCACAAAGACAAAAGTGCAAGGGCTTGAAGTGAAATGTGCACGATGTAAGTCATACATGAAGACAAAAGTGTAAGGGCTTGAAGCAAAAAATGCACAAGGTAAGTCACGCACTAGAAGAAAAAGGTCTGAAGCGAAAAGTGCACGAGGTAAGTCTGATTGTTACGTAAAATGAGTTTAAAAAAGTGCAAGGTATAAGTGTAGTAGTCGAAGAGTTCTTCATCAAAGATCGAGCACTTTCACAAAGAACTGAAAAGCACTTACTATGTACATACATATAGATTAGAGCATGAAAATAAAGCAAGAAAGTGGAATTTTTCATTCATTCAACAGTGGAATTTTTCATTCAATCAACTCTAGAGTTGTATTACAATAAATGCCTTCTAGATTGACCTTTGCAGCAAAAGGAGTATTGATACTAACAGGCACCTAGGTGTGTGCGTCCTAAGGCACTATAGTGTTAGGAGCTTGATCCTTAGAAAAGTTAACCTCTAGATTTTCTAATTCATCTTTGTCCAAGCTTGTGAGAACTTGACCACCTCAGGTAGACGAAAAGGCTCCTAAGGGCCGGTGAGATCAGATAGATATAATTGACTATCATCAGAAAAAGTTTTAAACCATCAGCATCTGGATCAAGCTTTAACCAATTAGGAGTATGGCAGGTACAAACCATATTTGATAAAACCAGTTAAGAATATGAGCCTCCTTTTGTGGCACTTCTTGAAAAGACGATGCTCCCTCACGGACTTAACCCGTATTTGGTCTTGTTCCTCTTGGCTAAAAGAAGGCTTTGGTTACTCTGTAATGTTGTAATTTCTCCCTATAGCTTTTGGTTTTGGTCAACTAGGACCTTGAGTTTGAAAAAAAAAAGAGTGGCACACTCCACTGAAAGAGCACAGTTGAAGTGGAGGAAAACATATCCCAATAGTGCTCTGAAGAGGCAATCTTGGCCTTTTTCGTCTCAAAATCATCACTAAGACGAAGCAACTTTAGCTGCTCGAGTTCTTTTATGGCTTGCACCTTAAACACTCAATGTTGAGCATTAATAGTAATTGTTTGTTGCACTACCTAGAAAAAAAGTAAAATGAGTTACGAAACTCACAAGACATTCACATAAACGTGAAATAAAGGATTTGAAACTTACACTCATCACTTCTAAAGCAGCCATGTTTGTTAATAAGAGAAGCGATCTGGGGAGCACAGGCATGTCTCTCATTAATAGCTCCACGAATAGCTTCCTCTTATCTTTCATGAGGAGCTTGAGTATATTTGCACTTGGCTCAATTCTGCCCGTGTGACTTTTAATTCCTCTTGCTCACTAAAAACTGATTGCTAGTTATTCATTAATGATAGATTTACTCCTCCTATGGTTAAGGGATCAAGAGGAACTAAATCTCTTATAATGAGCATGAGAAGAGTATGAGCTCGGGTGTTTTTGTAACCCTACTCTTTTGAAGCAAACTCATTTTTTGAGAATGAGGAATTTCAGCTTAAGAGGTGGAGAAATGCTTGATATCCTTCCTCTTGCAAAAAGCACACTTACCACTTTGGATTAATGAACCTCAGACTCTAAAAGATGACCTATGGATTTGTGAGAGCGTCTACAATGCTTCAACCAACAGATAGGATGTTCTCCTGGGTAAAGAAAGTAAATAAACCAGTCTCTCTTCCATAACATAACTAATCAATCTGCTGATGGTACAACCTCTTTAAGATCGAGAAAATTTGATCTTCAGACAATTTCCTCCCACGAATACCTTATTGGAGGCGCTTTAAATATAATAGGACACTAAATCAGAGAATCCATGGGTCCTAAGAAGGCACTTAATAAAAGAAATAACGGCATGACGTCGTTCCTATTATAAATTATGATGAAGTCCACTGGTTGAGCCCCCGGTGAAGATGAAAAGTCTCTTGTAATAACTCCAAAAATGGGTTAGTGAGAGAATCTAAAAAGTCTATGAACCCATAATGATTTTAATTAAAAAACAAAAAGCCTTTATATACTCTTCCACAGAGTATACCTTGTTAAAGAGTGGAAAACAATTGATAAGGATCATACTAAAAGTCATTGAGCATTGATATAAGCCAGGCTAAAGAACATTGAGCCTAATGGTAGTTTAAGCCCAAGAGAAAGAGAACTCAGAAGGGCCATAAATGATCCACTAGGTTATCATTTAAGCTGTGGGTCTTAACTATAATTATGCATAATAAAACTCCAATAAATAGGTCACAGGTATCATTTTTAAACCATAATCTCTATTTGCTTATTGAAATCCAGCAAAATCCTATCTGACTTAAGCATCGGAATACGTGCACAGAAAAAAGCCCCTGCACCTTCTGATGGTTTTTTTTCTTGCAGAGTTTTTGGAGATAGACGAACATGTAGATCGAGATTCCTACGTCATCAAAGTTTATTGTTATGAGCAAGCAATAACACATTCCAACATGACTAAATGCTGAAACCATCTTTCACCACTTTAGTAAAAAAGAAAACAATTATTTTTGTGTGAATCACAAGTATTCTCATATGTTTTAACGGTTTAATAGTAATTTTATTCGGGACTTAATTATAATTAAAAATCACCTCTTTTCAAAAATATATTTAGTAAGAGTTGAATTTAAAAATTTTTTTACAAACTCAATTTACATTATCAATTGAATTACAATTCTTAAGGAAAAAAGAGAAAACTTTACATCGACACTTTCAAACCGAGCACGTTTTTATAAAGCCTGACCTTTCTCAAGCCCATCTGAGCATTGATTCTCTTGGTCCCTATTTCATACTGAAACCTGTACTGAAACAGAATCCTAGGCACCTAGGCACCCCTTAGCTCAGCTTTAAACTTTATTAAACAAAACAAAAAACCAAAATTAATTCTGCTGACAAACGTGAAAGACATGTGTACCATTTCATTAATGTGACAGAGACATAGTTCTCTTACATCAGTGAACCATTAAACATGATTTAAATTGCTGGTTTTGAATGGGAGATTGGTCTAAGTCCATCTAAAACCTGTTTCCCAGCAAGTTCAATAATTGAATCATTTGAGCCACTCAATAATTATGTGATGTGATATTTGTTTGTCGTTTGAGCTTTCTGAAAGGAGAACCATGGAATAACATTGTGGGCCACCTCTCCCGCCACGTCTGTCTAAACAGAATCCAATTTGTCGGATTTTCGTTGACTTGGTTCTTTCAGACAAAATTGAGCAGAGTATCATGTTACCCTTGTCCTCCAACTCTTACGTATTTCCAAGACAAAGACCTTATAATTGCCCCTTATTCATTGTTGAATCCGTCAATAATTTTTTGTCGAATGATTAAAAAATTTATAACATATTTTAAAATTTAAATTTAAATTTAAATAATTTTGTGCTGGATGATGATGGTAAATTTAATATATATATATATCAAGTATAATTAAAGAATTTATTTTATATTTGTTCAAACAAGTTTAGTTAAACGATCAATGATGCACGATTTAACATCTAATAAACACTGAAATTACACAAACTGATTAAAAATTAAATGGCACCACTAATCCTAGCATTGCCAGTTTGACTTAACACTGTGAACTGGCAACGAAGTCCCCACAGAGGAAGTAAGCCATGCCGCTCAACAAAGCTGTGGGATTTGGGACTGTCAAAATGAACTTCAGCTTTGACCTTTTTATGGTGAAAACAAAAGACTGCCTCCATCTGAACTCAGGGTCAAGCTGACATGAACCGCATAGGATTCCAAGTTTCCAACCCTATGCCTCGTTTTCAAACAAAGCCTCGCCTAAAAGGCAGGCCTTCCCAAAAGGATCCGAGAATGTAGCCATTTGCCTGACCGAACCTTTAACATGCTCTCCTGTGAGTTAGGAGCAACCAACAGTGCCATCACAAGGTGCTTTGATTGGACTATAACCCGAGCTCCCGAAGCAAGCCTGTTGAGGGAAATCATAACAATTCGTCAACCAACATGAAACAAGAATTATCAGGCATGACAATAACTTTGACCATCTATCTTGAAAGAGCTGAGAGCAAGTTGTTTAGTGGTTAGGAATATTCATGAGATTTTTTCACTAATTTTATAATTATTTTCCATTTTTAATAAACAATAATGAAAATGAAATTTTTGTTATGATAAAATGATGAATGAATATAGATTATTGTATAAATAAAAAATGATGAGATAGGTGTGGAAATTATAAAATGTAAGGTTTTGATAAAAAATTATTTAAAAAATAGACAAGAATTAAAAAAAATATGTTTTGTATTTAATGTGTTGATATAAATTATGACAAAATATTTTTTAGACATACAAACTATGAGATCCTTTTTCTTTTACTTTGTATTATTTTTCTTTCTATACAAAGGAGACTGAAACTTAAAAATAAAGAAAAATGATATAAGTGTTATAATTTAAAATTCAGATTCATTAGATGTTATATTTTAAAAATGATTGTACAAATCATTTAAGCTAAATTTCAAAATTTTTAGCTTTGCTTATTATTACTTCATATCTTTTTGTCATTCCATATTTATAATTTATATAAATAATATTTATGATTAAAATCTTTCTCATCCCTAGCACTTCTCCTGGCAACAAGTATTAATTGACTAAGAATCACGGGTCCCACTCCGCACTGATCGACCTATCTCTGCTGCTTCGTCGAAGTTACCGTCGCCTAAGACCAAGACGCATTCCCACTTACGACCGTTGTGGCGCGGAATTCTATTTCTGCCTGCGCTTCTGCTGCTAACAATATCAGACCTTGTCAAGAAAAACATGCACGAAGGAATACAATTAAAAATGAATTCCATTTTGATTCAGTAACGTTCCTATTCATACTTCTTCTTCATCAGCTTTTCCTTGCTATTTCAATTCAACTTTCTACTTCAATAATATGTTTCCATTCAAGCTTTCATCAATTAATAAGAAAATAATTTCTATCTGAATCTGTCCGCGTAAAGTTATTTATGTTGAACCGAATTCATGTTAAACTAACAAGTTTAGTTGCATTAATTATAATGAATTCATTTGAAATTATGTTTTAATTTTTGGCTTAATAATTAAATAGATTTTTAACTCTGTGTACAAAATGAATATAACTATTAATGCCCGCAAGCAAATCAATTATGTTTAAATTTGTTAAATTATATTAACTTTTGTTTTGTAAATATCATTTAATATGTTTGAACTTAATTACATATTTTAAAAAAATTGGGATTTTATTTGCAGGGCTATTATTCCTTAATTTTTCAACAAATTCCAACTTTTAGTAGTAATACAAAATATATTTTTATGATTTTTTAAAATTTCTCCACTATTATTCAAACTAGGATCGTACCCCCATGCTTCGCATGAGGATTTTTATTTCTTAATATATATGTATATTATAAAGATTTATATATGATGCACTGACAGTGTCACCAGAGGTTGGCACCTCATCAATAAGCCCTTATATGCAAATATAAATAAATTTTTTTAATGCATTATTATCCTATCCATTGTCAGTGGAGTTCTTTAACTCCACAAGCAGGGTTAGGATGATGACATGTGTCCTTTAAAAATATTAAAAAATAAAAAATAAATAAAATGAGACACATATCATCATCCTAATACCGCTTGTGGAGTTAAAAAACTCCACTGACAGTGTATAAGATAATTTTCCTTTTTTAATTTATCCATAAGGGATTATTGATGAGGTGTAAACCTCTGATGCATTGATAGTGTGTAGAAACTATATACTGTCAGTGCATCATATACAAACTCATATTATAAATAGTATTAAAAATGATAATAAATCAATATAATTATTTTTAAAATATTGATTTTATTAAATGAAAATGATTATATTTAATTCATCAATTAATCATCTTATTTATTTTTTATTTTTATGTTTTAAGAAATAAAATAAAATAAAATTCTAACATAAAGTTAGAAAATTAAATATACCAAAATTAAAAAAAAACTTATAAATTATTTAAATTTTTATTCAGTTTCACCCTAATTTGTTTGCTTCAAGATAAATTCAGATTAGACTAATCTCCTCTACCGCTTTTTCTTTTTATTTGTCGTAACTTTTAAGTGTTTAATATTGAAATTATTTATTTATTACTTTATTTCCTCTATTATAGCGTTTGATTTTCATATGTAAAGAATTCTCTTTGAAATAGATTTATTTTTTATATTTTTTTGTGTTTAAGTTTTAAAAAATTATTTTTGAAATTTTTTGCTTTATACTATAATTTTGTCATTTTTTGAATTTTTATATTATTAGTAATATTTTTTTGCATTTTATTCGAATTTTTGCAAACCAAATTTTTTTGATATTTGATTTGAATTTTTAAAAATTTAATACATATATTTGAATATTGTTTTTTTACATGAATATTTGGTTTAAGTTCCAAAATAAAATTCTTTGAATTTTCAATTTTGTTCCCTTTCTTTGCTTTTCATATCTTTCGCTTCTTTTTTTTTTAATTTTAACTTTGGAAAAATAATTAGTATTTAGCAATTGAGCCCCTAACTTTTTTTTGCAATCAATTAAGCGCTTAAATTTAAATTTTCACTCGGTCGATATCTTTTATTGACAGAAACTGTTAAGTCTGTTATGTTTTTGGTCACGTGTATTGTACGAATTTAATAGTGTCCATCCATAAAAGGGTTTAATTGAGTAAAAACTGAAATGTAAAGGCTCAATTGATTGCGAAAAAAAGTTAAGAGCTCAATTGCTAAAACCAGTTTTTTGCGAGGGTTTTTTTGACCCTTTAGCTTAAATATTTATACAAGAAAATTGTGAATATTTGCTTTAATTATTTTTAATTTTTTTGTTTGAACTTTTCATTATCTCTCTTCTCTTCATAAAATTTTTTTTGTATATTTAGTATTTTAACATTAAAAAATTTAAAAATAGATATTTTTATTTCAATTAAAAAACATCACATATGAACTAAAAATTACCACATGGTTAATTTTATTTTTAATATTTTAATTTTTAGAAAAAAATTAAAACTAACTATAAATTTAAAAAATAAAAAAAATTACGTGCCATGTAGTAGCCATTCACTCATTAAAAGATAACTTTTATACCCACTATGTTGTGACATAGTTTTTATCAAACCAAACTAATATAAAAATTGTTAAAAAACAATATAAAAATAATAATTACCGAACCAACTAAAAAAAAGCAACAAAGCAAAGAACACATGTTAAATTCTTGTTAATGGGATTCTTTTTCCTAAAGGTTACAGAGAGTTAATGGAATAATCTTATTGCAAATGGTCAAATGCTCCGTCTCTGTCCAACTTTTCAAATTGGTGAATTTGTTGATTCCAGTAACTGCTCCGGCCGGCCTGTTGGATTTTTGGCCCAATTTAATTATTTTTTTTCATTCATAATTTTAATTCCTTTTCTAATTGAAAATATTTGAATCTTTTTCCAAATTCCTGGTATAATAAGCTAAATCTGTAATGTTAAAAAATATAAAGAAAATATAATTAAATTAAATTAATTAAATACTGAAACAAACTTTTCATCACAAAAACTCAAATTTATTTATTTTATTATTATTATTAAGATTAAGTTTATGCTTAGGTGAAGTAGCCAAGCTATAGTTAAAAGTTAAAACTTCAACGAGAATAAAAAAAAAAATACAAAAATCAAAAGAAAGAGGAATTTTGGAGTGTTCATCGTAATCTAACCTAGTCCCTTAGATGTTCTTAAAGATCTGCGATCATATTCGCAAGTCATTAGAGGTCTGTTATAACTCATCACTGTTCATCATCAGAACACTCCCCAAAATCGAAACTTTGTTTTAAGAGATTGAAAATGTAGTTGCCCAAGTGTTCTCCCAAAAACAAAAACAATTTGAGAGAAAGATAAGAAATAAGCAACACAATTGATTTCGCCTCAAGGGAACGAGTCATATGGGAACCGATCGAATCCGCACTGACCAGATAGCGAAGCTTTTCAAACGCAGGATTTGCGGAAAAAGGTTTTAATCTTTTGAATTAGATTCAAATTCCGAAAACAAAGAGAGTGAGAAAACCATAGATGGGGTGCCGATGGGATGGTGTCGGTTTTATCGAGGCAGCGTTGGGAGGTTTGACGGCTCTTGGTTTATGCATTGTCTTGTGTTACCCTAATTTCGTCTATGGATAAATCCTTAAAGTTTTATAAAAATTGAATATGAATTGATTAAAAGTTAAAAAAATAATGTATTATTATATTTTATATCATACGAACATGACTTGATACAATACAATTACAAAGACTGTCCATTAAAAGATTTTTTAAATGAAAAAAGGATAGCTGAAGGCATCATCTTGTTACTTACAGCCATGGATTATCGGCCACAAGCATCATATCCCCTTCATCATCAGTGTAGACAATTTTCCATTTATTCCTAGGGCGGAAGCTCTCCCTTAATATCAAACATCTCCTTTAGTTCATTTATAACCTGATCGTGCCCTTCGAACATGGCCAACTCCAAAGCACGATCTACAGCTGCCCCTGCATCTGAACCTGTTCACATGGATAAATCCCAAAAAGAATTTGTAGGCAATTCTTTTAGGAAGCAAATCATTATAATAATAGTTCATTTTAAAATTAAAAAAATTATTCGTAAATTGAACAAGAATAAATGTAAAATTTATGAGATTCATAATAAAATTTACGAGATTCATTGTAATTTTTATGACATTTATCATAAAATTTATGAGATTTATTGTAATTTTTATGACATTTATTGTAAAATTTATGATATTAATAGTAAAATTTATGAGATTTATAAAACAATAAATTTTTTTAGGATAGGACAATTGACTGCATATATATATATATATATAGCAGTCTACTACCTTTATCTTTAACTACTTTATTATTATTTTTTAAACAGGGCAGTAGAATGCTCGAAATAAACATTCGATTCATCATCATCATCATCATCATCAGAGCCTTTATCCCAATAGATTGGGGTAGGCTATATGAACCAATATCTAAAATCACGTTAGATCGTCCATATGTATTCTCTGCCTCCATAGATTCCTATTCAAGGCCATTTGCTCATCTAATTCTAAAACCTCCATGTCTTTCCAAACTACTTCCTTCCAAGTCTTTTTCGGTCTTCCTCTAGTCTTAACCCTTCTCTCAACATCCATAGCCTCTATTCTCCTAACTGGAGCATCTACAGGTCTACGTCTTACATGTCCAAACCAACGTAAACGATTTTCACACATTTTGTCTTCGATAGGTACCACTCCAATCATCTTACGAATATCATCATTTCTCATTCTATCCTTTCTTGTATATCCACATATCCACCGTAACATTCTCATTTTTGTTACACTCATCTTTTGTGTATGTAGCCTCTTTGTCGCCCAACATTCACTACCATATAACAATGTTGGTCTAACAACTGTCCTATAGAACTTGCCTTTCAACCATGTAGGAATTCCTTTATCGCACAACACACCTGTAGCACTTCTCCACTTACTCCATCCAGCCTGGATCCTATAGGTCACATCACCATCAATCTCTCCATCCATCTGTATTATTGATCCCAAGTATCGAAAATGATCCCGCTTAGGTATCGCCACCCCATCTAACTTCACTACATCATGCTCTTCCAGTCGGTTAGAACTGAATTTACACTCCATGTATTCAGTCTTCACTCTGCTTAGTTTAAATCCTTTTGATTCCAACGTTTGTCTCCATACTTCCAACTTTGTATTGATCTCCGCTCTAGTTTCCGCACATAGGACAATATCATCTGCAAACATCATACACCAGGGCACCTTATCTTGGATGGATTTTGTCAATTCGTCCATAACTACAGCGAACAAGAATGGACTCAACGCTGACCCTTGGTGTAATCCCACCGTGATGGGAAACTCACTTGTTTGCCCCCCACCTGTCCTCACATGTGTCCTTGCGTCTCTATACATGTCCTTAATTAGTTTAATATATTTCAAAAGAACTCTTTTCTTCATTAAGGACCACCAGAGTACCTCCCTAGGCACTTTATCATATGCTTTCTCCAAATCTATAAAGACCATATGAAGATCTTTACCCATTACTCGAAAGCGCTCCATAAGTTGTCTAAGCAAATATATTGCCTCCATAGTTGATCGACCCGGCATAAAACCAAATTGATTCTCCGATATCTCTACATTCTTTCTTAATCTCCTTTCTATCACTCTCTCCCATAGTTTCATCGTGTGACTCATCAATTTTATGCCTCGGTAGTTGGCGCAACTTTGAATATCTCCCTTGTTCTTATATAAAGGTACTAAGACACTCTTCCTCCATTCCTCTGGCATTTTGTTAGTGTGCCAAATCTTATTAAATAGATTTGTCAACCACCTAACTCCTACATCTCCAAGGCATTTCCAAACTTCAATTGGGATGTCATCAAGTCCAACAGCTTTTCCATTCTTCATCATCTTTAGTGCATCTTTTACCTCTGTCTCTTGGATTCTACGCATAAAGCACCGATTTAAATCCTTAAGAGGCACTGAAATATTATCCAAACTTTATTTTGTCCATCATTAAATAATTTGTTAAAATAATCTCGCCACCTGTCCTTAATGTCATTATCTTTAACGAGAGTTCTTTGATGCTCATCCTTAATACATTTCACGACTCCTAGGTCGCGACTCCTCCTTTCTCTTGCTCGCGCCAATCTGTATATCCTTTTCTCTCCCTCCTTTGTGTTCAACTTGTCGTAAATCTCTTTCGCAACCCTCGTCTTAGCTTCTGCCACAGCCTTCTTTGCCTCCTTTCTTGCTACCTTATATTCCGAAAAACTCTCTTCTGTATTGTTCTTCTTTAAAGCCTTGTAACGCTCTCGCTTAGTCTTTATAGCATGTTTTACTACTGCAGTCCACCATGTTGCGTCCTTTCCAGTCGGCACTTTTCCGTTTGATACTCCTAATGTCTCTTTGCCTACCTACCGAATGCATTTTGCCATCTTATTCCACATTACATTTGGGTTCTCTTCTGTTGTCCAAGCCTCTTTTTGAATCCAACTATCTCTACATGTTGTATGACAATCTTTTAGCTTCCACCATCGAATCCGTTCAATTCCTTTTTGTTGGTTCCTTCGATGTCGTCTATCTATCTTCATATCTAGAACTAAGAGTCTATGTTGCGCGGTAACACTCTCACCTGGGATAACCTTACAATCCAAACATCTATGTCTATTCCTACTCCTAGTTAAAAAGAAATCTATCTGACTTGCTCTTGGTCCACTTCTAAAGGTTATAAGATGAGAATCTCTCTTCTTAAACAATGTATTTGCTAGGATTAGGTCATAAGATAAAGCAAAATTTAAAATAGCATCTCCTCCCTCGTTTCTTTCACCATAACTAAAACCCCCATGTACTCTCTCAAAACCCTCTCTACTTGTACCTACATGTCCATTAAGATCACCGCCAATAAAAAGGTTTTCTCCTATGGGTACTTCTTGTACTACCTTATCTAAATCCTCCCAAAACTGTCGTTTACTAACCTCATCAAGTCCTATCTGGGGTGCATACACGCTAATGACATTCAACACCTCTTCTCCTAAAACTAGTTTAACCAAAATAATCCTATCCCCTTGTCTCTTAATCTGTACAACATCCTTATGGTACTCTTTATCTATAATGATACCTACTCCATTTCGGTCTCTATCTTTCCCTGTGTACCAAAGCTTATATTGCCAAGGTGCTATCTCTCTAGCCTTTTCCCCAACCCATTTGGTCTCTTGGAGACACAAGATGTTAACCCTCCTCCTACTCATAACCTCACAAATCTCACCTAACTTACCACTAAGCGTACCTATATTCCAAGATCCTAACCTAAGCTTATGGTTATGGACTAACTTCTTTACCCACCCCCGTCCATTGTGGTGTGGGAACCTTTGCCTATTTAACACCACATCCAGGCGTCGATGTGGCGCGTCACTTCGGGCGACGACCTAGCAACCCTTGCCCACTTTTCACTACACCCGGGCTCCGATGCAGCGCGTCGCTGTGTAGGGGACGCCCCAACGATGTTTTGATATTGGTTCATTTCATGAGATTGGACTAGTTTTTAAGGCTGGTTGTCCAAACCTATCGCCACCCTCCTCTTTTACCCGGGCTTGGGACCGGCTGCGTTAACTCACACAGGCAGAGTTGAAATAAACATTCGATTGTTCAAGTTAAATTCTAAAACTAAAATGAGAAAAGATATCATATGCATGAAAAATGGTCAGAAACTCTATTTTTTTTACGGCGTTTTTTAACATGTTATGTTGAAGCAGTATAATAATTATGCTTTTCACTAAATGTGCTTTTGTGCAGTGATTAGCAGGGGTACAATGTGCTTTTATGCTTATGATGACCGTTTTAATTGCATTAAGGCATCACTATGCTGTGGTATTTTTTAAGTGCATATTTGGCCTAATTTATTAAAGAACTTGTCTATTTTATAAGCAGAAGCCAGGTGTTTGGCTTTAAAATTTTTACAAATTTTAGCTTATTCGGGAAGTAGATTTAAGCTTTTTGATGAAGCTATAAATTGCAACTTTTCGATGAAGCTATAAATTGAAGCTTTTCCAAGAAGTGTTACTATTAATAATATGTATTTAGTGAAATTTTTACATTTTCACTTTGTTTTTCAATAATTTACAAAATTATAAAAGAGGATTCATATTATTTTACAATAATTTTTTAATTTTGTGCCATTTTTATATTTATTTCATTTGTTTAATTTTAATTAACAAAAATTTTTATTTAGTTTTATTTTTTTTCACTTAAAAACTTGTGATTTAATTTAATAAAGTTTATTATTCTATTTTTTTCATTTATCAAAAATATACAAAAATTCTAGTAAATAGTTTTCAACATTCTACAGTACTTTTATACTAGGTTTGCCAAACACTAATTTAATTTTTCTTAACAGCACTTTTAAAAAAGCTCTACTCAAACAACACTTTTTATGACAGCTCCAGCTAGACTGAATAGACCCTAAATAGGTTGACACAAATAAAAGCACATGATTATTTATCATTTATCTAGTACAGGGATGAATTTGTATAAAGGATAGCAAGCACAATATTATAAGCTATATTTTTATTGTTTTAAAATTAACTATAGCAAAATTTTTCAATGTTGTTGTTGGTAGCATTTTGAATTATGCTTTCCATGTGTCCAAATTATTAGGAATAATAAAATTGAATTGTTAACTTAATGAAGAAACAATAGTAGGGAAGTTTTTTCATTGTCTTCTTGGGTTAAAGATGATGATGCTTTAAAGTGGGCTGCACTTAAGAAACTACTAAAATCTGCAAATTTGATAGGATGCAAAGGTAGTCAACTGCCTCAAATAGCAGTCGACAGTTTATATAAATGAATGTTTCTTGTTAAATTTATTACATAAATAGTTGAATGCTATTATGAAGTATTTGACTGCCCAAACTTAATTGTTTAAAATTAGAAAAATTAATTGTAAAATTGATTATAATAATCGTAAAATAAACAAGAATAAGCGTAAAAATATAAGAATAAGCATGTAAAATTTATGATATTCATAGTAAAATTTATGAGATTCATCGTAAAATTTATGATATTCATCATAGAATTTATAAGATTTATTATCAAATTTATGAGATTCATCATAAAATTGATGAAAGCAAGTGTAAAAACACTATAAAAAGCATAAAAGAAAGATAACTAATCGTAAAATTTATAAGATCTATCGTAAAATTGATTAGAGTAAGTGTAAAAACTCAAGAAAAAGCATAAATATATAATAATTAACCATAAAATTAATATGATTCATCGTAAAATTGATAAGAATAAATATATACTATAAAAACCATAAATCTATAATAATAAAATTAATGTGATTTATCGTAAAATTAATAAGAATAAGCATGTACTATAAAAACCATAAATCTATAATAATTAACCATAAAATTTATGATAATAAGTGTAAAAAACATTAAAATTTAACAGGATAGACAAAAATAAGCATAAAACACAATAATAGGTATAAAACTATAATAATTAACATTAAAATATTTTTTGTTGGTGTAAACTATAGGTATTTTCATCCGTTTTAACGGTCTGAGATTAATTCTGTTCGGGATTTAGTTACAGTTAAAGCCTTTCACCCCTCCCCAAATATGTGTTTAGTGGGGATCGAACTCGAGAGCTCTTTCCACAAACTCAGCATGCGTTGCCAATTGAGCCACAAACATTAGACTTTATGATAATAAGCTTAAAAACACTAGTATGAGCATAAAATTTTGATAATTAAAAGTAAAATTTCTGAGATTCATCATAAATGTATTGTTACTAAAACCACATAAAGTTTGTTAGAAATATAATAAATAACTACTTTAATAAAGCAGCTAACTGCTATGTACCAATAAAAAAACATTCATTGTTTAATGGACAGTCTAATAATACAAAATATTAGCATTTTATTATATCATATAATCTAATAAAAATTTATAAAATTTAATATATGAGAGAATTTGTTTCTACACTTTGAACTTTGAAGGAATAAAATTGTAATTTTGGTTGTTTTATGAACGGATAAAAATGCAATTTAAATATCTTTTTTTAATGAATAAAAATGTAATTTACATATATTTTATTAATGTAAATTTTACTTGTTAACCTATTAAACCATTATTTACAATTTTTTTGACTTTTATTATTTATTCAATTTTCTCATGAGATATTGAATATCTGAAGAGATTTCATAACCTTATAGTAAGGACGATATTTTGTAACTTTACTGTAAACAAACTCGGTAAAATTCCCGTATCTTTTAGTCTTTCAAGATAAGTCCACATTGCATCCCGAAAAAAGCCTTAGCCTATCCTTTTTTTTTGGATAATAGAGAAATTTAAAAAACAATTACATGACAAATCCCTGAGGAAATCCAATTCCTTGCCTATCAACATCAAGTAAGCTACATAACTCAAAAGGAGCATTAGAAAGTTCAACAAATTCAACTTCTAGATCACACGCCAATTTAGCAAGTTTATCAGTAGCAAAGTTCGCTTCTCTAAAAGTATGTCTAAGTTCCACCTTCCAAAATCTCTTCAACAACTCCTTTATATCAGCGACCAAGCATCCTA
The DNA here is from genome assembly GCA_031772115.1 of Heritiera littoralis. Taxonomy (NCBI): domain Eukaryota; kingdom Viridiplantae; phylum Streptophyta; class Magnoliopsida; order Malvales; family Malvaceae; genus Heritiera; species Heritiera littoralis. Next base: position 1,453,759 of record JAPDPK010000024.1, on the reverse strand, counting down.
AAGGATGTGTTTCAGCGTCGGCAGAATTTACTAAATCGATAGCAACTCTGGCATCTAGCTTTGCAATAACAACTCGGAATCCTTCTTCCCAAGCAAGAGTTAGTCCTAGTTTCAAAGCTTGTAACTCAGTTGCCATATTGGAGCAACTACCTAGATAAGCTTGAAACCCGGATATCCAATGCCCAGAAGTGAAGCGAATGAGTCCTCCTGCACCAGCAATGCCTGGGTTTCCTCAGGCTGCCCCATTTGTATTCACCTTGACCCAACCATCTAATGGAGGTTCCTAACTTATAACACTAAGAGCTTGATTTGAGTGTTGAACTTTTGTCAAACAACTCTGAATTTTCGCAGCAGTTTTGTGAACATCTAAAAGAAAAAGATCCACATTCATAACCTAGGAAGAGGCATTATCGAAGACCATGGAGCATCTCCTTGTCCATAATCTCCACGCAATCGTAACAAAATAGCAACGCCAATTTTTAACTGCATCCAGCTCTACAAGGTTCCCTTTTAGATTGCACATAAGCCAATCCTCCTGAGTAAGAGAGAAGAAAATATCCCAATAAAACCGCGGAACCACTGCTTTCCAGATTGAAAGAGCAAAAGAGCAATCTCGAAGCACATGTAAAATAGACTCCTCAGAATTTCCACAAAGAGAACAAATAGCTGAGTCAGTCAAACCCCATTGAAAGTGGAGCTGATTAGTCAATAACCTACCTTTCATAGTTAACCAGATAAAACAAAGCCACCTATTCAGTGCTGGTAAATGCCAAACCCAACTCCAATTGCAATCCTCCCGTGGAAGATCACATTGACAAATTTCTAGGTAGGCAGATCTCGAGTTGAACCTACCATTCGAGCTATATCTCCAGATCCATCTATCTTCCATAACTCTTACCTTGGAAACAGGTGTACCCATGATTAAATACATTATATCCGAAGGAAGGTAGTCCAGAAGCACATCCGTATTCCAATCACCATTAACCAACATGAAGTCTTGAACTAATACATTTGGATTCCATGGTGTATAAGTAGATTCACACATATCAACTAACGGTTTGTCCAACCATGAATCTTCCTAGAAAAGAGTGGAAGCACCATTCCCAATCCTTCGTTTGAGACCTCTAGATAACATCTTGAACCCCTATAGAAGTGCCCTCCATGTATAAGAGGCATTACTCATCTTAAACTCCCTAGAATTAAAAAATCTCACCATATCCCCTTGAACCCCATACTTAGCCTTCAAAACCTTCACCCAGAGGCTCTCAGGTTGCATTAAAAACCTCCAGGCAGTCTTCTGGATTAGGGCTAAATTGTGATATTCCATTTTTCGTAACCCCAAGCCACCAAATTTCTTTGGAACACATACATCATCCCAGCATACTAGTGCTAAACCACGCTTCTCTCTGCTGCCACCCCATAAGAACCCTTTGTTCACTTTATCTAAAACACTAAGAGTGCTCTTTGGTAAAATAGTACTCATCATATGGTAAGAAGGCACTGTTGTAGTTACCGAACTGATCAAAGTTGCACGGCCAACCAAACTCAACAGCTTTGATTGTCATCCTTTTAACCTGCCACAAACCTTATCAACTATATCTTGATAAGTACTTTTCTTAACCAGCCCATGAATAAGTGGAACCCCAAGATAATTACCTGGAGATCTAGACACCCCGATTCCAAGAATCCTACTAACAGCTTTGACACTGTTGGACTGAGCTTTGGGAGAAACAAATATTTTCGAGTTATCAAGGCTCACCTTAGCTCCCGAAGCCCCACAGAACTTATTAAGTACAGCTTTAATCACTTTCGCTTGTTTTGCAAAGGCTCTAGCAAAAAGAAATAGATCGTCCACAAAGAATAAATGAGATATACCTAGACCATTTTTCCTAACCATTATTGGCTTCCAAGACCCAGAATTAACCTCCCGTTGAATAAGGCTTCCCAACCTTTCCATGCACAGAACAAAGAGATAGGGGGAAAGCGGATCCCCCTGTCTTGGACCGTGCTAAGCAGAGAAAACCTCTGTCATTTCATCATTCCATAACACTGACATTTTAGTTCCCGAAACACAGTTCATGACAAGATTAACCCATTTTGTAGGAAAACGAAAAACAACTAATGTGTCCTTGAGAAAATCCCAGCGGATTCTGTCATACGCCTTTTCTAAGTAAATTTTTATTGCCATCAACCCATCTTTCCTTCTCAACCTACGAATAGTATGAATTAATTCTTGGACTATCAAAACATTATCTGAAGCTTGCCTACCCGGAATGAAAGCCTATCCTTTGTTCAAGTATAGATAAAGATAGATATGAATATCCATGAATATGAATATCTCTTAAAAATAAGGTATGCTGATTTGTGATCTTCAAATTATCTATCTAGTATCAAATATATGTAAAAACATAAAATTTATCATATTTTAATTTATGTTGAAATAACAATATAAATAATTCGTATTTTTTTATATTCTTTTCGTATTATAATATATATCCTGTCTGAAATTACAAAACTTGTCGATCTGCACTTTATTTTTTTATTTTGTTGCGGTCCAAGGCCACTGCCAAGGTTATCACTTTCTGTCTCCCAAAACGACATGTCGGTTGAAAAAAGGCCAACCCAAAACAAAATATTCCGTCCACATTAGCGGGCCTACGACGCCATGGCCCTCAATCTCTGACCACTCATTATTTGTTATCTCCACTGAACAACACATATCACAAGTAGACCTACTCAAGGGCCGGGCTATCCTCCCAAGCTCAAAAGTCCGTTCGAAATTTGGTCGGATTTGAACAAAAATATTTGATAAAAAAATGGGTTTAGGCAAAATTTTTAGGCCTGTTTTAAAAATCGGGCCGGGCCTCGAGCTTGACTTTCAAATGCCGAGCCGGGCTCGAATTATTAATTTTTTTATTTTTATATTTCTTTTTTAATAATAATTAAATTTATATATATTTACTAAATATAATATAATTATATGTATATAAAATATTATTGAATAATAAACATGATTATAAATATTTAATATGGAAATTGATATACAAATTTTGACAAATTAAATTAAATTTTAAAGCGTATAAAATAATAATAAAATAAATAAATATAAAAAAATTATTTTTTAATCGGGTCGAGCTCAAACTTGTAGTATAAAAATAAAAACAAATTTAAATAAAAAAATCAAACTCAAATTTCAAACCGGACAAAACATAATCATATAAAATTTTATTATTTCCTGTCATGAGCTTGGATCGCCCGGCCTAGCCGATGAGCAGGTTGATTCACAAGCTATCAGGTCCACGAAAATAAAAAATGAAGAAAATAACTGTGGCTTTTTCTTTTATATGTGGTCCCATTTCTAGTCAGAAAGCACTTAGGTCCCAATCCACTGTCTCTTTGCATGTTCAGAGCTTCAGCGTGGTCTGTTTAGCACCATAAAAATATAAAATAACACAAAATAAAAAAACAAACAAACATAAAACAACACCCCGGTTTAGCGACAGCCAGTTGTTTTCTGACAAAATCTGATGGCTCTGTTGTAAGAAACGAGGTATCCGGATCTAACTTCTTTCAAGCGTTGCCACAGACCGTAGCGTGCTTGTCAGATTTTATTTTTGTTCAACAATTTTTTGAATTATATAAACTCCCATTGAGTTTATGGTTTTCTTAGATAAGTTAATTTTAGATAAAACAAAATAATATAAAAAAATATGAAAACAATATGAATTAATATTTTTGATAAATTTATATATAAATTTGTTAAAAAAAATTTTTTTGATTGGAAAATTTGTTAAAAATTAAAAAATTGACTTAATATTAAACGCATTAACACAAATTACACGCAATAATTTATTATATTTTGCATGATTTAAAATGAAATAGATAAATAGGCATACATAAATTACTTAATTTATTATTTTCTATCCAACTTAAAAAATTAAAATAGGAAATAAATTTAACTATTTCAATTAAACTACTTTTTTATGATTGATCTTTCTAGGCAACAAAAACAATTTTTTTTATAAATCTATTCTAAATATATAATAAGTAATTGGACTTAATTGTGAAATGTTTATCTATTTTGGATGTTTTATTTACTAAATTAGTCTACTTTAACTTGAATTATCAATGAAAGGGTTATGTTTTTAAATATTAAAATTATAATTGTATAGATTAACAATCTTTTTCTCGTAGCATTTGAACTTTATGAAAATAAAATTTCCATAATAGAGCTACTACTGGAGCAATAGCGCGTGAATGGAACCATTTGCAATTGGCGCTTGAGACGCAAAACCTATCAAAAATATTCCATCCCAATAGCACCCCTGAAAGGAATGATTGGAACTCCAAAAGTCAGTAAAAATTTTCCCATCTTCACCTTTCTGCCGTTGTTTTCCATCCAGCCACTGTCTCTCCCTCTCTCGTTGTGAGCTATAAAACCGGGGGAACCTCCTCTGAACTCAGAGTCTCCAGCCCAACTCACTCTGTTCATCAGCTGAGTCAGCTCACTGGTTCAAAGCAAAAGCTCCCCTGAGTTTGTGTTGTCCTGATATAAGATCACATCTTTAAAGCGCGTTAATACCGGGTATGTTGGTAATAAGAAAAATTCCCAGAAAGAAGACAGTTTCTAATTACAGCTGTTAATGATGAAATGCTTAAATGCAGTATAATATCTCACTTAGCTGACTGATTAATTGTCTGACATGCCGCCCTCCCCTCTGTTGCTGAATCAGCTCATTTCAAATTCACTCGTATAAATACCAATTCTTTCTCCTCTTCTTTCTGTAACAAATAAATTAAGCTTTGAGTTTTGCTATATATTTGTTTTGAAGAACGCATTGGATTTTGGATCAAGGTTGGGTTTTCTCTTCTTTTGTTAACTTCTGGTTTTGGGGCTCAAACTGAAGAGAATGGAAGGTGGATGTGAGTCAAAGTTATCTACAAATGAATTGGAATCAGTTGAATTTGGAAATCAAAATGCTACTTTGATGGAGATTGGATTAGGGAATTATGGGTATGTCTCATTTTCTTTGCTTTTCCATTGATCTTCTGGTTTTGCCTTGATTCCATTAAGTTTTTGTTTGATTGATGTTTGATAATTTGTGGGGTTTAATTATTTTCGTTGGTGTATATGAGTAGTTGCTCGCATTATAGAAGGAGATGTAAGATCAGAGCACCATGTTGCAATGAGATCTTTGATTGCAGGCATTGCCATAATGAAGCTAAGGTATGGTTAAATATATTTCCTTTCTTGATTTCTTTCTTGTTCTTAAGAAAAATGTTTTGATATGGCCTAATATTAGCTTAGCTGACCCTGGTTTTTGTGTTCTTCAAAATCTATGAACAGAATTCCCTGGAATCTAATCCTCTTCAGCGACATGATATTCCACGCCTCGAAGTTGAAAAGGTTTATCTTTTGTTTTTGGTGCAGTGGCCATCAAATCTGATATCCACTGGAATAATTTAGATCCAAAAACGATCAGTTTTGATCCTTTTCCCTTTGTTCTCAGGGCTTTTTCCTGGAAAATGGCTTATTTCCGTACAGATATGCCTGATACAATGTGGCAGGGATAGCTATAGAAATCTACTAGATATATGTGGTTGTCAAATTGAATCTTGCCTTTATGGTTCCTTTTTTCACACCTTTTTTTGGTTTTTTGATCTGTGGTCTCACAGATTGCCCATAAACTTTAGGTACAATTCAGAATGGATAGGGTCTGGTCTGGTCCAGCTGTCTGTATGTCCACATCAGTTTGTTTTATTCTTGCTCCTTACAAATATTTATAACTAACTGAAGTGGCTGTGGATAATGTTTGTTTTTATGTAACAATTATCTTTGCTTGTTATCGGTTGACTGATCTGAATCTCCAATAAAATTCTCATTTGATTCCTATGACCTTATCCTCTGATTTGATAATTTCAGGTCATTTGCTCCCTATGTGGCACAGAACAAGATGTGAGTGTATCTCTCAAACGTTGGGATTAAAAGTTAAAACAATTTGTTTACTTAAAAGTCAACTAAATCATACAGTTATTATAATCTTGTCTTGTATCCTTGCAGGTACAACAGTATTGCATCAATTGCGGGGTCTCTATGGGGAAGTACTTCTGTGCCAAATGCAAATTCTTCGACGATGATGTAAGTCTTTTTCATGCTATGCTAACTCGTAATCGTACAAGGTGTGCAAATATCTAAGAGTGAGTTTGGATAGAAAATTTTGAAATTTTAAAATTTTGAGATATTTTAAAATACTAGTATTTATAATTGGCTTGTTTGGATAAATATTTTTAGAAAAAATTTTTAGATACTAGAATTTTATTAAATAAAAAATAATTATAAAAGAAGAATAATAATATTATATATTAGAAAAAGCAAAATATCAAATAAAATATGCAATATGGGTACATTAGATTTGTAAAAATGTATAGATATTGTTAATAAGTTGAAAAAACTACATATATTATGTTTAAATAAAATAACAAGTTTTTTGTTTTTAACTTTATATTTAACTAGTTTATGACCTATGCGATATACGAAAATTTTGTATATTTTAAGAGTTTATATATGATGTATAAATAGTGTATAGTCTCTATACACTGTTAATGTACTAGAGGTTGACACATCATCAATATACAAACTAAAAAAATGTCAAGCCTTTAAAAATAAATATAAATAATTTTTTTTTCAATTTACTCATAAAGATTTATTAATGAGGTGTTAACCTCTTGTGCATTGACAGTGTACAGAGACTATGAATTATCAATGCATCATATATAAATCTATATTTTAAAGTGATTGTTAATAAACATAAATTTTATTTACAATTTAGTTATTTAGTTGAAAAAAATTGAATATATAATTAGTTTAATAGAATGAAAGTAAGTATTTTATTTTATTTTTATTAAAATAAAAAATAAATAAAAATCTTATAAGAAAATATAAATAATAATAAATGAGTCATGAAATATGTAAACTGTGCATTCAAATATGGATTTATATATGATGCACTGATAGTGTATAGTTTTTATACACTGTTAATGTACCAGAGGTTGACACTTCATCAATAAGCACTTATGAGCAAATTAAAAAAAATTATTTATATTTACTTTTAAGGACTTCGCATATTTTTTAATTTATCAATTGATAAGGTGTCAATTTCTAATGCATTGACAGTATATAGAAACTATACACTGTCAGTACATCATATACAAACTATTCAAATATTATATTTAAGATTTTTATAAAAATTAATATATTTAAAAATAAGTGACAATTGCACGTGAACTAAGATGTGATTTGAAAATGTATGTAAAATGTAATAAAACTAACTTTTACTCATGCAATGCACAAAATAATTTTAATTATTCAAATTTGTAAATATATAAAATAACATTATTTAATTTATTTTTTTTGAAGGTAAAATTATTTAATTTATATGTTTAAAGTATATATAAAACGATTATTATTCAATATGCTGTTAGTGAAATTTTTAAACTTCACAAACGATGTTAAAGTGATGACACATATCTTCGCTTTATTTATTTTTTATTTTTAATATTCGTAAAAGTATTTACCATCATCTTAACGCCGTTTGTGGAATTTACATATTATATACATATGGATTCTTTTATATATATATATATTTATTTATTTATTTATTTATTTATAATATTTATATCTAAAAGTATAAGGATAATTTCTCCATACACTGTCAGTGGAATATTTTTATTTCACAAGTGGTGTCAGGATTGTGACACGTGTCTTATTTTATTTATTTTTTATTTTTTAAATATTTTTATAGGACACATGTCATGATCCTGACACTGCTTGTAGAATAAAAATATTTCACTGATAGTGTATGGAATAATTATCCAAAGTATAATAATTCGTGCAATACATGAATTAATTTTATCTATTAAAGATGTATGTTAACATATATATTTGTAAATTTATATGTTTTATACATGAATTTTATTTATTTAGAAAAATAATAATTTTAAATATATAAATAATGTACATTATATTGATAGCTTACTTTTATACTTATCAATTTAGTTAATAAAATATTTTTTAAATAAATTAAAGTTAAATTATTTATTCTATAATATAAATAAATATCAATTAATATTTTATTTAGTTTTTCAAAAAGATAATATTAAAATTATATATTTTTAAATTTTTTGGATTGGACAGTATTTAAAATTACTTTAAAATAATTTTATTAAAAATATTGAAAAGTTGTACGAATAGAGAAATTTAGGAAAGTGAAAAAATAAGAAAGTTTAGCATTTATTGTTTGTTTTGATTTACATATAAATTGATGGATGCTTACTTGTCATTCAAACAAAATGTCCAAATAAACATTCATATAAACATCTTACCATATTTGTTATATACCTTGTAATATATATATGTATATTAAATGCCAATTCATAAGGACCAATTCATATAAAATTAATTGAAGTTAATACCAATTGATAACAACATTGACTCTCATTATGAATTAATTGCTAATTAACTGTAAGATATGATTTAAGATATATTTGGTAATTATTGTAAAGCTTACGTGTCAACAATGCAGACTATCCACATAAGAGTCCACAACAGTAATACTTGGCACGCAAGCATGTACTTTGTAATATAATATTATATTTATAATATATTAAAACATTGGTTTAATTGATAACAATTCATAATATATTGAAATTCATAATAAAGAAGGTTATGTGTATGTAATTGGTATATTAAAAATTCATAACTACAAATTTTCTAAAATTTTCTAGATCTGTAAATAATTATTGGTTTACTAATCTAGTGTATTTTTTCTAAACCTTTGTAACATTAAAATTCATAACAATTAGACAATTCATATAGTTGGAAACTTATTTACAGTTCATATAAAATTAATTAGAGTTAATATCAATTGATAACAACGTTGCCCCTCATTATGAATAATTTTGATATTCATAAATTTGGCAAATATTTTAATATAATGCCAATTCATATAAAATTAATTGGAGTTTTTTTTTGTACATATAAAATTAATTGGAGTTAATACTAATTGATAACAGCATTGACATTCATTATGAATTAATTACTATTTTTTTTGGATAAAAAGAATTAATTACTATTTAACTGTAAGATAAGATTTAAAATATATTTGGTAATTACTACAAAGTTTACGTGTCAACAATGCAGGCTATCCACATAAGAATCCACATCAGCAATACTTGACACGCAAGTATGTACATTGTAATATAATATTATATATGATATATGATATATGATATATGATATGATGTAGTGAATAACACTTTTCATTATTATAACAAATAATTATGAAAGTATTAAATTTAATAACTTTATCTTTTTATTACATCAAATAATAAATTAAGTAATTTCATAACAAGTAAATGTGAAAATAAAAGACTTAAAAAAAATATGTTATAATATATACATATATTACTTTTGCTGGCTTCTACTTCCCTAGCTCTTGTTCCGCAAACTGCTTTCTAATTTAGAAGTGATAGAATTTAAAATGAGATGATTTTTGTAACCAAAAAAAAAAAAGAGATGATTTTCAATTAATAAAAGATAATTTAAATTTTAAATGGGTTGAAGTTGTGATAATTTTTTTTTTCAAAAAGATTACGGTGGAGATTATTTAAAAAACTTAATTAATTACAAGAGTAGAAGATAGATAAAATAATAATGGCTGAAATTTGAAAATCATAATTCATTTAAAATAAACGTTTTGATAAAGATTTGAGTTGGAACACGATGATGGAGCCACAAGCATGATGGATGGGCAGATTGTGGTGTCTCAATTCCTTGCAACATTTGAAGTGGGCTGGTTGTGGTGTCACAATTGCCTGAAATATTTGTAGTTAGAAAGTGTTAATCTAATATTTGTAGTTGACAGTTGTTAAGGAGGATTAAATATCTGAAAATAAAGAGAGATATCTGGTAAGTAGAGATTTTAGTGGGGAGATTTTAGTAGAGATTTGAATTGTCAGTACGTGACATTCAAACAAACTTGACATATCAGTATCCATATAAGTAAAACTATACATGTCAGTATGTTTGCTAAAATATAATATATATATATATATATATACACACACACACACTTGTTTTTACTTATGCGATGTACAAATTAGTTTTAACTATATATATTTGTAAATATATAAAATAATATTATTTAATTTATTTTTTTAAAGTATATATAAATTACATATAACATAATCAATATATCTAATCATAAAAGAATTAAATATTTAAATTAAAAATTATAAAATTCAAAACATAAGATAAATAAATATTAGGAAGAATAAAAAATTAAAAACATATTAAAAGTATATTTTAACAATTTTCAAGCATTAGAATAATATATTTTTATTATTGACCTAAATAATCATTATTATAGATATGCATTTTATATATAAAATATAAATATGCATTCTTATATATATATATATATATATATATATATAAAATTAATATTCTAGAAACCGTCAATGTAGTTTTTTGACTCCACAAGCGAGGTTAGGATAATGACACATGTTAAATTTGTTAACTATTTAATACATATTTTAACTATTGATTTAAGACTTATTTGGTAACTGTTAAATAGCTTACATATAAAAAAAAGTATACTATCTATGTAAGAGTCCACATTAGAAAAAAATGATATGTAAGCATGTACCTTATAATATATAATATATATGATTTAATTATAATACATGTAAATATAAATAAAATAATACATTTAATATAAGTATTATATATAAAATATAATAAATAAAATTAAAAAATTTGTATATTTAAATGTGCATATTCCATTATTAAATATAACTAAAGTAATGCATTTATCACTTAATAATTAAATATAATATAGAAATCATATATACAATATATAAAATATTATGTGTAATACATGGTTAAGTAACATCATAAAATATTTTAATAAGTTCAATATAAAATCAAAATTTAAATCAATAAATTAAGTCAACTATTTAATATTTAATGCATGTTAAATTTGGTAACTGTTTAATATATATTTTAATTATTGATTTAAGACTTATTTCGTAACTGTTACATAGCTTATATGTCAAAAAAGTAGACTGTTCATGTAAGCATGTACATTGTAATATATAATATATATGATTTAATTATAGTACATGTAAATATAAATAAAGTAATACATTTAATATATGTATTATATATTAAATATAATAAATAAAATAAAAAATTTGTATATTTATATGTGCCTACTCCATTATTAAATATAACTAACGTAATGCATTTATCACTTAATTATTAAATATAATATAGAAATCACATATACAATATATGAAATATTATGTTTAATACATGATTAAGTAATATCATAAAATATTTTAATAAATTCAATATAAAATCAAAATTTAAATCAATAAATTAAGTCAATTGTTTAATATTTAATGCATGTTAAATTTGGTAACTGTTTAATACATATTTTAATTATTGATTTAAGACTTATTTGGTAACTATTACATAGCTTACGTGTCAAAAAAGTAGACTATCTATGTAAGAGTCCACATAAAAAAAAGACATGTAAGCATGTATCTTGTAATATAATATATATATATATGTATATATATATATATATGATAGTGAGCCATGTCTAATAAAGTAGAGAAGAGTGGAAGGAATTTTGAAAAATCACTTTGTTAGGTGGATTTTCAAGAGGGAATTTGAGCATCTCAAATTCCCTTTAATGTCACGCCAAGCGCTCCAGAAGGGAGTAGGCAGAGTGCTTCAATCCCACATCGGATAGGAAAGGGCTGGTCATTGAGCATATAAGCGTTGGCGGTGCATACCTTAATAAGCTGGTTTTGCGGGGAGAGGGTACTGGTCACATGACAGTGATATCAAAGCTAACCTTTAATTTTTTGACTCGTGCCAAGCCCCTAGAGGGGGTAGGTAGGGTGGCCAGCCGCACGCCAAGCTCCCTAGTAGGCGTAGGCAGGGTGCACCCCAAGTAGGGTCAGTCATGATGAGAGCGTCACGAGATTGTGTTGGGGAGAATGTCACACCAAGCGCTCCAAAAGGGAGTAACAAGGGTGCTTCAATCTCACATCGAATAGGAAAAGACTGGTCACTGGGCATATAAGCGTTGGCATTGCAACCCCAATAAGCCGGTTTTGCAAGGAAGAGTAATGGCCACATGGCAAATCCTTCCTAAATTTTGAAAATTTTCAAAATTTTTTATCAAACAAGGAATTTGGATTTTGAATTTTGAATTTTTAAATATCTTGATTAAAATAAATTCCTTCATTGAAATCCTTCATCCAAACTAGGGATGTAAACGGGTCGGGTACTCGCTAAATTTGGGATACTCGATTATTTTTATTTATAGTTACTTGAACCCTAACCCTATAAAATATAAAATACCCATTTAACTACTCAAACCCGTTAATTACTTGTTTATTAAGTCAAAGTTTGACTTTAAATTTAAATTTAAAATCAATTTTGGAATAACTTAATTAAAAAATTATATTAATAAATTTAATTTAACTCATAAAAATAAATTAAAGTTAAAAATCATAATTATAATATTTAATGATTTAATTTAATTAAATACAACATTAATAATAAATAATTTATATATAAAAAATATAAATATAAATATTATATTAATTAATTATTATTTATAATCGGGTTCGGGTAGCGGGTATCCTAAGATAATTATTCGAATCCTACTCGAACCCGTGACAGGTAGTAATTTTACTACCCTAACTCTACTTAAATGGATCGGATAGTACCGGATACCCGTTTATAGGGTACCCATTGCCATCCCTAATCCAAGCCCACTCTAAATGATTGTTGATGTGATGAACTGTTACATTGTCCAGGTTTCTAAAAACCATTACCACTGTGATGAATGTGGCATATGCAGGTAAGATTTTCAAGTTTATGTTCAAGCCTAGAATCTTTACAAAAACCATCTTCTTGATCAGAATCACTCTATGGTTCAATAATTTCTCGCCATATCTCACAATCTCTGCTATGATTACTTTGCAGAACTGGAGGTCAGGAAAGCTTCTTTCATTGCAACAAATGCGGTAAGTAAAAGTAGATAATGTTTAGTGTAAAACAAATCAAATGCAATCTCTCTTTCTTTTCTTTTTATTCTCCTAGCATTTCATCCTGTCATCAAATTGGTATATTGAGGATCTAAAATTGCTGCTATAGGATGCTGCTACTCGAAAATAATGAGGGATGCACATCGTTGTGTGGAGAGAGCAATGCACCATAATTGCCCTATTTGCATTGAGGTAAACAAAAGTATCATTGCAGTTTTCATATGATTTAAAGCAAGTTTGGGGAAAAAGGTCGATTCTTCGTGGGATGACATCTTCCATTTTGGCAGTTTCTTTTTGATACAATGAAAGATATAACTGTCTTACCTTGCGGTCACACAATGCATTTGGAATGTTTGAGAGAGATGGAGCAACATTACCGGTATGCATCATAAATACCTTGCTTACTTTTTGCATCTTTGAGTCATGCATTTACAGTCATAATATTTCCCAATTTATTTCTCAATGCTGTAGGTACTCTTGCCCAGTCTGCTCAAAGTCTATCTGTGATATGTCCAAATTATGGAGAGAGCTTGATCAAGAGGTACTTAACAAGCTTGTGGCACTGTTGTTTCTTTTCCAAATCATAGTGTGCTTATACTTGTGTAACTCATGCTCTCGATCCTGAGATTGTTCTCTGAAATCTTACTGTAGATTGCATTAACCCCAATGCCTGCAATATACCAAAATAAAATGGTGAGTGTTGAGCAATGAGTAGAAGCATGGCTTTATTTAGAACAATGGCAACCAGTCTCTAACTTCAAGCTTTATATTGAAAAATAGGTATGGATTCTCTGCAACGATTGTGGAGCTACTTCCTATGTTCAATTCCATATTGTGGCACTTAAATGCCTGAAATGTGAGTCCTACAATACGAGACAAACACAGGGAGGTCCTTCTGCTTCATGCTCGTTGGGGGTGTCTGAGATGGTAAGATAATAGCTTCGACAAAAGTATATTCAGACGAACTAAAGATTTTTCCACAAGGATTCCTAGTAGCTAATGGCAGAAAAACAGGAAGTGAGAAGCCTTACTCCATTATCTTCTCTCAATAACATCTTTGTAAATACATTGCAAATGTAGTCTTATATGTATTCTTTCATTTTCATTTTTCATGTGTTCTTTTCCCATTAAGATCACAGTTAACAACCTTGGGTTGATTGGCATGTCACTGTGAATTGATTGTTCTTTCCGATATAGTCTCATGGCACGAGCTAGACAAGATGTACTTTTGTTATCCAAAGAAAATGCATGCTTGGCTTTTGTGCCTCTTTGAAATAGGAATTTGGCATTGGCAATGTTTTGACAATACCACCATGGAGCATTACACAAAGGTAAAAACTAGGTTAACAAGAGAGGAAGTTTGTGCTGTGCTAATAAATGATAAATGGTCGGTCTTGTCGTCAATGATTTGCTTTAAGGAGTAGGGAGCATAGCAAGGATCTAACAAATCAATAGCAGCAAATGGAACAAGTCATGTGATTATTGTTAGGCTTCTAAATATATTAGGCCAAGAATGCGGTAGATCAAGCTTCAGATCAAATCCACATTTAACAGGTATAAGAGAAGGCCCAAGAACATCAGATATCCACAAGGCATGTATTCTCTTATACTCGCATTCCCGAGCTCTCTTCTCTCAAAAAATCCTAATCACATCTTCTTTGTAGGTACGTATTTGAATTTTCATGACTTGTTCACTCATCTTTGGATCTTGAAAAACTATGATTTAGGTACAAAATTACCTCAACAGTTATCAGGACAGGTACCTAAACAACCATCTAAAGCCCAACAAATCGTTGGCAATGGATGAAAGGAATCCCTGCAAAAGCTACAGAGAGGGAAAGGAATAATCCAGCGACTACATTCCAACATGACTAAATGCTGAAACCATCTTTCACTACTTCAGTCAAAAAGAAAACAACTTTTCATCGACACTTTCAAACCGAGCATGTTATTATATGCTTGACCTTTCTCGAACCCATCAGAGCATTGGTGTCTCTTGTCCCTATTTCATACTGAAACTTATACTGAAACAGAACCCTAGGCACCTCTTAGCTCAGCTTTCAACTCATTAAACAAAACAAAAACCGAAATGAATTCTGCTGATAAACGTAGAAAAACATGTGTACCTTTTCATTAATGTGACACACAGTTCTCTTACATCAGTGAACCATTAAACATGATTTAAATTGCTGGTTTTGAATGGGAGGTTGGTCTGAATCTATCCAAAACCTATTTCCCAGCTAGTTCAATAATTGAATCATTGGAGCCACTAAATAATAATGTGATATTGTGATGTGATATTTATTTGTAGTTTTTTTTTTGTTCAGATTTTTTGTAGTTTTGAGCTTTTAGTAAATAGAACCATGGAATTTTGGAGCAAAAAAAATAGAACCATGGAATAAGATTGTGTGCCACTCTCTCCTGCCACTTCTGTTCTTAACAGAATCCAATTTGTCGGATTTTGGTTGACTTGGTTCTTCAAGACAAAATTGAACAGAGTATCACGTTACCCCTGTCCTCCAGCTCCTACATATTCCGAAGACAAAGACCTTATAATTGCCCCTTATTCGTTATTAAATCTTATAACACTTTTTGATTGAATGATTAAATAAATTATGATATATTATATAATTTGAATTCAAATCTGAATAACTTTGTGTTTGATAATAATGGTAAATTGAATGTACATATATGTCAAGTATAATTAAAGAGTTTATTTTATATTTGTTCAAACAAGTTTAGTTAAACTATCAATGATGCACGATTTAACATCAAATAAACATTGAAATTACACTAATTAAAAATTAAATGGTACCACACTAATCCTAGCATTGCCAGTTTGACTTAACACTGTGAACTGGCAACGAAGTCCCCATAGAGGAAGTAAGCCATGCCGCTCAACAAAGCTGTGGGAGTTGGGACTGTCAAAATGAACTTCAGCTTTGAACTTTTTATAGTGAACTCAGGGTCAAGCTGACATGAACCACATAGGATTCCAAGTTTCCAACCCTACGCCTCGTTTTCAAACAAAGCCTCGCCTACAAGGTAGGCCTTCCCAAAAGGATCCGAGAATGTAGCCATTTGCCTGACCGGACCTCTAACATGCTCTCCTGTGAGTTAGGAGCAACCAACAGTGGTATCACAAGATGCCTTGGATTGGATTATAACCCGAGCTCCTGAAGCAAGCCTGTTGAGGGAAATCATAACAATTCATCAACCAACATGAAACAAGAAATATCAGGCATGACAATAACTTTGACCTTCTATCTTGAAAGTGCTGGGAGGAAGTCTACGCTTAACTTTCTTCAAATTTGATCACCTTCTCTTCTGAATCCAACCTTTTTGATTCTTTTTTACAAGAAACCGGCTCTGTGGTTCTTCTACTGCCACCATTAGATATGCTACTCAGTACAGAGCGCACGTTATCGACTCCATCAGAGGAGTTTCTTGGTTTTTCAGAAACAGATCTCATGGACTCACTTCTTGGTTGCTTGCTTAGTGAAGCCTTGATAGAAAGGGGGATGCATTTTGTATGTCCTGAATTCAACTCTTCTCTGTTTTCAGCTGAATCCAGCTCCTTACCGGTCCTGCAATTCCACTTAGTTTCATAGATTTAGCATGAGACACAAAAGAAATGCAGCTGGAGCTACATTATTCTGTTCAATATGAAAAAAAAAAAGTTAACACCTCAACTAAAAAGAAACCTAAACTTATCAGTCTATAAGCCCTGCTCTAGCCACCATCACAAACTGCAGTAAGAAATGCCTTCGATGTCCAAGAATATGCAAAGTATTACCTTCATTCATTATTCTTTGATAATTAGTCATTAAGCAATTATGAGCACATTTCAGAATTCTTGCTATGCAATTAACTGTAAAGATTTTTATCTGCACGGACCATTAAAATGTATCGCTATTTAGTATCAAGATTAGATAGTTCATTTGTTTAATGCCAATAGTATGGGAATAATCTAATAAGACAAGATTCAGAAACAAACTTACCTATCAGCATTGTATGAAGAAGAGCGTTTCAGAGTGGTATGTCCATCTCCTCCTCCTTTCAGCATTTTCGCCTCAATCAAGCTACCACTGAAGTATTCTTTGTCTTTCAATCTCGGGTCCATCAGCCTTGGATTCTCAGATAAACCATCAACCTCTCCCGACATGATCGAAGTAGAGAACAATGGTGAAGAAAATTTTGAATGCGAAAACATAGGTGTATAGGTAGGAACAAGGCCAAAACTATGGTCTTTCACAGATACCGACCCACATGAGATCAATTGCATCAACACGCTTGTTGCCTTGAGCCTTGCATTGGTTGGCATTCGAATTTCTTCCTCTTTAAGAATTCTAAAACTATTGAGTTTATTCACATCAGCCCGGATTAGAGACTCCAAGGTTTCGGTTTTCCCACCTGAAGACGATGCACTGGAAGCGGACGGAGGAGGAGAAACTGAATTTCCGCATATCTCAGAATTATCATTAAGAAAAGGCCTAGGGACCTGGTTTTGGAAATTCCTATCGCATTCAGGTTCTAATGACCCATCATCAGTTGAAACACCCCTTATACAAGTTTCCCGTGTCTTAGGCCTGCTCGTGTTGTCCTCAGTCTGAGTTGAAGCATCTGCTAATCCATCACTGTTATAAACCTTATACTCGGTCAAGCTAAGGGAACAACCCGAGGAAGAATTCTTCCCATATCTAGACTCCGGAGACGCACCAGAGGAGCCAGGAGTCGGATGATTAACTGGAGAAGATAGTTCATCATCCTGAGAATTCTTTGTTCTCTTGCCATTCATACTGGAAGACGACGAAGAATCATCTTGGCTTCTAGAAGAAGACGGTGGCTCGGGTAACAGCTTCAGATTTTGCAATCTAATGCTATTCCCAACAGGACTAAAGCGATCTGAACACAAGTAACTCACTACCATTAAAGCTCTAGCCATGTATGAAATCAACTAAAAACATAAAATGATAGTAACCTGAGCTAGATTCTTCGAATAATTCGGAGCCTTTGAGAACGTATTCATTTCCATGGGCGGGAAGAATTAAATCGTCTTCGGCAAGATCATGCCAGACAAATCCATTCCTGTAGCTTCTGCTAATTAAAGAACCAAAAATCAGAAAGGAAAGAAAAGAAAAGAGAAGAAAAGCCTTTCTGTTGGTTCATTTACTTAAAAAAAAAAGGATTTTTTTTTACCTCTTGCAAGACCAAGAATACAAGGATGCCATACCTCTGCCTCTAAGAATATTGAGCCTCTCAATTACATCTGTAGAAAACAGAAGATTCTAAAACAATCAATTAAGAAAAAATTTGAAAGAAAGAAGAAGACTAAATTGAACAGAGTTTGAAAGTTTAATTGGTAATAACCTCTCAAGTAAAGGCCATCGGGAGAAGAGAGAGGAACTTCGATGAAATGGGGATGTTCAAGCTGGCGATTTCTACAGAGATAATAAACAACTGGAACTTTCCGGTTATGCTGATAATACTTGGGCGATTTCTCAGTCCAAACTTTGGCTCTCTCTGGACTCACTTGGCTGTATTTCCTCATTCTCGTCTCCATTTCCGACCCAAACATCGCTTCAAAACCCTAACGAAACAGCTTTGAATCTCTAAATCAATTGAAAACCATGGAGTCCAGTTCTCTAAGCAAACTGTTGTAGCTGAAAACGGGAGAGAAAAGAGAACGTGAATTACAGAGAAAGAAAGGATGAAAGGTGAGTTGATTTTGTCAAAATGAAGAAGAGGAACAGAGGGAAACGGTTTTTCTTTTCCTTTTTACGGACGGAAAGCGACGGAAGAGAGAGCTGGAATTTAATGCTACAAATTGCTGTTCGGTTAATAGTGATTGGTTGGGGAGAGTGGAAAAGGAGGAGAAGGGGAAGAGAAAACAAAGGAAAGGGAACTCCAGGGAGTGATGGGTGAGTGACTGAGTTTCTTTGCTTTTATTCAATGGCTGCTTTAAGAGTATTTTGGCCGATTCGATGGGATTTGACTCAGTCTTGCGAGAAACCTTCGCTTCTCTTTTGTTTTTTTTCAAAGCTTTTGGCTTGGCCTGGATTTTGTCTTTGTTCAGGCTGTTTGTTTTTATAGTCTCTGTTCTTCACGTTTTAATGATAGCTGAGTTTAACCGCATGCAAAAGAAGAAGAAGAAGAAGAAGAAGTAATATCAATATAACATTCATGTCTGAGTTCAAACACTTGGGGAAGCTTGATTTGTCTTTAGGACATGACACGACGCACGACCAGGAGCACGGGCCGGAGAAGCGGACATGCATGCAAGAGAGAATGACGAGACAGGCTTCGGGCTTTGGCTTAACTTTCTTTGGATCATCTTTAGGCCATGAAGTTTGTTACCTAGCTGCCAGCTCCTATCCATTTCCATTTTCCAGCCCATGATCATCGTCGCATACCCGTGGGCTTGTTTCAGCTCAACGGGAAAAATTAGAAGAATACAAAGAAGCATTTGCATTTGCAGGTAAAATCCATGCAGTTCAAATTAACGTAAAAACACAGTATTAAGTGCAAAGTTAATGTCATTAGGCATAAAATATATTAAATATTTCTTAAACAAATGAAAATAAACATAAAACTAAAATCAATAGATGCTCCCCTATGACTGAGGAGCAACCAACACTAGGCCTATGATATTTTGTATATACAAATAGGAAAAATTTGGGCTTCTAGCTATATTTATATATATGCACATGTAAAAGTCAGTCTATCCTTCTAATCCTTTATATACACACTCGAGTAAATCTGAAACTCTAGTCTTATATATATATATACAAGCAAATCTGATCCTCTAGTCTTTTAAATATATATGAGCTCTGTAAATTGTTAAAAAGCTGTCAAGTTTTTCATGCAAATTGCTGCCTATACTATTGAAAAATCATAGTGCTTTCATACTTGTTAATTACAACTGCTCTGTGTTAGCATGTCCATTGAATTAGCAGGGAACCAGTAATTCTTCAGAGGTAGATCTTTCCGGCGCTGCGCTGTATTGGATCTGGCCTGTTGCTCTTTTTCAGTGGGAATCATCAAAGCCTTTAGACATCAGGCTCTTGACCAGAAGTTAACAAGGTGCAGAAAGTCTAGAACCAAAAATTGTTCTAGACTAGTAGTTTTCTTCTTATTTCTGAGCTGCGATAATCTTGCTAGCCTTTACAAGTGGAGGACCTAGAAACAGAAAATCTCAGTCAAATCACGGTGCTACTAGTTGGAGGTGGCATTGAGTCTTCAGTCAAGTAAAACACGCTAGTTTCTTCATTGCCAAGCGACTGCCGTGTAGACTGGACAATTCCGTGGAAACAGCTTTTTCATATGCCCCCTAACTTTTCAACCAAAATCTTACATGGACTGCACTTGAAATGCTTTAATTCTTCCTTTTTGTTATAAACTGCCTAGAAAAAATCATGGCTTCTCCTCCTTGCTTGGCTGATCGAGCTTAAGAACCACAATGTTTCCATTTTCCTTTGCGAGTTTGAATCTTGTCTTCGCCTGGAATGTGTTAAGCCTCAATTTTCTGACCATGTTCATGCTTAAACCAGTTTGGGTTTTCCCAGAGAAGAAATGAAATGTGTCATTATCTGGATCCCTTTACTTGCACACTGGGCTTGCCCCTGCTTTAGGCCTTGTCAATGGCGTAACAGATAAAAAGAGAGGAACATAAGAAGATTTCTCATCTTTCATACCCCTCAACTAATCAGGACCTTGATAGACTTGAGATTTTACTTCCTTTTTCCTTCTCTAATTGGGCTTCTGGCTCAAGTCCTAACTCTTTCTGAACCATTTGGCCAATATCCAAGAAGTTGTTGACCCGTGAACAAAAACTTGAGTTAGAAGGTGGGAAGCATATCTATTCGATATTTGATTACTCTTTAAGACTCATTCTCACAAAGTTTCATTGGTAACTTTAGTTTAGAGAGATAAGCAAGTTTTATGTTGAAATAAGCATAACAAAAAACAAGTTAAGTGGGAGCAGATAAATAAAAGAAGCTTTGAGGAACATTAGTATATTAAAATCAGCAGAGAAAAGTAACATAAGATTAGACTTACATATAAATAATCACACTTCCCTCAACCAAAAGAAAAGAGTAATATAATCATACATCACACCAGTAGCAGATCCTGATTCTGATTTGTGGGATCCACTAATCCGACAAGCAAGGCTCTTGGACCTTGTTTGTTGGCCATACCCATCTTCCAATTTCAACAACTCCACACCAATTTCTGCTTGAAAATCTTTTCAGTTTTACAGTGATCTCTTAATTCTCATATAGTCCAAACTTACAAAGCGCACACACCTTAGTAAGACTAGAAAGCTAAAGTTATAGTGCTGATTTTAACATGCCACAGCAACTTTGGAGAAATCAAAGCTCCCTTTCACATCATGGAGCAAAACCAAATTTGGAGAAATGAAGAAAAAGAAGGGAAATGAGGACAAAAATTCTTCACCAAAAACATTGGCAAAATGCCAACAAATAAAAGCTCTCTCTGACTCTCTGCAAAGAGTTAACTAGGAAGTTGGGTAGTTGCTTCTCTAAAGCAAACCTCTGTACAAAAATGCTAGATCAGTCATCAGTCACCATGCCCTGATAGGCTGATTTCCACCTGCAATTTCACCCTCACTAACCTATGATAAGTTTAAAAATGGTAAATTTCATGAAATTACTACTATGTAGCTGTCAATGCAGAAGTAATCTTTGGTACTTGGTCTCTGTGGGAGAATCAGAGCCATCATAAAGACCCCTTTTCCTGTTAACTTTACCACAGGTGTTTAGGGTGCTGATCAAGGAGTCTTGTTGGAGGAGTTGTGGTGGTGGGGGCGGCGGTGCTGCCGAAGGAATGCTCACAGGTGGGATCTCAAAGGACTCAAGTGGTGGCGGTGGGTGTCTCCATTGAGGCAATGGTCCAGCCAAAAGAAGGGTTTGCAAGAGTGGACCAGCTTTCATCACTGCCTGTAAAAGCTTTCCCTTCTCAGGTAATGGCCTTTCAGGCACCAACTCTATGGTTGCTTGCGGTGGCGCTGTTGGCAGTTGGGGTTGCTGAATTGGGTCAAGAACAGGGGATGAAACAATGCTTTCCTCACAATCAGACGATGAGAAGCCATTGTTGGACTCAATCCCTCTTCTGGGCTCATCTTCGATGCTAGAAACTCCAGAGAGAGGAGCAATTTGCTGTTGTTGCCGTTGCGGTTGCTGTCGGTGAAGCAGGAGTTTCTCAAGGAAAAGTCTCTGACATTTCTCCTGAGCTTCATCTCTCTCTCTCATTGCCTTGCTCAGCAATTCCTTAAGCTGAATTAACTGATCATCTCTCTTTCTCAGCTCTTCCTGAACTGCCAATCTTGTCTGCTCCAGCTCCAGTGTAGTATACAAAAGAGAATGCCTAAGCTCCTCCATTGTCTGCAAAATCAAAACAACCCAATCAACAATTTAGCCCAAAACTCCATGCAAAAAGCCCCCATTTTCACAACCTCAAGAGAAAGAAATTTTCAAGCTAAACCAAATCAAATTAAACTGTACACCATGTGTTACCTTTCCTTGACAGTAGTAAGCCCAGCTCAAATGAGGACCTCTCTGAGCATCCATGCTCTCAGAATCTGGAACACTAAAAGGAACTAAACTCAACTGAACTGAACTTGAAACGGCTTTCTTCTGTTGTCAAGTGTGAGAATGAGACTGAGAGTGAGAAAGAGAGGATAAACAAAGGTGGGGTTTATGAGTAGTTCTTCCCGCTCTTATAAGAAGGGCGGCAATAGCAACAGCAGCAGCAACTACTGTTTTCTTTCTTTCTTTCTCTCTCTGCTTTTTTCTAACCGTGGTTGGACAAAAGCGCAAACGGCCAAAAGCCTATCAATTGGCCAATTCTAATATCTTCTGCAGTCCGGTCCGGACCATGGGTTCTTATCCTAACCGGCTGCAGAATCAGATATCGGCGCCAAAAGCGGGAGTAGAAAACCACTGGCTTCTCTGTTTTTTACTGGCTGCTTTCGGTTTTTAACTTTAACTACAATCTCTTGTCTTCGGGTCCTTTGGCCATAAGAGTGTCGCTTTGCTTCTTTTGACAAGAGAAATTCACTTCAGTTTGTTACCTTAAATCAACTGTAAGAAAGCAACAACCAGAACTTACATTTGTTTATTTGTCTTTACTTTTGGACCTTGATTTGACAAAAAACAGTACTTCAAATGCCAGGGACATTCTCTGTTTGGCTTAATGGGAAAATGCTAAATAGATTGAGATATACTATTGCATGGAAAAAATGCAATTTTCTGAACATATCAATAGTATGAAATATTAGATAACTTAATTTCAAAATTATTCTTAAGAATACTACACTTAACACTAAATTGTTTGCATAATTAACCAAGAGTTTATATTTACACGTTAAGGATTTTCTTCTAGATTCTTTTCGCTTAGACATTGACAGTGCTAGTAGTATTTTTCCATGGCTTAGGTAGCCTTGCTGGGTAAATTGAAACCAAGTATTGTCTTTTGCCCATTTTTCTCATTTCCATTGATTAGATTTTGAAAACCTTGAGTTTGATTTTTCCTTTGTATGTTTTTTGAATGGTATCGTGCAATATGAAAGTTTTGTAGACTGAATTTACTGTTTTTAAGGAATTTTTAAGTTTTTTTCGGTGCATTCTTTCTTCGGTGAATTTAAGGTAGTAAGAAAAATCTTTTGTCGCTCAAATCAACATCCAATTAAGATGTTGAACATAGTTAGATAACACGTGTAAAGATTTAAGCACTATTAAAATCAACCTAATACAGAAGCTGTTGAACATGGTTGGATTTTGTACACCAATTAAGATGCCATAGCCCTTTGTTTAACAATATTTTTCCAATCATAGAGCTAATGCCCAAGAATCTTGAACAAGACATTAGTTTCAATCATATGTGGTTTTCATATATTTATTTTATTACTACAGTACAAAGTCATAGTAAATAATTTTATGTAGCATTCTTCAACTTTCGCTTGGAAATTGGAAAAAGATTTTTGTTTTATTGGTCTTGTAAGAATATCTGTTCATTGAATAAATAATCTACCTCGTCTTATTTTTGCTATTCTCTTTTGTTTATGGAATAATTTCTTGGCCTGTCTCTTTGGGTTGGTAGCAAAGAATAATATTTTGCCAAGGATAAATAAAAAGATGAATGTGTTTGGTACAAGTGAAGAATTTTTTATTATATATATGTTAATTACCATGCATGAATATTTTAACATAAATTTCTTTAAATTCCAAACATATTGTCAAAATCAATAAAAACTAATTATAAAATTTTATATGAAAATTGAAAATGATTTTATTATAACTTAATGTAACTTCATTATTTGAAGAAATTTGAGATATTATATTGTAACTTTTAGCCTAGTTTAATTAACAAGTTTTCAATTTCTTAAATTAAATGTTGTGTGAAAAAAGGGACTGAGACTTCAAATTCCCTCTATTTTCATTTTTCATAAGAGTATTTATGTGTTTTCATTTATGCAATAATGTGATTCAAAACTTTTACTATTACTGTATATGTTGTCCAACATGGAAGCATTTTGTTTGATTTTATTTTGACATAGACATACCTTTTTTTTTTTACAAAAAGAGTCGTGATCTAAATATAAGGAGATTGCAAATATTGAAATTTAAAATCTAGAATTATTGAAAATCATAAACATACTTTGTTTCCTCAAATCATTTCTATTCAGTTGAAAAACCTGTCTTAAGATTTTTTTTTTCTTTTTGCTAAAGTTGGGAAACAATAATCAGCACGCCTTTTTTGACAAACAAAGAAAAATGATGAAAATAAACACATTCATAATTTTTACAACCAATGGAACTCATTTTTGACTTAAGGAATGTTTGCATGTGAATTTATTTTTCTTTGTGAGAATAGACTAGAATTTAGAACCCTACAATTTCCATCCCAAAATCTCTCTTTCTTTGTGTGTCTTTGTCTCTCAATCATGTTCATGTATTGGGGTCAATAGTTCATTGTTTCATTGGTCCAAAAAAGGGAGCTGGTAACCAAACTTTCCCACCAATATTTCCCCCAAGAAAGCTTTTGGACCCATGCATTTTGAACAATAAAGTCCTCATTGTAGGAAAGTGGAAAGGCTTCTATTTGACTAATTCAAGACCCCTTGTTTTTAAAACAGCG
Source organism: Heritiera littoralis (assembly GCA_031772115.1). NCBI lineage: Eukaryota > Viridiplantae > Streptophyta > Magnoliopsida > Malvales > Malvaceae > Heritiera > Heritiera littoralis. The sequence continues at coordinate 1,428,472 of JAPDPK010000024.1, read as the reverse complement.
AGCTTAATCCAGGACACGTGTAGGGTATACATGTCCTAAATCACGCAACCTAAACCGAGAAAACAACCCTGAAACGATTAACCCTAACCCTAGCTAGTAAGGGTATAGTCTTAGTAATGGGGTAGTATTGTTGAAATATGGAAAATGGAGTGCAGAAATTATTCCAGCGGTTCAGTAAAATCCAAAATGGGAGGGTGAGAGGGAAGAACAGGGGCGCCGCGCCTGCCTTTATGTCCCATCCAAAGCTGTGTGATTGTCTATGGAGATTCTTGTATTATGTCTTAACTTTATTCAAAATCAACCTGCATATGTGGGCTTGCCCTAGGTAACGGCAAACTTAAGCATCAGACCAACACAATTTTCTCCAGCTTAGCTTGCATGGACTGGGAAAGACAGGCTTTCAGATAATTTTCGTATATTCCATGGCTTCCGGAATCACAAACTTTTGCTCTTTGCCTGTCTACATATTATTGTTACTTCTTTGGCTCAATACTTGTTGGATATAACTTTAACTTAAAACATACATTGACAACTGTATATATAGTTCATAAATTGACTCCAAGGTATATGTACAAGGTAGATAGAAATTGATTAATTATTGTAACCTAGCTGTTAATATAGCTTCTTAATTTTTTTTTCGGTCTAGACCATCCGGTATCCCCATACCTTTGGTATAGGACTACTCCGGATTCAAGCCGGGCAGGACCCAAAAGGCGGCAAAGCTCTCCCTCAAGAGTTTTAACACAGCTGCATACCCAGGGACTCGAACTCGAGACCTCTGATTAAGCTAGAACAACCCCCTGCCAGTTGATCTACGTGCTTTTGGGTAATATAGCTTCTTAATTGTACTAACAAAAGTTGATTAAATAATTAAGGGTTTTAAGTTTCCGCTCCACTTTTTTAAAATTTAATAAAAAATAAGAAGTTAGTAACATGTAACCTTAATTTTTTATAGGACAAATAACAATGTTAGATTAAACTCGAATAATTTTTGAGTGTTTCTGTAATGAAATTTATCCTATGATTTCATGTCACCAATAATGTTTATATATAGTTTAGCCTTTAAGATATACCTTCGCCATTGCAAGGAATATCTTCCAAAGTATAATTTGCCAAGGCATGTGTTTTGTTGTGAGATAATAATAATCATGATGGTCATAATTAATAATTGTAGTTATTATTTTAATAAACTTAATAATTTATAGACATGCTAAAGATCCCTTATATAAACCCTAGACCCCTTTAGTCGCTCCTTGTAGGATATATAAGTAGAAAAGTCATCCTCAAAAATACAAAGAGAAGACAAGATTTATCATTATAGGATTAACTTTACCAACATAATCAAATGCTTTAAACCAATATTTTTCATAAAAATTAACATATAATCAAATATGAGGAATTCTGGAGGGACCCATGTTCAACCTTTTTACACCGTGGCCCCCACATTATCGTATTTGTTTGTAGTGCCTAAACCATGATATGGTTGGCAACACAGACACAACACAATCCTAAGGTGAGAAAGAAGTGGTTAAGGAAATAAGTTTGGACCCTAAACAAGGCTACAAAGGCAAAGGCATCCCCATTCGGCTTGCCTAGATCCAAATTATGGAAGGAAAACAAACATGGGTTTATCCAATCAAATTAATAATTTAGTGGAAAGACTTTGGCTTTGCTAAATTATATTTGGTCGGCCAAACACGAGTTGTATAATCAAAAGTTTTTTTTACTAATTAAAAAAATTTTATGTTAAGAAAAGGTATATTGTTAATGCTCAATGAAGACGTGGCCAACAATCTTGGAAGTGATTTCACCACCATTTGTGGTTTTAACTAAACTTAATTACATTATATATACATATATATTTGCAAAATAAACAATCAAGGTGACTACAAAGTGATAATGAACTCATCAAAGGCGTTAACTAAATTTCTTTTGGACGGTTAAAGGAATCAATTCTACGAAATGATATCAACTTGTTTATATGTATGTACACACTAGTGATCCTTTGACTATCACTTTGTTAATCATCTAAGTAACAAAAAGTTACTTAAAATCCTAAATTCACTTTGTTAATCCTTCCTTTATCATCCGGATCAATTCATGTGAGTATTCTCCATTTTAACTTTGGCATATAACATGACAACCAAAGTGTAGTGATGAAGATGTCGCTGTTTGGCCTCAACTACCAAATCCAGCTGCTAAATCTTTGTTGATACTATGCTGTTTGCATGTGACACTAGATCTTGTTCCCGGCAAAAAATACAGGAAAATTTCATCAAGTGATTGATTTTGAAGATCTGATCAAGGCCAAAATTAGGATTTAACATATCACCTACAGAATTTCCTGCAAATCAAATCAAGTTGATAGAGTATATGATTGGAACAACAGCCGTAGCCAAAGAATAGAAGAGAGTATTGCATCAAAAGAGTGGAATATACACCTGCCAATACCTAGATTTTTAAGTGGATGCTCAAAGTTCTACCAAAGTGGGATCCCAACGGCTAATACCTGTCGGGTGGGACTGGGGGCCACAGGAAAATCATGGCTGCCAACCCTTTTTGATAAGCCGTGTGGGGTCGTCCCATTGCCCAAAAGAATAGGAAAAAAATATTGGAAAATAAAATATATTGAGGATTTTGATTTATATATTGAGGGAGGAAGGTCGTTGGCATTTTGGCCTCTTTAGTCTTTAGGTGGGTCGTCAATTCCATCTCAAATCATATTATCATTGTTTTGGATCTTTGGAATCCCAAGCTGTCGTTAAGCAAAAGCTAAAACTTCTCTCTCTAGTCTTTTAACTCGAAGTTTTCATATAAAAATGAAAATTTGAATTTTATATTTACGAAATTTAAAAAAAATTCATAAACTAACTAAATTAAACTTTGAATCTCTCTAACTTGAATTTGTGTTATGTAATTTTATGCCTAATCTAATGCGCTTTACTATCTTATTGTTCTTTTTATGTTAGTATATAAAATATTTTAATAAGGATGAGCATGGGAAATTAGTGGAAACTATAATAGTGAGCTTTTTTGAGTAGTACATTTTCATTAGAAATTACAATCACAATCAACATATTACATTTTATGAACAGGTAACTATAAAAATCATATTACTCAAACTGAGTAAACTAGTAAATAACTATAACAAATTAAACAAACTAATAAATAACTAGATTAATTTAAGCTCACACTTGGTGAGACTTGAATCTGAGACCTCAAAATCTCCGGATCTTCTTCTTGCTACTAAGCCAAGGCCTCATTGGCACTATAACAGTGAGCTTTGTATTTTAAAAATAGAGAAAATTCATTTCCTTTTCTTTCACTAGGTCCAAACTCCAAAGTTAGTTTTTAGTTTCTCATATTGTAATGTGTTTACTTGGTTTTACATTATGACACATTCCTTTTTCTTTTCCCCTTGTGTGGTTACATGTTTTGGAACATGCTTTAACTTGTAGTTAAAGCTTCCTTGATTAATTTCTTTGTTCCATATTTTGCCCTCTTGACTTAAAAATGTTCTTTCTCTTGCCTTAATCAAAATATCAAAATTCCTTAATTCTTCTTTAAAATAATGTTAGTTTTTACTATAAAAAAATGAAAATGGATTTAAACCTTTTGCAGTTATAGAAGGAAGTAAATTGATAATGAAATATTCACATTTAAATTGATTCATATTATTAAATAGTGAAAATTAGTTTGCAGGCATGTTAATGTAATACTGTATATTATTTTAATTATAATTTCGTAATCATGTCTTATTGCGTAAGTATGAAATATTTCATTAACAAACATATTGATTTTCAAAGAAAAAATTTATAACTTTCAGATGATCTCATGTTGGAATATTTTATCATAGTAATTAATTATATAATATAATCACTTTTTTTATTTATTTTATATTTAAAAGGAAAAGGTCCAAATCTCCCGTGAGCAAACGCGGTTTTTGGGTCTCAAAGTCTGATAAAACGACGGCCCATTTTGTCCCTTTACCTTATTCCTTTCCAAATTGCATGTGACTTGGAGGCTTTAATTAATTAATTAATTAATAATAAAAATTTTAAAACAATCTTGTACTGAAAAAACATACTGCTTGTTTGTGCAGGGGGGCAGAATCATGTCTTAAAGCTCACGAGAGTGACTTGAAATCCAGTTTTTCTATTTGCCATGGAGATATTGTAAATGGACAGATTTGTCCATTAATCCAAGATTAAGGGGGCCGTAAACGAAGATCAAGTGTATGGTTAATTTTGCAACGTTATGATTGATAATGGGGTGTGTGAGATATGATGGGAATCATGCTTTAAAACATCAGATAAGAAGGGTGTGGAGCCCACACGGTTTTGGTATTATTCTATCGAGTTTTAGTTGTAAATGCAAGAATTTGGTGAACTAGGGTTCATAGAGGAGCATTGTTCTTGACTTCAATTCACATGGCCATGCTCACAAATTCGGTAGCTGCCCACTAATTGTCTGCTTGTGAAAAATCATTTAAAAAGCATTGCTTTGAGAAAGTCTTGATTACCCTAATTCTTTGAAAGATTATATTTATATATATATATGTATTAATATTTTTTTGAGTAGTATATTTTAATTAGAAGTTACAATTACAATCATCATATTACATTTTATGAACATGTAACTATGAAAATCACATTACTCAAACTAGGTAAACTAGTAAATAACTAGACTAACTCAAGCTCACACTTGATGAGACTCAAACTTGAGACTTCAAAGTCTCAGGACCTTCTCTTGCCACTAAGCCAAGGCCTCATTAGCTATATTTATTAATATTTGAAGGCCTCGTTTGGATGCAAACGGAGCCCAGTGCAACATAATGTGATTGCTCACCATATCGCTATTTCATATTTATCCCTCTTCTTCCTACTTTTATTTTATTTTAATATAATATCTTTGATGATCATTTTTTTCACCATATTCACTTCTCCACCACTGCTGCAATTGCATTCAAGCAAATCACCATTTCACTATCACTTTTGTTTTCAATCTTACAAGAGCTATTTTTATTGTCCATCCAAACTAATCTAAAGTCGATAAAAATAAATTCTGAAAAAGTCAGATAAAAATAAATTCTGAATAATCTACTTTAAATTTATCTATAATCTAAGAACAAGAGAAGGTCTATATGCAAAACATTAGAGTCTAAATCTCAAATTTGCTAGATACCATTTATTTTATTAAGAGTAATTGCATGAATGAACTAAATTAAACTTTAAATGCGATCTATCTCATTTTGATTCTAAACCCAAAACCCTAAAATAAAAGCATATGATTTTCATGTTTAGGATAGGAGCCCATTGGAGAATGGAAAATCCAAAGCCCCTGATTTCTAACCGGGCTAATAATAAGTCACCAACCATGGATGATTGGACCCCGCACAAAAATGGGAAAGCAAAGACTCTTGTCTGGGTCTGGGTGGCTCGGACATCATGGCCATGTCTGTCACACACATGCGAGAACAAGAAAAGATCACGGCCGCCGAGTAAAGAGATCATCCTCAGTCCTCCATCATCTTCTGATATTGAGTACCCTCAGGTGGCATGGGTAAACAGGTCCAGCTGGCCAATAAATTTGATTAGATTAAAGAAGGAAATCTTACTCAAGAATGCAAAATTTTCCTTTTTCCATGCTTTTGTCTCGTTCTTTTACAATCATTCAGCAGTTAAGTAGAACAAAACCAGTTGGTTTGGAAGAAGATATCAAAACAAATGGCAACATTAATGGATTCTAACAGTGTTTTTAATGTAGTTAGGAAAATGCATGCATTTCCTTCTGATTAGACGTTTGGCCACAATATGCTAAACTGATTTGTTCACTAAGAAATGAACCATACATACAGAATCAATCAGCAAACCGTCTCACACAATTTAATAATGGTTTCTAGGAATGTTTGGGGAATGATTGCTGTTCACTCTCTCCTTATTTTAACATTAACTGGAACTTCCTTGTACGATTGCACTTTCTCAGCTGCTTTATGTAATGGTCTTCCAAGTGAAGATCTTTTCAAGATTTGTGTTTCTTCCATTGTAATGGATGAACCTAATGGAGTTAAACCATCTTCATGCATTGGAGTATCAAGCTGCTGAGTGGCTGCAAATGTAATATCATCAATCTCAAACAGATTCTCCCCTGGTTCTCGCTGCTGGGACTTGAACCTGGCAGATTGCCTTCTCAAACAAGGCCTACAAAGATGAAAATCAGACTTGTTCTATCAAGTAGGTAGGTGTCATGAGAGCTGTGGAGATGATTAATTTTCTGTTGGCTGACCTTTTGTTTTCAATCTTCTCTTTATCTCCACCTCCTTGGCTTCTAGTTGAAGGGGCCATGGCTGCAAATAGCTCACAAATCCAATACGTCAACACAACAGATTTGGAGGAGATAAAATTCAAGTGAATCATCTAAGAATCTACAACAGATTACATTGGCTTCTGGCATTGCGTCTTCTGTTGCGCGTACATGGCATGCATTTCTCAACTGCCTGTTCTTCCCCATGTGAGCGAGGGTTTTCACAGTTGATATCCGCTTTTCCCTGCTCCCATGATAGAAAAAACGAGAAGGTGAATCTTTTTTTGGCTGAAAATTCCCTAATCTATTGCAGACAAATTGCTTGTGAAATCATTACAGCAATCATACTAGCAGCTAACTGCACTAAAGTTGTCCAGTTCTTGCCAGTAAGGATGCAGCTGTTCAGACTAATTGTAATGATGGAAAAAAGTAAGAGTAATCTTAACCTTTGTTTCCAGGTTCTTTGCTTTAAGTGAAGCATTCTTGCATACAAGCTCATGCTGCAGAGCTTTCACCTGAAAAGATTGACAACAATCACCCAATTTGAAATAGGTTTAAAACTCCAGGAAGCAAGTGAAAAGATCCAAACAAACTTACCCTATCTCTCCCTAAATTAAGCTCCTGAAAAACCAGAAAAAGACAATCAATATTAATAATAACTAAACAGTTCAGAAATGCAATCATACTTGGACCAAATCAACAAAGCCAACAGACCCCAAACATCTGACTGTTTGATTGAGCCAGGTTCCAATTCTGCAGCTGTAATTTCTGAAAACAAATTCTCAGATTCTGCAGCTCAGCTCCGCTCAATTCGATAATCTTACTGTTCAATATTAAGAAAATGAAATCTCTATCCATTCATTCAATGCTACAAAACTTCTAAGAATTGGTAGAACATAGATAAGGATACTTTCGCTCCTCAACAATTTTCAGCAGTGTCATCTTTTCCTGGTTCAAATGTAAACAAAATTTCCGTAAGTACTAGAAGAAACGTAAATTAGAAAGATCCCAAATCAGAAAATACCTTAATTAACTGATTGATGTAGTCTTCAGCAGCAGGAGGAATCTGCTGAGGCTTTTCCTCTTGGCTCGAAGGTTTGGGTTGTGACTGTGAATTAGTGATATCGGACAATTTCTTCCTCACTATGCTCCCGAAAGATGATCTTTTTGCCATTCTTTCGCCTCCCATTCTGCGAAAACTGACTCAAAACCCCTAAAACTAGATAAATTGAGGAAGATTAATGTTAAAAGGAACAGAGAAACAAAAATGAAAAAAGAAATTTTGGACAAGCGGGAAGATATAGAAAGAACTGACTTTGTTGTTTAGATTGAAGAATAAAGAAGCAAATTTGAAATCTTTCTTTTATTCGACTTTGGTTGTGAAACAAAGATTAGATTCTCAGAGAATTAGAGAAAGATTGAATGAAAGAACTGAAGAGGGAAAATAAAAGTGAAAAAAAGGAAAAGCAGAGAAAGCAAAGAACAAAAGCAAGCTGGCTAAGGTTTGGGAGCTCTAACGGCTTTCTAAATCAGAGCGCCAAAAGCCCAAAAAAGGAGTATAATAACTCCCGAACCTAATTTTAAATTTCCGAAGCTTATTCCCAGCCTGCCTTTTCTTTTGGCTTTTTTCCCTTTTTCTTAAGAATTTTCTTTTCCTGGGAATTTCTTTCCAGCTAAGAGGGTTTTATTCCTCCAGGAAATTTAAATGAATCAATCGATCAAACTGATTTAATTCAATTAATTAATCAACTGTCGAATTTATTTTAATTCAATATGAAAAATGATTCTAAAAGATTAATAATTAAGAAAAGAACTTTTTGATCAGCAGATGAGCTTCCAGTTTTTATTAAACTTACATATAATATACTTAATTAGATAAGGTAAACGAGATTCATTCTCGAGTAACTTTTTAACCGAGTAGTCAAAAAAAAAAAAGTGACATACCGTAAAATAGAAAGAATTAATAAATGGAAGCAGCCAGAGTCAGAGCTAGATAAGAAAAATGTGTGGTTACTATACCTGATCATGGGCCGAATCGGGCTAAGTTTTATCTATATTTAAGTTTGGTTAGGTATGAAAATTTGAGTTTGATTTTTTATCTAAATTCTTTTCATTTTTATAATACAAGTTCGAGTCTAGCCCAACAATAATTTTTTTGTTTATTTATTTATTATTTTATTCTTTTTAAAATTTAATTTAATTTGTTAAAATTTATATATCAATTTTCATATTAAATATTTATAATCATGTTTATTAATTAATAATATTTTATATACATATAACTATATTATACCAAGTAAATATATATATAAAAAATTTAATTAATATTAAAAAGAAATATAAAAAATAAAAAAAATAAATTCAAGCTGAGTCGGGTTTGGGCTTTGAAAGGTCAAGCTCGGGCTCTAGCCTGAATTTTAAAAGGACCTAAAAATTTTGCTTAAACCTAAGTATTGCATTAAATATTTTTGTTCAAACTCGATCAAACATCGAACTGGTTTTTGGGCTTGGACAGATAGCTTAGAATGGTTACATACTTTTGATGCATGAGACCTCAAATCTGTGCTGCTAACCTGGCAAGAACAGATTCGAAGAAAAAGACTCCGCATCCCATGAATTAATGGCTTGTCTTATCTCTCAACATTTTATCATATTGAAGCCAAATTCCAGTCATCACCAAGATAGAGGTACATCTTGAAGAAATCACATGCCTTTTCTTTCATGTTTATTGAGATTACCGGATTCCTTCTTTATCATCAGTTCACAGATCTCCATAACACTGCAATGTTTCTTTTTCTTTTTTTACCCTTCGATATCCGTTTTATGCAATTATTCTGGAGTCAGAGAACTGTTAGACCACATAAAAGTGGGGCGTCCCTCCCAACAGATTTACTTCATACGTATGACTCGAATTCGAATTATGTTTAAAGAAGAATGAGTCCTTTACCACCCAATCCCAACCAATATTAGTAACACTGCAATGTTTCTTTACTCAACAGCTAACTCACTCCTATTTTAGATTTATGTTTCTGTCCATGGTTTTTGATAACAGGAGCCAGAGACAAAGACTGTCTCATTAATTATGTGAGAGGATGATTGATGAGTAATGAGAACTGGACTGTCTGCTGAGGAGTCAATGGAGCAGGATTGGCTGACCAAAGTAGCCAAATGCCCCATGTGAATTATCCCTGAAGTTTAGCCGCGAAAAGATAAAGAGAAAACAATTCTAAAACTACAACCGGTAAATTCCATTAATCATACACAAATTGAAAGTATGAAAGGCATGTATTTCGGAACACACCATATCACGGGCTACCTCTTACAATCCCACCCGTGAATCACAGAATCTTACACAGGAGAAGAAGGGTGGGTGATGCTTCTTTTGTCATGTAATGCTAGCATAGTGGATGTGAACAAACGATAAAACCAAAAGCTATGAAATCACAAATCTAAAGAGCAGTGACCATTGAGCACTTCCCTGTGCTTTTTGCTTTCTCACAGATAAATTTGAGAGTTCTAAAAGCAACTTTAAATTATGAGGTAATAATCGTACAAAAAAAATGAAACTGTTGACACCATGGGATTTGGATCATGGACAGAGAAAACAGAGGAAAAGAAAATGTGTAGCAAACCCACTTGGCAACTTTGTGATTGGTCTTGTATCAATGGTGAACCAAGTTCAATCTCACTGCTGTTCTCTATGCCTAGGCCAAATGACAATTTCTATCTCAAGCTCTCGGCAGCTTCTCTGAACTTCCTGTATATATCGCTTTTGTAGAATTTGCGGGTTCTCACCACCAGAATTAGAGAACTCAAGGCTCCAAAGAATGTAACGGCAGCCAAAATTACGAACGGTAGCCTGTAACAATGAGTGCCCATGCAAGTCAGTTCTTTTACTGAGGACCGTGTTAGACCTTTCTCTGCAAGATCCTTCAGCGCCTCTCTGTCGTACAGAAGCCCAGTGAGCTTCACATTGAATATGTATGATCCCAGAGGGCTAGCCAATTGTCCACAATTGAACAATGTAGAGTAGTACTTGAGGCCAAAAAGCTCAGAAATGATGGCGAAAAGCAATGGCAGTTGTGCACCAAATGAGAAGCCAATTATGATTGATGCTACGTAGAGTGAACCCGGGACTGGAAAGGCAACCAGGAGGTAGCCAATGCATGCAAGTAGAAGGACCAGAGTCATCATCAGTGGCCGCGGAAGCTTGTACTTTACAATCAAGCTTTCGGAAACAAACCCAGAGAAGACCCTCCCAAAGTAATTCCAGATGCTAACAAGGGACACAAAAGAAGTCACTGTCTTATTAGGATACCCAAGCGACTCACCAATCTGCCCCAAGTTGTCTACGGCTGTTAAGCTTGATCCAAGTCCACAGAATGTTGCAAGAAACAGAATCAACATGTCAATGCTTGTCAATGCTTGCAAAATTGTGTAGTCCTCTCCTCTGTCGGGCCTATTAAAAATGGTAAGGAAACAAGACTTTTCTTCCTTTCCATCAGCCTGTTTTGCAGAACCAGGCTCGGAAGCCTCCTGCTTTGATTCAACAACTTCTGGTTTTGGCTTCTCTACTGTTATCTCGGTCGGAGGATTTACAGGCTGTTTCTTGATGTTCCAAACAAGTAATTCTTCTCTAATGGAAATAAAGAGAGGCGCAAAGACAAGGAAACAAACCACTGTGGTAGCGCCAGCGTATTCTGCTCTTGAGAAAGTAACCAGTTTCTCAGATAAAGTTATTGCCATGAGAGAAATTGCAAGCACGATTGAAGCGTAGAGGAAATGGTAAAAGACTCGAATCTCATTCGGGTGCCTAACGGGTCTAATTGTCCGAATTGTGTATACAAATATCACTGAAATTGCAGCTGGAAGCCATGCAATAAGAAGGATGAGAGATTTCGAATCATTTCCATACACAGCCAAGTAGATTTGCGTCATGACAGCTCCGCTCAGCCCTGTGTAACCCTTCAAGAGACCCAACATAGAGCCCCGGCTTTCAGGGAAGTTCTTGACACTGGTGACGAGAGCTCCTGTATTCGCAAAATTCTGAGAATTGGCTCCTATACAAATGTAAATGCACATTTGCCAAACCTTGGGCTTGGCTATTTTCCCTGTCACAGCCAACCAAATCATGAAATAGCCTCCGAAGTTGAGCGCAGCCCCAAGCAGGAGCACGAACCAAGTCGGAGTTACCTCGGCAACAAGGCCGGAAAGAACCCCGACATTAGCGCCAAGATCCTTGGAGAAGCCTAGGAGATTGAGTGTTGTCTGATCATAACCGAGAGTAGCTTTGATCTCCTTGGAGTAGGTTCCGAACAAATATGTTGCGCCAGCTCCAGCCATGATTAGAAAGGAGGCAAAAAGGGCAAACCATCGGCCTCTCAGGAACTGTACCGTGAAAGGCAGCAATTCGTTCCCTTTGAGTCGCCTTCTGATCGAGACGCTGCCCATTGCTTCCTCAACCATGCTTTCGATTTTCTCTTATTTGCTGAAGCTATGGAAGTGGAATAAAGAGAGTTGATCAAGAAAAATCTGACAGGATAACAAGAAGAAGAAGAATCTAAATACTGAAAAAGAACAGGGGATCTGTTGAGCTAAACTTTCCGGGATTGTTAAAGAGTTGCTGATAAGAAAGGATAATAAATAAAACAAGAAGAAAATTAGACTAATGTTTGGTGGGCCGCGTTACTGAAAATTGACAAGCGTAGAAATCTTTTACATGCCCGCTTTCCTTTGCCTTTGTTTCGGTTCCAGACTGTAGCCCCGTTCTCATGGCATTTACTCTCTTCGAAGATCTCGAGTTTCAATATTACGAAAAAAATTCATTTTTATTTAGGAGTAATTTATTCGCTAAATCGAATGACAAAAAATAAAGCAAATATTTATATATATATATGATATATTGATAATGTATAATTTTTATGCGCTGTCAATGCATCAAAAGTTGACACTTTACTTTTTTATGAGCAAATTAAAAAATTTATTTATATTTACTGTTAAGAATTTGATATATTTTTTAATTTGTCAATTTATGAGATATCAATTTTTGATGCATTAATAATATATAAAAATTATACACTGTCGATATATCATATACAAACCTATAAAACAAAAATTAATTTTAAAATAAAAGTTGCCGAACTTGATTATTATATATAACACTCACATTTTATCCGAATCTGTTTAGTAATATTTTATTAAAATTGATTTAAATATGAACCTTTTAATTAGTTAAAAATGATTACAAGATATACTTTTTTTTTTCCTTGGATCCAAAAATTGACTTGATTATCGGGGAAAATGTAGTTCAAAACACTTTTTTGAAATTACAACAATTAGGTAAGAGAGTTTAGTTGGCAAAAGGTCTTTTTGATTTGACTTGCATACTTTTCTTTTTTTACCAAATATTTAATCCACCATTCTTAAAAAAAAAAAGTATATAAACCTCTAGACATTAAAGATTTAGCTGTTTAAGCTTTGTTCAATTTATTAATTAAATTGATTGATACAAAAATAATTATAGGTAGTAATATTTTATGAAGCTTGCTAACTTGTCAAGGTATTATTTTTATAAAAAATATCGTGATCTGAAAAAAAGAAAATACAACCATCGAAGTTCAAATTTCATAAATTAACAATAGTTCTTGGTTTATCAACTTGCTTTTATCCATGTGCCGCAATATAATGTATATATCTGCTGGTATTGATTAAGGTATGTTACTCTGTCTTCACTTTTTCGACTTTTTTAATGCATATAAAATAAATTATGCAGTTACTTTCTGGATTGGCAAGGATACCATCAGGATCAGGCCGACATATTTGAAAATCAATAGAGCACTATAATACGAGTGATTGACCATTGGACTTTTAGATTAGATGAGCAAATTCACATGAAAGCTAAATGACATTTGCTTAGGCTAAGGAATATTCAATTATTGTAGAGTTGTACATGTTGGTAGCCTCTTGAAGTAGTAGTTTTTGTTAAATCCGAAATTTAAATTTCAATACTTGTAATTATTTTTATTATTTTCAATTTATGGTCTTTTTACTTAAAATGGATTTGTGGGTGAATTTTATAAAGAAAGAGAAATGTTTTGGATTTTGAATATTTACTTGAATCATTTTGTTTTCGTCATGAAAGATTTGCAAATCTGAAGGTATGTTTATGTCAGAGACGTTGCTGCAATTTTCAAATTGTTGTGCACCAGCTTCTAATTTGGCATGTGAGAGAACAGAGAGAGACCAGCTTGGAGTGACTCTAATATGGTATTTTCCAACGGCAAACCTAAGGAGAAGACAGTATTTTTCTTGCATTTATGCAAGTAATGGCAGCAGATATACGGATTTCTAGAAACAATGACCTACGACAAAGAATCTCAAAAATAGGAACGAATTAGGGTATACTTAATCTATAAGTTGTGCTTCAGTTGACAACGCAAGTTAAATTTGTGGGAAGAATTTTCGGATTCGATTCTCACTAAACACATCTTTGGGGAGGGATGAAGAGTTTTAATTGTGACTAAGCCCCGAGCATGATTAATTTCATATCGTTAAAACAGATGAAGATACCTGTGATTTATATAAAAAAAAAAATTAGGGTATACCTAGATAGTGGTGAGATTTGATTCTAATGAAATTAAAAATAAAGGTAATGACAGCTTAATTATTGTAATAATGAGAATAGGTACCATAATTGAGATATTAAAATTAGTCTTGAGATGTTTGTTTGAATGCAAAAGCAGCAGAGACAGTAAAATAATACGCAGGCAATAAAACGTAAATAAAACGACACCAAAGTTTAACATGGAAAACTCTCCAGTGTAGAGAGAAAACCACAGGGCAAACCGAATAAAAATCCACTATGAGAAATAAGCAAATTACAAAGTTTCAATACCCTAAGCTTTTTGCCCAAAGCTCAGGGTTCCAACAATTGGCCTAAAAACAATAAAATTTACCTCTTTGGATTCACCAAGATAATCTACCCAAAGAATACCCAATTGTTGTACAAGCTTATCTCTTCCCTTGCTTTCTCTATGGAACAAGAAAAATATCACAAAGCCTAAAACTTACTTTTTCTCCTTTGTGTTGTCTCTCACCAAAATAGATTTCTCACTCTCTCTTACAACTTGTTTATGCAACACTTTATATAGAGAAAAAACAAATCCCTAACTAACTCTAAGTAGGATTCTAATAACTAATATGGGCTGAACCCCACACATCTAACAATCTCCCCCTCCAGCCCCATTAGGAGGAGATCCATCACCACGACCTATCATTTAGAGTTCACCTTGGCCAAAGTGTTCATCCCGGCCAAGTCACTACACAACTCAAGTTTATCTCTGGGAAGTGTCTTCGTTAACATATTAGCTGTATTCTTATTTGTGTGAATCTTCTTCAACTGCATCTGTTGCTCGTCAATCACTAAGCGCAACCAATGGTACCGAACATCAATGCGCTTTGTCCTGGCATGGTACATGGTGTTCTTACTCAAATCCAAAGCACTCTGGTTGTCACAAAATACCACATACTCTTTCTGACTTAACCTCAATTCAAGAAAAAATCTCTTCATCCAAAGCATTTCTTTGCCTGCTTCGGTTGCTGCAATATACTCAGCCTCTGTAGTAGACAAGGCAACACACTTTTGTAGTTTGGACTGCCAAGATACAGCTCCCCCTGCAAAAGTAAATATGTACCCTGAAGTAGATTTCCTACCATCAAGATCACCTGCCATGTCTGCATCAGTAAACCCTTCAAGAATTGGTTCTGTAGTCCCAAAACTCAAACACATCTTAGAAGTACCTCTAAAATATCTGAAGATCCACTTCATCGCTTCCCAATGAGCCTTTCCTGGATTGGAAAGAAATCTATTCACTGCACCAACTGCATGAGCAATATCAGGCCGTGTGCAAACCATAAGATACATCAAAGAACCAATTGCAGAGGAGTAAGGAATAGTAGACATAACATCCTTTTCTTCCTTAGTCACCGGACAAGACTTCTTACTCAAGTGAAAATGATTAGCAAGAGGCGTGCTACTGACTTAGCATTCTGCATGTTGAATCTCGCTAGCACCTGTTCAACATACTTTTCCTGTGACAACCACAGCTTTCCAGCTTTCCTATCATGAATGATATCCATACCCAAAATCTGCTTTGCTGGACCTAAATCCTTCATGTCAAAGGATTTAGATAATGCCTCATTCAACCTGCAAATCATACGAGCATCTTGTCATATAATCAACATATCATCAACATATAATAAGAGAATAATGAAGTCACCATCTGGGAATTTTCTCACATACACACAAGGATCTGCTACCGTTCTGTTATAGTTTTGGCTTACCATAAAAGAATCAAACTTCTTGTACCATTGCCTAGGAGCTTGCTTTAAGCCATACAAGCTCTTCTTCAATTTGCAAACCATGTGCTTCTTCCCTTTCACTTCAAAACCCTCGGGCTGATCCATATAAATCTCCTCTTGCAAATCACCATGCAAGAATGCAGTCTTCACATCAAGTTGCTCAAGCTCAAGATTCAAACTAGCTACTAATCCCAATACCACTCGAATGTAACTCATCTTCACAACAGGAGAAAAAATCTCATCAAAATCAATGCTTGGTTTTTGACCAAAGCCTTTTACCACCAATCAAGCTTTTTATCTCACTAGCTTGTCACCATCCTTTTTCAGCTTGAACACCCATTTGTTCTTTAATGGTCTTCTTCCTTTCGGAAGCTCAACAAGGTCATAAGTGCCATTTTTCTGCAATGAATCCATTTCCTCTTTCATTGCCTTTAACCAATACTCCCTATCTGGAGTATCATGCACATCTTGGAAGCTCTTTGGCTCCCCGTCACTTGTGACCAAAATATATTCTAAACTGGGATACCTGGTAGATGGTCGATGCTCCCTAGTAGATCTTCTGACTTGAGACTCCACACTCCTCTGTATTGGGGCTGGCTCCCCCTACTCAACACTTCCTGGTTGAGAGGGTTGCTCCTGCTCAAAATCCACTGCATCTGGTTGTGCAATGTCATTATCGGCATCTATCCCATCACCAACTGTGACTGGCTCATCTGTATCTCCAAGTTCTACATCTTGTGCATTTCCACCATTTGTGGCACCTCTAGGTGGAATCCCTGCAGGTGTTGAGTTATCATACTTAACCGTAACCAGCGTAGTCTTTCCATTTTTCTTAAATTCTGTGATGAACTCATTTTCATGGAAAACCATCCTGCTTCTAATTGTCTTTTTGTTCTCTAGATCCCATAGCCTGTAACCATATTCTTCATCACCATACCCAACAAACACACATGGAGTAGCCTTGTTATCTAGCTTTGACCTCTCCTCCTTTGGCACATGCACGAATGCTGCATAGCCAAAGACCTTCAAATGTAAGTATGAAGCTTTCTTCTCTGTCCATACCCTTTCTGGAATGTCAAAGCCCAATGGCACTGATGGTGATCTATTAAGCAAATAGCAGGCTGTATTAACTGCTTCACCCCAGAATGCTTTAGGCAATTTTGCCATCCTCAACATGCATCTGACTCTCTCTATAATGGTGCGATTCATCCTTTCAGCAACACCATTATGTTGTGGTGTCCCAGGTTCTGTCCTTTCATGCCTGATCCCATGCTTTGAACAGTAGGCTTCAAAGTCTTTCGATGTGTATTCACCACCATTATCTGTACGAATACACTTTAAGGATAATTCTGTCATCATTTCCACCATGGCATGAAATTTCTGAAAATACTGCAATACCTGGCTTTTGTTTCTCAACATATACACCCAAGTTTTTCATGAAGCATCATCAATAAAAGTAACAAAATATCTATTACCACCTGATGACTCTACTTCTATGGGACCACATACATCAGAATGATAAAAGTAACAAAATATCTATTATCACCTGATGACTCTACTTCTATGGGACCACATACATCAGAATGAATTAACTCAAGTTTATTTTTCTTTGTTTTAGAAATCTTCCTAAAAGAAACTCTACGATGCTTACAAATAAACAATAATCACATAAGTTAAGAGAAATACCTTTGGCTGAGGGAATGAGGGACTGTCTCGCCAAAATCTTTAACCTTTTCTCAGTCATGTGTGCCGCCTCCTGTGCCACAAATTTGCTGAAGCATCATCCTCAACGGTATTTACCTGACTGCCTGTCAACTTCATCCAAGTCTTGTACATACTGCAACACAACTTTCCTTTTGCAACTATCAAAGACCCTTTGAGAAGCTTCCACCACCCATTTTTCTGCTGACTCTCATATCCTTCCTTATCAATGACATTCACTGCAAGCAAGTTCATCCTCAGATCTGGAATGTGTCTGACATCCCTCAAAGTTAATGTACAACCAGTGCTTGTTTGTACCACTATATCACCAATCCCAGTGATCTGTGACATACTCTTGTTTCCCATCTTGGTATAACCAAAATCACCTACTCTATAGGTTGTAAATAATTCCTTATTGGGAACACAATGATATGACGCTCCGGTGTCAACTATCTACTCTATGCCAGAATCCCCTACATGATTACACTTACCATGTGTACAAACCAAAGAAACCATTTCACTATCAAAATTCACCGTTGTAACATTTTCATCATCTGAGTTATTCTTACTTTTCTCATCTTTTCGCTCTTGCTTAAAGATCCTGCAGTTCCGCTTTATGTGACCAAGTTTGCCACAATGAAAGCACTTCACCCTATCTCTGGACTTATGTCTATTCTTGGACTTACTACAACCTCTAGAATCTTGACCTTTGTCTTTAGTTCTGCCCCTATTCTCTGTGACAAGAGCTTCATTCCCAGAGTTTGTCTCCTTTCGCCTTGCTTCTTCATTAAACACACTGTCTTTTACCATCTCCAAGGTCACCGTGCCATTAGGAGCTGAATTAAGAACAGTCACAACTAGTGTCTCCCAGCTGTCTGGCAATGAGCTTAGAAGAAACAATGCTTTCATCTCATCATTCATTTACAGTTTCATAGTGGTCATCCGATTGAACAGATATTAAAAGTCACTCAAATGCTCAAAGATAGATCTTCCCTCCTTATACTGTAGAGTAGCAAGCTTCTTAATAAGCATAACTTTATTCAAGGCGGTCTTTCTCTCATATAGTGATGCTAATTTTTCCCAAACAAGGGAAGCATTTGTCTCCTACGCAACATGATGAAAAACACTAATGTCTACCCATCTTCTAATGGTTCCCAAAGTCTTCCTATCTAACTTTTTCCATTCATCATCTTTCGTATCTGTTGGCTTAGCAAAATCACTCAATACTAGCTCATACAGATCTTTGCAGTATAGATGATTTTCCATAATTGGCTTCCAAATTGAATAATTTGAAGCTGTCAATTTTATCATGGATCCTATATCTCCTTCCATGATCCCAAAGCACTAATTCGAGCTCTGATATCAAATGTTGGGCCTCAAACGACAAATAAGCGGAAGCAGTGTCACAATAACAATACTCACAACAAGCAACAGCAATATCTCAAGCCAATAATAATAATAAATTAAGCTACCAAGCCACAAATAATACGCAGGCAATAAAACTTAAATAAAACGACACCAAAGTTTAACATGAAAACTCTCAAGTGTAGAGAGAAAAATCACAGGGCAAACCGAATAAAAATCCACTGTGAGAAATAAGCAAATTACAAAGTTTCAATACCCTAGGCTTTTTGCCCAAAGCTCAGGGTTCCAACAATTGGCCTAAAAACAATAAAGTTTACCTCTTTGGATTCACCAAGATAATCTACCCAAAGAATACCCAATTGTTGTACAAGCTTATCTCTTCCCTTGCTCTCTCTATGGAACAAGAAAAATATCACAAAGCTTAAAGCTTACTTTTTCTCCTTTGTGTCGCCTCTCACCAAAATAGACTTCTCACTCTCTCTTACAACTTGTTTATGCAACACTTTATATAGAGAAAAAACAAATCCCTAACTGACTCCAAGTAGGACTCTAATAACTAATATGAGCTGGACCCCACACATCTAACAACGCATTGCATCGATGAGGTACTATCCAAATCAAAATGCACCACATTAATCTGTTTGGAAAAATTTTAAAAATAAAAATGCGATAGAATCTAAATTAACCTTTAATTAAAAGATAACATGTTTTGTATCCGTCAATGTTGTTCACTGGACCTTTGGTCTACTTGAAACTCATAACACAAATTCCGTAAGAGTTTGTGCGCACTACACCAGTGGGTGCTATTCAACTCAAAATGTATCACGTTGGTGTGTTTGGAAAAAATTACAAGATAAATTCTACCTCACCTTCCATGTGAGGAAGCATGATTTCTATCCATTAGCGTTGCTTCCTAAGCTCCAAGAGACAATTCAAAGTATGAACCAAAAAAAAAAAGAGACAATTCGAAGTGTGAAAGGAGAGATCAATATTAACTAGAATAGAAATCATTCCAAAATCCAACCAGATCAAAGGGAATGGCGCATGTCCCCTTTATGACGTTGCCACGAGGTCTTGGCTCTTGAAGCGGCTTCTACCGAGTAGATAGGGCACGGCAATGATGACTCCACCACATGGTTTTCCCTGGCAATATTGCAGAGGCTAAGATATGGGGAGCAAAACTGTGGTGGGCAACAATGGTTTTGCTAAGGTAGTGATCAAAGTGGGCAATGGCAGTGCTGCTAACACTAGCTAGTGTGTGCTCTCGATTGTGACTTGAGCAACTGAAATGAAAAGCCGAAGATCTGAAAAGGGCTGAAGTCATGAAACAGATAGAGATCATTCTCCCGGTATTGTGAACTTGAGGCTCAACTAGCTGATCCAGTTCTTACTTGTGAAGATCCATGTATTGTCCAATGAGAAGACAAGAAAGAAGAGGAAGGAGGTCCATTAACTGTGTAGCAAAGACCCTTCTTTTTTTCAGGCCCTTTCAGAAGGATTCATGGGTTTAATTATGGTCCATAGAAGAGTAGGCTTTGTTTTGTTTTGTTTTCCTGACCTTTCTGCAAGGCTATAGCCTTTTGGGTCCTAGAGAAAGAGCCGACAGCCCAATCATACTCATTTATCGGAGTGTCAGAAGGAAGAAATGCCACACAAGCAATAGAAAAGCACCATAATCTCAAGTAGACCTAATAATTTCATGCAAGTCATGGTGATAAAATATTAAAATAATATAAAAATGACATGAGCTAAAATGTGTTAAAATTTGTATATAATTATGATAAAAATTTTAAAAAATATATATTTAACGTACTAATACAAAATTTGGTGTAACACAAAACTTTTGTGTAAACACAACAAGAATACCAATTATGTGAATACAGCATAGACTAACTTCGGAAACCGGTCGAGTGCTGAGTCAAGCAGAGATCACTCTGTAACATGTTAGTCTTTACAATTTTGCAGAACAAATCAATGTTTTCTGATACAAAGACCCAAGACAGATGGGAAACTGTAATAACTCTCCAATTCATTGATCCCACCTAATACAAAAGTACTAAAACTTTCTTGGTTTATCATCATCCACATCACCATTAATGGCTGCCTCAAAATAGTAGTTTGCCATTTCAAGCCTTCACTGTGCCTTCCCTTCAGCACATGGAAACATAAGAATATGCTCTTTGACAAAAGGTTCCTTTACCAATAATTCATCTCGTTCTTTTCTTATTCCAACCTAAATATTTGGCCTAGCACGTGCTTGGACCGTTGGACAGCTCACACTTCAAAGCAATAGGGTCAGTGAGCGCCCACAAAATTGTTTCAGCTTCTTAGACTCAAGGCTGCCAATGGGGACCCTTTGCAGCCTTTTCTTCAATGAGTTCATAGCTTTTAGGGCAAGGAGCACCCCTGCATCAGACAGGTTTCTTAAAGGACAACTATTTCAATCATTTGATTGGAGTAATTTGTTAAGAGATTGTTTTGCATACGAAGAGAACGAGTCTCAAATCTCAATGGAATAGTAAATGTTATTATTTTGTGACTTAAAAGTTTTGAGTTTAAGTTACAAAAACAATCTTTTCATTAACACGAAAGAGAGGTCCGAGGAATATGATCCAAAAAAATAGCAGAAAGGGGCCTCCATGTTTCTACCATTTTCAAGGTTAACTGCAATGGTCCTAGATGGTCCATTGAGAGAGCAATAAGATGGATGCAAGCTCAGTTATTAAATAGAGATACAAATCGTTTATCGAAATTTTATTTTTGAGAATCAAGTATTGAGTATCGTATTGTATTGTATTGTATCGTAAGATACGGATAAAAATTTTAATTATAAATAATATATATACATGTAATATATATATATATATATATATATATATATATGAGTATTTGATATTTTCAATTTTTCATATGTACCAATATGCAAGAACAAATAAAAAATATATATGTCAATGAATGCAAAATTATTTAAATAAATGGTTTGTTATTTTTTTAATATAATCTTTCACGTTTCTTATACAATAATAAAATATTAAAATATGTTGATAAGTTACTCAAAAAAATTTATATGCTTATATTTTAATTTTTTATAAATTTAAATGGGACAAAACTATTATTTTCATTAAAATTTTTAATTTTGGGGAGGTAAAATTAATATTTTTATTAAAATTTTTAATTTATCTATATATTTTTATAAATTTTTAAAAATTCAATTGGACAATTATTTTCACAAGAGCTCACATAGATCGATTCTTATCAATATACAAAATATGATATAGGATATAAAAAAATAGATTTTTTTTATATGTTATTATTTTTAAGTTTAAAAATTAAGATTTAGGATTATAAAGGATTTTTTTTCATTTGAATTAAAAAAATAAAACAAAATTGGGCTATTAGTAATTTTGTAAGAAAAAAAAATTAATTGGACTTGATTTTGTTAGTAAAATAAACTGTATTGAATTGTATTGAGAATATCAAGTATCGTATTATTCACTCACGATTTTTAACAAAAACAATAAAACATATAGATTCGTATCGTTTTATATGAGTATCAAAATGTATCATATGATATGTATCGCGTATCGTGGGATATTGATAACTATATATGCAAGCCTCTAACAGCTCTATGCCTCTATCAGTCACCTGGATATCATAGTTTGATTGATTGAATGTTTCCTTTATCCAAATATAGGAAGGGGCCTTTTAGCCCCTCGGAAGGTGGTCCATCTGTTTCTTAATTTGCACAAAAAAAATGATTGAATGGGTCACACTTACCTTGTTCTAACAGAAGCTCAGTTCAACTCTTGTTCGAAGCAGAGCAGAAGACTGAAATCTATAATTCCATGGTACCTGTACAACAAAACTATAATTCCATCATGTCAGAGCAGAAGACTGAAATCTATAACTCTCCATCTATTCTTATCATGTACCTTAATATTCAATGAACTGCCATTTTTTATTAGATTGTGCTACATAAATATTTCATTTTTATGCTGAGTTAGATGGTGTTTATATAATGTAAAATACAAAAATTATCGCATCAATTTTTCAGTACTTTGAACTTGACCCATTAATCAAAGTCAACTTATTCATTCGTTTTTCCTCTCACATGGGAGGAAGGATATAAAAATAGATCAAAGTGAAGGGCATACAACTAGAGAAATAAAAAGAAGAGAAAAGACAGACAACCGGGTAATTTGGATCCTACCACTGTTTAAGGTTCCAAGAGCCTTGCTTAGTTGTTTATCTTCTTTAAAAGTATCCAAAAAGTTTGTAGGAGCATACTTTAACTCAAGACCACAACAACGATAATGATGCATAGATCTAAAACTCCCCTAAAAGCTCCATAATTAAACAAATCATGATGAAAATGAAAATGATCTATTGTCCAACCATATCTTTGTCATGAATAAATTATTAGTTGATATTTTGGGTAAGCTGTTGTCTTAGTGCAACCTTTTGCATTATGTGCAGAGCTTACTACGAAAAAATTACAAATGCTAAAATTTGAATATTAACTTTTTTTTTTTTAAATCAGCATCTCAAAAAACTGCATGAATCATGAAATTTTATATTAAACAATTAAAATATAAATATACCATTCAAATCCAATTAATCCTGAACCTAAGTTCATATTTTTAAAGAAAAAAGAAATATTCACACTTTGCACATTGTGATCAATTAGGCAAAATAAAAATTCATTAGAGAAACTTTTCGACTCCATTAATAAAAAAGATGGGAAGTGAGAAAGGCGGCTGTCCATTTGGAGTTTTGGTGATTGGCCATTGCTTTGCCAACAAGAGAAGAAGAGACAACATCCTCCTCACCTTAAGTACATCGACAACGAATGTTTTGTCAACAAAGCCAGTCTGATAGTTTTTTTGGGTCCCTCCAGAGAGTCCACAGTGGAGTTATTCTGCTGGAAAGATCTACCAAACTGCAGCATGCCTATAAAATGCACCTCAGACGTGTGCCACTTACTCAATCTTTTATGATTACTTTTTGATTCATAGGAGGTAGAGGAAAAATGAAACAATCGAACTTTGGACTTAATTTAATTTTTAATAAAAAAAGATAACAACGGTTAAATTAAGCCTCGGCTATTAATCTTTTATGGTTACTAAAACGCTAAAAATACTTAAGTGGGATAACGTGTGAGAAACGCACCCAAAGGCCAACCATGATGTTGCTGTTTCATGTTTCAATCAGAAGTAAGGGCCAACTTTCTAATCCTCCATTTATTTTGCTTCACATTGATCTCTTGCCGTGCACGATACTCTTAATCAAATATGAAATTTGGGTTTAATTTTTAAAATTCAATAAGTTTGAATTAAACTCCATAAAAACTTGATATTAAAATAATCAAATTCAGTTAACAAATCAAAAAGTAAATAATAATCAAATAAAACTCAAATAATCCGTAAATAACTTGATTCATGTACATCAGACCTAAGCTATTCAAAAACTACAAACAATCTAAGCCGACTCTCTCATTCTTCTCGTGGAAGAAGCATTTGGTTTGCCGACGATCTGCGCTTGCCAACTGCTCATGCATTTCATTTATGACTAAAGGCAAACCGGTTGTAAAACCACTGAAACGCAAAGGTTTCTCTAACGAACACACTAAGGATTCATGCTGATACGGTAAAGCAAAGTAGCACACAAGGTAAAATGCGTGTGGATAGATTCTGCCGATCGATCAGGACCATTGCTGTTACTTATTCTCGGTTTTCTCAATCTCTCTAGACTATTCAAAGTCGACAAACCATTCTTTTCTTATGGCATCTGATCCTCGAATCCGAAGAGACCGACCGATTCCCCACTGTGACTTCAAAGCATAGGTTAGTTATGCAATTGATAGATTAATTGGTGTGCTGCTGCTGAATTCTATATCCAACTGTTCTACTATGATGTGGTATTATATTAGCAGTTGGTAAGGACTTACCTTCAAGCACTATAGGAGGTAGGTAAGATGTCACCAACTCTACCCTGTAACCGGTGGAGCTCAAGACTAAGTATATCGAAAGCTTCACTAAAATGCAATTGATTGAGTTGATAAATGTTGTTTACATCACTTGTAATACTTAAGTTCGATTCCCACGACCATCAATTCTTATTAATCAACGATCTATAAATCCAATGTAAATTCTCATTGAACTCTAAGATATGTTCTTGTCCTGGATTGAGGAAGCTTCTCCTGACCTAAACTTTTATCAACCATGAGTATATTGAAAGCTTGGGGTAGTGTAATTCAAGCTTAATTGAGTATTGTTTGGGGTTTCTCTTGCATCTGCGAACTTGTCCGAATCATTGTTTACCGTGTAAAGGTTACCATAATGGCACAAATAGGAAGGGTTTTCAACACATTTGATGGTGCTCTTCGAACCTCTAATCTTGTCTATTGAATCAAATTTAGGATCTTGTTTATTTATTCATCTATTCATCTTCGTAGATAAGTCTACTCGGATTATCAAGAAAACTTTATTTTTTATTTTTATAAAAAATTCCAGTTTGAAGATAAAAAAGAGATGTAACTATTCGTTTTATAAATAAATAATTCGTTTACATTTCTATACATAAAAAAAATTCACAAGTATTTGGTAAATAGTCGAAACATTAAAAAACTTGAATTTTATAAATAAAAATCTCGTGTTCAAATTTTGAAAATATAATAATTTATTGTGACGGTGGAATGAAATGAAATAGTAGAAGGTGTTGAAAACATGGACAACTTACCAACATGCTATTGCTATTCCCGAGTCTCAATATACAGCCTACCAACATCTATACTTAAATTTTAGCAAACTATAATCGTTTGATTGGACCTTTTCATTTGGCTATTTCTTATTTATCCTTTACCTCTCTTACATTATTTTTTCAGTACAAACAAAAGGAGTGAACTTGAAATTTGAATACCGATTTAAATGACATTTTTAAAATGTAAAATTTTACGAATAAAAAATTTGAATATCAACAAAAACTTTTTATTTTCATTGACTTTTTGATTTCATTATAAAAAACTAGTGCCATAATTTTCAAATTTAAGAACCTAATAAAGATCTCAACCGTTGATCAAAACGCAATCAACCCGAAGTGTCACCATAGATTAATGACAAAGTTCCATCTCATTAAAAGCCAAACAGACAGAGGTTTGTTTTCTCTGTCAACTTCATCGATCCAACGCTTATAACAGGCTTATCGGTTAAGACGAGACTATCATTTCATTTTACCAAAAAGTACTCTCAAAATGCACCTTAATGCTAGAACACCAAGGGCATTCATGTCATTAAACCCATGAAATCCTCACCGGGCCATAGAACAGAACATAGAAACCGAGAACCATGCCGAGTTCCATTCTGCTCCACCGCCATGTGAGACTCTGAATCTCTCTCTCAGTCTGTTTCTTATTCTTTTAATTAATTTTTTTTCATTGATGAAAGCTGAACATGGCCAAACCCAAACCTGTTGTGTAATAAGATAAGCAAAGTTAATGTTTTGGTGCGAGACCGAATTGACAACCAACCTGATTCTATCTTTCCATCACTGTGTCTTGGTTTCCAATTCATGATCAAAACCAGAAACCGAAAGCCCCATCTCAACTGCTTTAGGTTTAGCCAAAGCTAAGCCTTTCGGGAAAAATCTTCTGTTGCAGCTTCTTGTTGCTTCTGTGTTTTTAAATGAGATGGCTTCAGAACTGCAAAATCCCACCAAGAAAAACAGAGGTTTTTATGTGAAGATGAGGATATTGCACAAAGGCAGACAGCATGAGAAAAGCCTCTTTTTCAAATATTACAAATGGGTTCTTTGGTTTTCTTTTACCCTCTATTTTCTCACCTCTTTCTTCATCAGTAACAAGCCGATCCCTTTGTCGAAAACCCGTGTTTCTGGTTCCAAATCTTCCCTAACTTCTCGTTTTCTGTTTGAATCTGTCAACAAAACCAAACACAAATCCAAACCAAAAAATCCAGGTTCTTCTTGTTTGACTAAGGTTTTCCATTTCTTTTCTTTTGAAAAGCAATGTTTTTGACGTTTTGTTCTTTGGCAGGTTCGTTTAAAGATTTGAAGATATACATCTACGAGTTACCATCAGAGTACAACGAAGATTGGCTTTCTAACAAGCGATGCAGCAACCACTTGTTTGCCTCCGAGGTTGCCATTCACAGAGCCTTGATGAACACCTATGACTTGAGAACATTTGACCCTTATGAAGCTGATTTCTTTTTCGTCCCTGTTTATGTCTCCTGCAACTTCAGCACCGTTAATGGGTTCCCTGCCATTGGTCACGCTCGCTCTCTGATTTCCTCCGCCATTCAACTTATCTCGTCAAACTACGCTTTCTGGAATCGCTCCCGAGGTTCTGACCACATCTTCGTTGCCTCCCATGATTACGGAGCCTGCTTCCACGCCATGGTAAGCAAAAAAAATTGTGAAAAACATGTCTTTTTGAGAACCCTTAATCTGGTTTTTGATTTCTGTGTTTTCTCCCTGAAGGAGGATAGAGCTATTGATGATGGGATTCCTGAGTTTTTGAAGAACTCGATAATATTACAAACTTTCGGAGTTAATTACAAGCACCCTTGTCAAGATGTTGAAAATGTTCTTATACCGCCTTATATCCCGCCAGAAAGTATGCGGAATACCGTCGAGAAAGCTCCTTTGACCGGGAAGCGGGACATCATGGTCTTTTTCAGGGGAAAAATGGAGGTCAACCCGAAAAACGTTAGTGGAAAGTTTTATAGCAAGTAAGTTCCATAATCAAAAGTCTCAGTCATGTTCAATCTTGCCCTTAGTCATTGTATGGAAAATTCGTGTTTATCCATGTTTAATGTTGTTCTGTTTTCGGTATCAGGCGGGTGAGGACGGAGATTTGGAGGAGATATAATGGGGACCGGAGGTTTTACTTGCAAAGACATAGATTTGCCGGTTACCAGTCAGAAATTGTACGGTCAGTTTTTTGTTTGTGTCCACTTGGGTGGGCCCCTTGGAGCCCAAGGCTTGTTGAGTCCGTGGCTTTGGGCTGCGTCCCGGTGATTATAGCGGACGGCATCCGGTTGCCTTTTCCCTCCGCCGTGAAGTGGCCGGAGATTTCCCTCAGGGTGGCGGAAAGGGACGTCGGGAAGCTAGGGAAGATCCTGGAGCACGTAGCGATGACCAATTTGACTACCATCCAGAGGAAATTGGGGGACCCGGCAGTCTCGCGGGCCCTACTGTTCAATGATCACATGCAACAAGGGGATGCCACGTGGCAGGTTCTTGACTCTCTTTACCAAAAACTTGACCGATCGTACAAGAGGTCAAGGGTTTTCAGCCAATAAGAAGAGAACACGTCGGATGAGTAGGCATTGCCAAATGCCAGCTGAGGAGGTGGCCTTCCCAACGTGGATGCGGGTGCACGGGGGTTTATAGTGGACGACAGCTGTGCGGTCTTATTAATTAGAAAGGATGGAATTTTTATTTTTACACGGTGGGCCGGGGGCCCACATAAAGCATAGGATTTTTTTTTGAATTTTGCGGGAAATACTGTAGTTTGCCTTTGTATATGAAGAGAACAAATTTTTTTTTGGTAAATAATACACATGAAAAAGTGTTAGGTAAATAATTCATGTACTTATGTTTTGTTTGTTTTATTTTTTTTATATTATATATATGTAAAATACAAAAATTGTTATTCTATAATTTATTTAAATAATTTTTAACTTTTATCAATATAAAAATTTTATTTGTTATCGTGTTTAAAAAAGATAACCCATTCAGCAATTCACTTGTATCGATTTTGTACATTAAGTTAATTTTTAAAGTAATTTAGAATGGATTCATGCTAAGTTTTGAGTTGGCTTTAGAGTTCTATTTTTGTTGTGTTAAATTTGTATATGTATTATGTAAAATATATAAAATTATGTTAAAATTTTTTATTAACATGTTAAATACAATATTATTTTTACTTTCGCAATTAATATATAATTTTATTATTTTTTTTATTCATATAATTTTTCTTTTTTTTGTTTACTTTATTTTTTATATATCTAATATTGTAGTCATTGCTGCAAACTGCCTTTGGCAAGGTTTTTTAGTAAGCAATAACGAGATGTCCAAAGTCCGTAAAATATTGGAAAGTACATAGCTTAAAAGGGAAAATGAGATTGAAAGATTTGCTTTTATCATGGGGAAAAGGGATTGTCCTGCGAGTGGCTTGAAAAGAGAGAAAATATGTCAGACTTTGTCAGAGGGAGAGTTAAAATAGGCCACAGTGAGCAGCTGAAAATGTCCCAGTGTCTTAAAGAAGGAAGCGGCAGTGCGCGGTGGTGGAGTCAGTGGTCACGTGATCGGTATCATGACAGCTACGCTGACTAACAGAGCCATTGGCATTGCTGGGTGAACTGGTCCCAGCCCCATCGTTGCCTGGTGATCTGTTTTTGAATTTCGGGTTTTTTTCTTCTGCACCAACGGCTCCTTTCTCTCCTTTTAGTTCATAAGAAGTAAAAAAGAGAGAAATATCAAAATTTGAATCTAATTCATTAAAAAAAAATAATATCAGTTAATTTTTTTTTATGTAATTACATATATGTTTATTTATTTTACAGTTTTAAATTAATAATTTTCGAAATATGACTGAGAAACAAAATCTACGCGCTACGGAAGAGAACGACCTTATTGAACGACATACTAAGAAATCTAAAAGAGGATTCGATGGTTCAAGTCTTGATATGGTGGATGTGGTTATGGAAACTCCACGGGGGGGGGGGGGGGGGGGGGGGGGGGGGGGAAGCGATAGAAGGCGTTGGTTACTAAAGATGGGAATCCTCCTATTAGGGCTTTGCTATCAAGGGGGTTGTCCTTCAAGGAAACATTAATGGGCGAATCGCATAAGGGTTGCCAAGATGGTAAGATGGATGAGAAGGGTTTTGTTTCTGAGGACGATGTTTGTGAGGAAGATAATGAAGATGATTGTCCTACCATTCCAATTACCAAAGAGGAGAAGATAACGTGGAGAAAACCATGGAGGCAGACACTTATTGTAAAGGTGATGGGTAGATATGTTGGATATGCTTATCTTCTAAAGCGAATCCAGACCCTATGGAAGCCGAAGGCACAGATTGAGTTAGTAACATTAGATAATGATTATTATTTAGTGAAATTTGCTTCGATGGATGATTATAATTTTGCTAAATTTGAGGGGCCATGGATGATTCTTGATCACTATCTTATTGTAAAAGAGTGGGTGCCAAATTTTGATCCTTTGACAGATACTACTGAGAAGGAGTTGGTATGGGTGTGCTTTCCTTGTCTTCCCATTGAGTATTATAATCTTAACTTCCTCATGAAGGTAGGAGAAAAGATCGGTAAGCCGATTTGAGTGGATAATGCTACTAGATTAACGTCTAGAGGAAAATTTGCACGTATGTGCATTGAAGTTGATATCACTAAACCGCTTTTATCGAGGTTTAAACTTCATCGGAGGGTTAAAAGAATCGAATATGAGGGGATTCACCTTGTTTGTTTTCATTGTAGAGTCTATGGGCATCGCAAAGAAACTTGTTCAATACTGAAGGGAACAACAGTGATGGGAGATAAGAAGAATGTACTAGAATCTGGTGGGGATCACCCTAGGGCCAGCGAAGGAGAAGTTGAGCATAGGAAGGAAACTACAATCAACGCTGAAGCCTTAGAGAATTTCGGGCCTTGGATGCTTGTTAGCCGAAACTCTAGGAAAGGGGATAAAAAACGTGAAGGATGTGATAAAGGCAAGTTGCATGGCTATGGCAAAGCCTGGATTGCATGAATCCGATCATTCCCGAAGGTTATGCACTAGTGCATCTAAATTTGCTGTAGGATTTGGGTCAAGAAGATTTTGGGCTACATACAGATGGGCCTAGAACAAATAATTTAGAGATGGAAGTGCAACCAAAAAGCAATTTGTGTGGTCATAATCGAAGACCTAAGGTAGTTATTTCTGAAAAAGAAGTGGTAGGGAATGGACCCAGGGTGGATTCGAGAACTAATAGGCAATCTTCGAGGGTAAAAAGTAGTAATGTATTTGATAAAACAAATTTAGTTAGGTCCAAGCAAGTTGCAACTGAGCATGAACATGTTGTGGTTCGAGGAATTGATAGGGGAAAATCTATAGTCCGTACAGTGGTGAACGAAACTATGGCTCTAGAAGCTGTTGAAAGCTTTTCTATTTTTGCTTTACAAACTAGCGCAGAACATCATGAGGATCTACCACGTCCTTTGAAGGATCTTGCTATTCGACTTGATCTTACAGAAGGTGATGTGTCTAATGAGGACGAGGAGATGCATAATGAATAGGGGAAGGGGGTTTCGAACTCTAACTAATTTATTCCTTGGAGTGTTATGGATTCTGGATTTTCCATTAGTGTTTTGGTTGTCCTTACTACTTATATGTGTTTTTTAATGTTGAACTTTATAATTTGGAATACCCAAGGTGCTACCTCAAGGGACTTTCTCCGTGTGTTAAAGGAGTTAATTGGTAAATATAAGTTGGATATGCTTGGTCTTTTGGAACCTAGGGTCTCAAGATATCAAGCTGATGATGTTTGTAAGAAGATTGGATTTGACAATTGGATTCGTGTGGAGTCTGTTGGATTTAGTGGAGGTATTTGGCTCTTTTGGAAAGGGGATGTAGAGGTTGACATTCTTTTTACACATCCTCAGTTTATCCTTGCAAGAGTAACTACTAGTGATGATAAATGGTTTATATCAGTGGTTTATGGAAGCCCTAATTATTCTTTGCGAAGGAAACTTTGGGATAGTCTCAAGGATCTTAAACTTGGAATAGATGGACCATGGCTAGCGGTTGGTGATTTCAATGCAGTTGTTTCGAAAAAGGAGGTGAGTTTTCCTGATTCACTTGCGTACCATAAGTGTGCAGGTCTTATTGAATGGATAGCAGAGCAAGGTTTGATTGATGTCGGGTTTGTGGGTAGTACTTTTACTTGGACTAGAGGAGGTTAGGAGCGTACCTTTAAGGGGGCTAGGTTGGATAGAGCTCTATGCAATATTTCTTGGCGTGATATGTTTCCAGAGGCAGGTGTTGTCCACTTACCGAGAGTGCAATATGACCATGCTCCTCTACTTATTAGATTGAAGGAGATTTCTTCTGTCCCTAAAAACTATCCTTTTCGTTTTCAAGCGACTTGGCTTACACATGCTCACTTCAGCGATTTTATTAAGCAGCAGTGGGATAACAATGCTTCTCTTGTTGCCAATGTTTCTAATTTAGCTACATCTCTGTCAGAATGGAATCGTACTACATTTGGGAATATTTTCAAAAAGAAAAGAAAACTATGGGCACGAATTGAAAGGATTCAGAGGGCTATGGACTCTAGGTCGACTCGAGGTCTCATTAAGCTCGAAGCAAAGCTTAGAAGGGAGCTTGAAGAAGTGTTGCATCAAGAAGAAATTCTTTGGTTCCAAAAATTTAGAGAAGAGTGGATCAATTCAGGAGAAAGGAATACCAAGTTCTATCATGCCTCTTTGATTGTGAGAAGAAATAGAAACAGAATTGTGGCTCTTAAAAATGATTCTAATGATGGGAGACGGATCAGAATGTAATTGTGAATATAGTTACGAATTTCTATAAGAACTTATATCAACAAGATGAGACTTGCGATCCTAACCTTGCAATTAAGGCTTGTTTTCCACATCTTTCTGAATCTGTATGGGGTGAGTTTCATGCTCCCTTTACTAGAGAAGAGGTGAGAAGAACTCTCTTTGATATGGCCCCGTTTAAATCTCCTGGACCGAACGGTATTTGTGTTGGTTTTTATCAGAGAATGTGGATGGTAGTTGGTGACTCAGTGTTCGATTTTGTCATGAATTATTTCGATACTAGGGTTCCTCCTAAAGGGACCAATGATACCTTGTTGGTGCTTATTCCAAAAGTGTTAAATCCTGAGCAGGTTAGTCAAATGAGACCTATTAGTCTGTGCAATGTTAATCACAAGATTATTACTAAAGTCTTAACTAATAGGTTAAAAAGTCTTTGTTAGCTTTAAATTGACATATATATTTTGAAATGACAAAAACTTAAGTAATCTTAAATGTTTGATTCATATTGTAAATTTGCTTTATCAATTATGATTTTCACAAACCATATTAAGTGCTTTTATCAAATATAAAATCATGATTTAATTGATTATCTTTATAGGCTTTAATCAATTTAGAAAACATTTTTTAATTATTGGTTTAAGCAATTCACTTATGAAATTATTGAATATATTTTAAGAAAATTACTTGATAAATTTTTTGGACTCAAATTCATGTCATATTTAAAAATACTCAAAATTGGTTTTAGAATGTTTTTAATGCCAAAAGACCTAGAAAAGGCAAATGAATATTGTAAGGGATGGATCCTCTGATCAAAGGGATGGATCCCCTGTCTAAAGGGATGGATCCCCTGATCAAAGGGATGGATCCCCTTAGGAAAGGGATCGATCCCTTTATGGCAGAAAGCCTCCAACAGCTAGTTTTTGTGAGATATAATGGCTAGTTTCTGTTTTGGCTCCAACCAACGTTCACAAACCATCCAAGGGACTATAAATAGAGGCTTAGAAGCTAAATGAAGGAAAAGGAACCACTCAACAACTCCAATACTCATTTTTCCTCATATCCCCAAGCCTCAACAACAAATCAAGAGCTACAAAGTCTTCATCTTCCATCATTCACATATTTCTTGTATAACTTAGCACAAATCTTGTATAAGCTTTTTCGTGTGCTTAATCTCTGTAATCACTTGCCTATCTAGAGGTCTTCTTTGATTACATCTCTTGTAAACACAAACATTCCTTGTAAAAGGAGAGGTTTCTCTTTAACCTAAGAAAAAGAGGGAGGTTTCTCTTGAGCCTAGAAAAAGAGAGGTTTCTCTTTAGCCTAGAAAAAGAGGGAGTGTAATACAAATTCAAAGATAGTGAATTTAGGAAAAATTCTTAGGAGCGTCTCAAGATAGAGGACATAGGCAAGGTTGTCGAACCTCTATAAATCACTTGCATACATTTCTCTATCCTTACTCTCTTTACTTATTTGCAATTATATTTGTGTTTATTGTTTTGAATTTATATTGCATAATTGAGTAGCCTAGAGAACTTAGAAAATATCAATATAGGCTAGAGAATTTAGAGAAACCGAAAAACGAACTTAAAGTTAGTGAAAAATTGATTCACCCCCTTCTCGGTATAGCCTATAGAGTCAACAATTGGTATCAGAGCTTGGGCTCGAGATTGATTTAGACTAACTTCTATCGAGCAAAACGATCATAAATGGCTCACTTGAATGTAGGCACACCCCTAGGAGAAGAGGGACACTCATTAGTTAGACCTCCACTCTTCAATGGTAAGAATTACTCTTATTGGAAAATAAGGATGATGTTATTTGTGCAATCAAATGACAATGAAGTGTGGAGAGTAATAGTCAATGGTTCTAGAATCCCAATGAAGAAAGTAGATGGAAAAGATGTCCCTAAGAGTGAAGATGAGTGGGACACCAATGATATGAGATCGGCATAATTGAATGCCAAGACTATGCACACCCTCTTTTGTGCATTAGGTCCAAATGAATATATAGAGTCTCCCTATGTGAAAATGCCAAGGAAATATGGGACAAATTAGCCATTACACATGAAGGGACAAATGAAGTTAGAGAGACCAAAGTAGAAATGCTCACACATGATTATGAGCTTTTTAGAATGAAAGAAAATGAGTCCATGAATGAAATGTACACTAGGTTTAATGACATAATTAATCGACTTAAGGCATTAGGCAAGAGCTATTCCAATGTAGAAATGGTTAAAAAAATTTTGAATAGCTTGCCAAAATCTTGGGAGGCAAAGGTAACCGCAATAGAAGAGTCTAAGGATCCAAATACCTTGTCTCTAGATGAACTTATGGGCTCCTTACTTACATACGAAATGAAATTAAAAAGAAATGAAGAGCCTTCAAAGAAAGTAGGAGTAGCACTTAAGTCTTCCACTCATGAGATCATTGAAGATGATAGTGATGAGAGTGGAAATGAGGAAAAAAAGGAAATGACAATGTTTGCCAAAAGATTTAATAGGTTCATGAGAATGAAAGAAAAAAAAAATAATAGGAGACATCAAAGAGGGGAGTCAAGTAGAAGAGAAAAGGACCTCTTAGTATGTTATGAATGTAATGAACCGGGTCACACTAAGCTAGATTGCCTTTTACTTGGGAAGGAAAAGGATAGGAAGCCTAGGAAGAAAGCATTTGTGGCTGCATGGAGCGATAGTGATAGCTCCGATGAAGAAAACATAGATAATGAGGTAGCATACTCATGCTTTATGGCCATTAGTGATGATGAGGCTAGTTGTAGTTCTAGTGAAAATAATGATTATACCTTTAGTGAACTACAAAATGCCTTTAATGATTTAGCAAGTGAATTTCAATGCATGAACTCCAAATATAAGAAAATCATTACTAAATTAAAAATAGAAAATGAAGCCTTGACAAATGCTAAGCTAGAATTTGAAAGGAAATTAGAAGAAGCAAATCTAGAAATTGATGAAGTTAAGAAAAAGAACATAAATTTGCAAAACTCATTTTCTGGATTCTACATGGGTCAACAAAAGCTAGATCATATGTTAGAGACCCAAAGAGCCTTCTTTGATAAAGATGGGTTAGGTTATAATGCAATACAAAAAGAAACTCATATAAAGAATTTCCTAGTGAGCAAAAATTCTATGCATGATACATCTCTCATATGCTCACTTTGCAAAAGGATAAGCCACACCTCACAAGCATGCACTTATAGAAAAACCACATTTAGAGGAAGAGTAGTTAGAAAAATGTGGGTGCCAAAGCATGTTGTAAATAATGATGAATTGTGCTTGAAATGGATCCTAAAAGGATAAAAAATTATTTGCCCTGACTCTCATGGACCTAAGAAAATTTAGGTACCAAAGCATGTATAAATTTGTTTATTGTAGGAGTGTTAGAGCATGGGAATACAATGGAACAATGGTGTTTAAATGCTCAACACATCCTCATGGAGTTTGCATATGCCAATATGAAAGAGAAAGAGATTAGAGATTCATCCTTAGCTAGGTCACAACAATTCCTCAAAGAATAGCTAAAGGTGGATTCAACAATTCAAGGCAAAGCATTCTCTAGCAAAGGAGTATTGTAAGCTTAATTCCTTACTTCTTAAAATTTTTATTTGATTATTTGTGCTTTGATGAGAAATTTGGTTAATGATTCATGATGCATTATGATTGAGCAAAATGCATTGTTGAGTGTTTGATGGACAATTCTTGATGATTGGATGAAAGGCATGTCTAGTGATTTTGAAATGATTATTGGATTTCTGCATTTTGAGCAAGTTTTCTATGTGTTGATAATGTATTTACTTGCCTCAAATTACCAAATATGTCACTTATGCAAAATGCCATGTCATGAGCATTAATGAAGAATTTGTATGTTGGAAATCATGGCATGTTGTTCACAAGATGTATGCTTTAATGATATATGTGCTTAAAACCTATGTGAACAAGCTTGTTTTGACATATTTGCGGTTTCCAATGCTTTGGTTTTATCAAAATATGCATAAATCTCAAAATGACCTTCTTTGAGACCAAAAATGCATTTTATTGTGTAAATTCTTCCAAAATTGCAAAATCTTTTGTAAAATGGTTTTTCATTCATGTTTTTCATTCATACAAATCCAAAATCATGTTACACAAATGTTTAAACTCTTACTTGGACTTAAAATACTCAAAAACCAAGATATGGCACCTCAAAGGTTGGATTTTCTGTCAAAAACTACAGAAAATGTATAAGGGATCGATCCCCCTCCTCTAGGGATTGATCCCCCCAAGCCGGAAAGGGCTTTCCTATATGTTTAAACCGAAATTTGGGAGGATCTTTTGTTAGTTTCACACTATCTTTTGTATAAGCATAAAATTCATTGTTTTAACTTCTTTTTGATGATCCTTTCAATATGAAAAATCATTTTTCATTGATATCATGCCTCAACTCCACCAATTTGTATTATTTCCAACAATTGGTATCACTTTCAACAATCAATATCATTTTTAATTGAGCTCACAAGTACAAAATCAGTTTTCTCATTGAAGATGGTTATGAATTGCATAAATATTGAAATAATCTTGAAATATATTTTCAATGAATACTTAAACATAATTTTGAGATTTATTTCAATGATTTGTGTATATATTTGAGAATTTGATGAACTTATGCATAATGACTATTGATCATATCTTTTGTTCATCTTAGTCAAACATGCTTATAGGATTATGTCTCTTAGCTTGACTCATCTATTCCACACTAGTCTTCATGATAATTATACATCTAGTGGAAGATGAATAGTTAAGGTCATATACTTTAATGAAAAAATGATTAAAACTTGACCTTAAGGATTGATTTCAAATATAAATTCAACAATTGGTATAAAGTCATAATTGTCATTGGCCTATAATTTGTGATGGTAAATGGATCTAAAATGTTCAAGTGCATGAAAATTTGCCATCCATGAACTTAAACTTCTCTTATGGCCAAATTGTTAAAGAACTTGGGCTTTAATGACAACACCAACATTCAAAGATAAATGCAAAGAACAAATGTACCTTGATTAATATCCATGCATTTATTCTTGATGTTGAACTTACATACATGCTTAAGCTGAATCAATGATCATGTCTATGAGATGAGAATAGTTGTTTTCATGATATTATGTGATTAATCTCACTCATAGTTTATGGATTTTAATGATAAAATATATTTTAGCTTAATAATATTGATTCACTTAGGTAAAGCCATTTTAGTTAAAATAGCATATTCCCTCTAGAACGTTAAATGATTATAACAACTAGGGATATGACTATTAATTGATTAAAATGGTAATTTTGAATCTTTCCTTGCTCATAATTGGTTAAGGACTTGAATTGGAAAATGAGCATAGGATTTTTGTGCTTAA
Organism: Heritiera littoralis; assembly: GCA_031772115.1. Classification (NCBI taxonomy): domain Eukaryota; kingdom Viridiplantae; phylum Streptophyta; class Magnoliopsida; order Malvales; family Malvaceae; genus Heritiera; species Heritiera littoralis. Next base: position 1,390,777 of record JAPDPK010000024.1, on the reverse strand, counting down.
AACCATGGAAGAAAATGTGTTTGCTTGAATACTTTGATTGTTTGAATCTTTCATATGGTATAGTTTTGTGAATATGAATATGGATTAATACTTTACGATAGTGTACTAATGTTTAATTAATCCATATGCATATTTGATGATGTATGATTGTGTTCTTGCATATTTAGAATGATTATTTTCTTGACATGAACACACTACACATAAATATTGGATTCATGCAAAATGTCTAAGTCAACCATTAGTAACAATTGGTATTTAGATTGAAATAACAATTGGTATCATTGGTAACCATATTTTCAACAATTGGTAAGCCAAAACTAAATTGACAATTGGTATGAGCTTTAAATTGACAATTCTTCTTGTGCTCTTTAGTTTGAAATGACAAATAGAGAAGAATTCATTTAGGATATTTTTGCATGAAACTCTTGTGTGCTAGAATTTGTAGTTAATTGCTATATGTCTTAATTCTATGCACACTCTTACTTGAAAGTGATTTATGAGCTCATGCATATGATATGTCGTCTTATTTCAGCTCATAATCATGATGTATTGTCATGCACCTTAGTTGGACCTTAGAGAACAATGGATATACTTAGGTGCTTGATAGAATTAAAATAAGCAAGTTATCGAACTTAGTAGATAATTTATAAACAACTTGCTTCATCATTTACCAATTGTGAACTTCTTGCAAAATTATTTATAAACAATTGGTATAGGAACATAAGCCATGTCCTTTGCATGCCTAAACATCTCATTTTTTAGGACGTTGACTTATTTATTTGTGCTATGAGTCCCATGTACTAACATGTTTCTTATTGGATGGAGCATATTTCTTTGTTCTCACATTTCTTTAAGCCATATTTTAGGGGGAGCATAATTTTTCCTTCTTTTTGCTATGACAAAAAGGGGGAGAAATAATAAGGTTTGAAAACTTCTTTTGAAAACCATGCTTATATTAAGGGGGAGCTTTACAAAATCATGCTTTATTTAAGGGAGAGTATTTATTTTTCAAAGAATTTTCAAAGCAAATTTACCTTAAGTTTTGTCATATCAAAAAGGGGGAGATTGTTAGCTTTAAATTGACATATATATTTTGAAATGAAAAAAACTTAAGTAATCTTAAATGTTTGATTCATATTATAAATTTACTTTATCAATTATGATTTTCACAAACCATATTAAGTGCTTTTATCAAATATAAAATAATGATTTAATTGATTATCTTTATTAGCTTTAATCAATTTAGAAAACATTTTTTAATTATTGGTTTAAGTAATTTTCTTATGAAATTATTGAATATTGTCATAACGTATCCAGTTTCGGGGGAAACCTAATAGCTAGACACAAAACTATGGAGTCGCCACCAATCATTCTAACCTAAGTGTGATTGGTCACCTATTCAAACTAAGGACAAGGCTTGATCTACGTTAAGAGTTCTAAGTTCGGGAGTACGGTTACGTGTGAGGAAGGATTAGCACCCTCACAACGCCCACCCTAAAATGGTACCAAATGATCTAAGGTTATCTTAATTTTGCCTTTTACTTTAATTTCGATATAATTAAATATTGAAGAATCTTTTAAATCTCCTCCATCGAGCTGGTTGGACAACTTAAAAAATATTCTCACCTCAAGAGTATTCAAGTAGGACCAATCGCCTTTCTTGAAGAGGCTCCGTCGTCGGATTGTTTAAATATTTTATGCAAACCCTATTTTGACTCCTACCCGAATTTCTATCTATTATTTTGTCTTATTTTATTCTATTGTTATTATTTTCTTATATAAATTATTATTTCATATATTTTTATATTTTTAAATAAACATGAATTATTTGATATTGAAGATTTTCTTAAAGACCTTCCATCAAGCTGGTAAGACCTTAAAGAAACTTTCTCACCTTAGGAATTTTTAAAGAAATTACTCAAGCGCAATTCCTTTTAAATTCCATCCTCAGAATAATTAAAATATTTAATTTAATTTAATTTCTATTTGTTTTAATTCTTTTCTAATTTTAATTCTAATTTATTAAGTTGATTTTATTCTTTATTATAATAAACTTAATTTTAATTTACTATTCTTTTATCTAATTTAATTTTTATTAAGTTAATTTATTAAATCTTGGAAATGTCCTTTAAATCTTCAATCAAGCTGGCAAGACTTAAAAGAATCCTCCTCACCTCAAGACATCTAAAAGTAATACTCAAGCGCAGTCCCTTTAGAATTCCGTCGTCGGATAATTTGTATTTATATTTTGTAATCTTTATTTTTATCTAACTTTTATTCTATTTCATTATATTTTTTATAACCCGAGAAATTATATTTTCCTAAAGGTTCATATTTTCTAAAGTTAAACTCTAAGAATCCTATCTTAAAAACAAGCTAATTCATCAAATCTTAATCACATATACAAACTGAATTATACAAAATAAATCAAATTATACTAATATACAACTATATTTATTCACATGCAAAATTAATATTCAATAAATAATTTATTAACTCAAATTGATTTATTATATAAATTATTTTATTTATCTAATTATATTAGGTTAAAATAATCCTATACATTAAATTATATTAATCTTTCTTATCATGATTTTCTATTTGTTACTTAAAATTATATTAAATTAATTAAACCTTAAGCTGACGTACCTCTTTCTTATTACCTGTAGATGTCTTTCTCCTTTTTCTATGAAGACTTCATGTGACCCACTACTCAAATTATAGCAAAGGAAGCGATGGCGTGTTTGCAACCCCTTCTTGAACTTGTATATAAAACAAGCAGCAGCGAACGTGGCTTTGGCAAAAGCATTTCACGCAACAACCAGCAGTGGTTTAGCCACGTCCCTCCAGCAACGCCTACTGCCCACACCCAAACAAATCAAGCCAGCCCAGCACTCACACACCAAGCAGTAGCACGCACCCAACTATCGGATTGGCTCAGACAACAGGGGGTCTTTTCTTGCAATTCAGACTACACAATTCTCGGCTCTGCAGCACTTCACATGTTACAGTAGCTTTTGGCTCTTCGACGAGTTGAATCCTTCCAAGGGGCTTCAACTGGTTGCAAGTTACCTTGGCTTCCTTCTCGCCTTCACCACACTCCTCTGTTTAACTTTCTCTTCTTAAATTTCTTTCTTCTTTCTCGGCTTTCATTCAGAGCTCTTTCTTTCTCGCAACTCACTCTTCTTTGCTACAAGCTTTCAGTCCAACTCCACTTTACCTCTTCCTTTTGGATCTGCTTCAAAGTCCTTCTTCAGGGTTCGGCTATTGCACTAATTTGCTTCGACACCAGTTTTCATGATCAAGTGTGCTGCCAGCGGTACCGTGCAATGATGGAGTTGGTAGCGGTAGAGGGGTGATAGTGTAAGAATGCCGTTCGAGTAGTGCCCTCTCCCTCTTCTTTTTTTCTTCTTTACCGTAGCAGTGTGTAGGCTTTTAAAGCCATTCCATGTCCATTCATTTAGGTCCTAGGATTATTGCTATAGTTATGGGATTATTGTTTTTTTTTGTTTGACTTTAACAGATCTTTTTTTATTTTATTTCCTGATGTATTTATTGATTTAATTGCTGATTATTCTCTTTCTTTTTTTTTTGCACAACAAATCAAGTTAGTCAACTCTTATTGATTTAATTTGCATGGGGTTTAATTTAGTGTTTTGCACTGTATGCATGGAGAGGTTGTTTCTTTTTATCATTTTTTATTTTTTAATTTTTTTAAATTTAAAGAAATTGTTCGGACAAAATTAGGTGTCTACAAATATATTTTAAGAAAATTACTTGATAAATTTTTTAGACTCAAATTCATGTTTTCAAAGTCATGTCATATTTAAAAATACTCAAAATTGGTTTTAGAATGTTTTAATGCCTAAAGACCTAGAAAAGGCAAATGAATATTGTAAGGGATGGATCCCTTGAGGAAAGGGATCGATCCCTTTATGGCAGAAAGCCTCCAACGGCTAGTTTTTGTGAGATATAACGGCTAGTTTTTGTGAGATATAACGACTAGTTTCTGTTTTGGCTCCAACCAACGTTCACAAACCATCCAAGGGACTATAAATAGAGGCTTAGAAGCTAAAGGAAGGAAGAGGAACCACTCAGCAACTCCAATACTCATTTTCCCTCAAATCCTCAAGCCTCAACAACAAATCAAGAGCTACAAAGTTTTCATCTTCCATCATTCACATATTTCTTGTATAGCTTAGCACAAATCTTGTATAGGCTTTTTCTTGTGCTTAATCTCTGTAATCACTTGCCTATCTAGAGGTCTTCTTTGATTACATCTCTTGTAAACACAAACATTCCTTATAAAAGGAGATGTTTCTCTTTAGCCTAAGAAAAAGAGAGAGGTTTCTCTTGAGCCTAGAAAAAGAGAGGTTTCTCTTGAGCCTAGAAAAAGAGGGAGTGTAATACAAATTCAAAGATCGTGAATTTGGGGAAAATCCTTGGGAGCGTCTCAAGGTAAAGGACGTAGGCAAGGTTGTCGAACCTCTATAAATCACTTGTTTACATTTCTCTATCCTTACTCTCTTTACTTATTTGCAATTATATTTGTGTTTATTGTTTTGAATTTATATTGCATAATTGAGTAGCCTAGAGAACTTAGAAAATATCAATATAGGCTAGAGAATTTAGAGAAACCGAAAAACGAACTTAAGGTTAGTGAAAAACCGATTCACCCCCTTTCGGTATAGCTTATAAAGTTAACAGTCTTCTCCTTGATATTATTAGCCCTTATCAGAGTAGTTTTGTGCCTGGACAACAAATTTCTAATAATATAATTGTGTACCAAGAGGTTTTGCATACTATGAGGAAAAAGAGTGGTAAGACTGGTCATATGGCTATTAAGATTGACCTGGAGAAAGGTTATGATCGACTTTCTTGGAGTTTCATTCGAGATACACTGAAGGAGGTAGGTTTGAATTTTGATTAGATTCGTCATTTAATAGGGTGCATTGAGACTCCTAGGATGTCTATCCTTTGGAATGGAGAGAATGGGGAGTGGTTTGAGCCAGGTAGAAGAGTTAGACAGGGGGATTCCATATCGCCATATTTGTTTGTTCTTTGTATGGAGAGATTGAGTCACCTTATTTGTGATGCAGTAAGTAAAGGGGAGTGGAGAGCCATTCGTTTATCTAGGAACGGTCCTGCTCTTTCTCACCTATTTTTTGCAGATGACTTGGTTCTCTTTGCGGAGGCTTCGATTGATCAATTAAATGTGGTGTTAAGGTGTTTAGACTTGTTTTGCAGAAGTTTAGGTCAGAAAGTCAATTGTCAAAAGTCCCAAATTTTTGTTTCACAAAATGTGGACATTGAGTTGGCAAAGGCGATTTCCTCAAAAGCTGGTATTCCATTAATGGACAATTTGGGGAAATATCTCGGAGTCCCTTCAATTCATGGACAGATTCATGCTGACATGTATCAAAACATTGTGGACAGAATAATGTATCAATTGGATGGATGGAAGACTAAATACCTATCCTTTGCTGGTAGACAGGTGTTAACACAATCAGTTTTAAATTCTATTCCTTTATATCCTATGCAGACAACTCTTTTACCTGTAGGGATATGTGACAAGATTGAGAAAATTACTCGAAACTTTTTATGGGGAGGAAACAGAGTGGACATGAAATGTCATTTAACAAGCTGGGATCTAGTCACTAAGCCAAAGGCTAATGGAGGTTTAAATGTTCGTCAATTACGGCACATGAATATGGCATTTTTTGCTAAACTTGGGTGGACGCTGCTTCAAGAAAAAGAAAGTTTGTGGGGTAAAGATATTTGTGGGAAATATTCTCAACGAGAGCTGGGAGTTAAAAGCTTCCAAGTTAAACAGGGCTCTTCGAATGCTTGGAGAGGCATTTGTAAGGCAGCTCATATTTTGCAGAAAGGGACATGGGTTTTAGTAACTAATGGAGGCCAAACAGCTTTTTGGTTGGATATTTGGCTCTGTGATGAGCCTCTGGAAAATTTTTTGTTGCAAGAAATTGATTTCATGGAGAAATATAAATATGTTAAGGATTATTGGATTACTTGTCATGGCTGGAACTGGAATTTCTTAAAGCATCTCCTCCCTAGCATGGTGTTAGACAAGCTTACAGCTTTTATTCTTAGAGAAGATGGGTCTTTGCAGGATAGGATCTTCTGGAATTTGAATCCTAATGGAGAATTATCTATTAAGTCAGCTTATGGTGTCTCAACAAGCCATATTGGACTGAGTCAGGATACAAGAAAGTTTTGGTTGTGTTTATGGAGATTGGAGGTTCCTAATAGGGTTAAAGCTTTTATTTGGCTTCTTGCACATGGAAGAGTTACGTGTAATTTAGAGCGAGTTCGAAGAGGGTTCTCCACTAATGGATCTTGTCCGAATAGTCCTACTATTTTGGAGGATACTGATCACTTGTTTCGAAAATGTGATATGGCTCTTCAAATATGGAATCAATTTTTGCTGAGCTTAAATAATTTTGATTTTATGCTGCTTGATTTTTCTGATTGGCTAAAGCAAAATATTTACAATAGTTCCGATTGCAAATGGAGAAATTTATTTGCCTTAATTGTTTGGTGGTTATGGAGATGGAGAAATGAGTTGGTTTTTAATGGTAAAAGAATTCCTTTGGAAATAAAATGTCATGGCTTCATTTCCAGCAACAGGAGATTGAAAAAGCGTTCGATTTGAATAGGAAGGTCTTTCAAGAAGGTGTTAGATATATTTCTAGAGCCTTTTGCTGGTATGCTCCTTCTAATGGATGGGTCAAATTAAATACTGATGGGAGCTATAAGACTGATTCTGGGTTAACTGGGAGTGGTGGTGTTATTCGAGATGAGAATGGAGATTGGTTAGGAGGTTTTACTTTTCATATTGGGAGGTGTAGCGCTATTGCAGCTGAGCTATGGGTGGTTTATCAGGGTTTGAAACTTGCATGGTAGAAGGGGTATAGGCAGATTATTTTGGAGAGCGATTCCACTCTTGTGGTGCGATGGTCAACAAGCAAAAATATTCCTTAAGCTTCGATGTCGAATCTCGTTGCAGTGTGCCGTGAATTGTTGAATAATGCATGGGATGTTCGCGTTGTTCATGTTTATAGGGAAAGAAACAGAGTAGCCGATTTTCTTGCCAATGTTGCTGTTACTGACTCTGGAGGATTGCATGTCATAGAGGCTCCCCCGCTGGATATTGAAGGCCTGATTCTTGAAGACAAATTAGGTATAGGGATGCCGAGAGTTGTCCCTGAACTATTGAATTAATAATTTTTGTGTTTTAGTGGGTAGAACCTGTTGGATTATGCCCTTAGAACCATTCATTAGATGATTGACTTTGGCATTTTTTTATGTATCATGACATTTTATTTATCATAGTTCATTATTATATTTGTCTTATAACTGCGTAATATAATCTTATATAATAATGTCCTTAGAATAGTAATAACACACTATTCTTAAAATATCCCTAGTCAAGTATTATTGTGAACAAGGATAACAATGATACGATAAGACTAGTATGTGGTTGACTGATGACCATTGTCATGGATATAGGATATCAAGTCATCACATAGGTACATGTTAGAGAACTATGTACTGGATCGACCCTCCATGAGAACGCTACATGGATTGTTATATGAATGTCATAAGCGATTCTCATAGTGATGATGGTGTATGTGATCCTTTGACTTGAGATCATCAGAGATCCCAACATAGAGAATTGCATACTTTAATGCTGCTAGATGTCATTCGTAACAGGATGGACTATAAAGGTAGTAATTGGGTATGCCTTGATCTATGTAGAGGGATGTTGAGTGATCAAGATAGGATTTATCCCTCTTATATAACAAGAGTGATGTCTTGGGCCCTTTGATAGAGTGAGACTAAGAAATGCATGGCCGTGCTCGAATAAGTCAATATGAGATATTGATTTTATTTGTTTAATTAGTCTACTCAGGAATCAAGAAACGCTGATTAGACTATACAAGTGTGACACATTCCATGACTTGTGTCTAATCAAGACATCATAGGATAAAGGGATTAAACTACACGGTAACATCTATCACGAGTAAGGTTATGTCGAGTCATTGACATTCTCGTTACATGGGTAGCAATGATGTGTTGCTAGATACCGCTCATTGCCTGTGACAATTTTGTCATTGCCATTGTTTTGAGAACCTATTGGGTCGCACACTTAGAACGGATCAATGAGGAGCTTAATTAATCCTATTCTGAATTGGATTAAGGATATATCTAATCCTATTCTGAATTGGATTAAGAATATATCTAATCCTATTCTAAGTAGGATTAGAGTTCTGTTTGGCAGTAAATTTTAGGGTAAAATTTACTGCCTATAAAAAGGATGTTTTTCCAAAAAACAGAGCCGCACTTTTAAAAAAACAGAAAACAAAAACATTCCTTTTAATCGAAGCTAGCAATTCGGTTATAAGGAATTAAAAAGCTCTTTAAGGCTTCTGATCGTGAGACGTTCAAGAGTCGTGAGATCCGTTCGTGTGGATACCGTAGAGGCAGGAACGAAAAGTTGCTGCTTGTGACTCGACCAACGACAGAAAATTCAGAGAAAACGTCAGGTAAAATCTCGAAACCCTAATCAGGCAACTCTCCGAATCGATCTTGGTGGAGGCCGAATGATTTAAATTCCGCTGCGTGTTGTTTCGGTTTCCTTCAGAACCCCCCTTTGAATAAAAAAAATTAATAAGCTTCGAATAAAGAGTAATAAATGATATATTTTACTGAATTTGTGCTTGTCTGCCAGCTAATTCCATTGATACATGGAATATGGAGTTGTTCGTTTGATGTGGCCTTTCACACGAGACTGAACATTTTATATATAATTTATGTACGTGGCATATAAAATCGTTTTTCTTTTTTTGTTCATAGAAAGTATAGGGGATAATGGGAAATCGAGTCTTGACTTAATCTCTCTTAAAGGGGTTAACAATTTTGAGGCCAATTTTTTTTTATTCATAGAAGATACAAAAGAAGAATAGGGTAATTGAAACTTAAACTTAATTTTTTTTTAAAAAAAAGAATAACAACTAGCTAAACCTTGATTGTTAACTTTTCGACTAAACTTTAGTTGTTATATAAAATAGTACTTATTTCACATAAAAGTAGAAAAAAAAATTTGTATAAAAATTTTAACAAAACCATCTTTTAGTTTTTAGGCTAAAATATTAAAAAAAACCTTTGTACTTTTATGATTTTCCTAAATAAGCTTTTGTTTTTTTATTGTACTCAAATAAACCTTTTTATTTTAATTTATACTCATTTAAACTCTCGTATCTAACAGAAAAATAACACTATTAACTTTCTTGTCAACTGGATTTTTATTTCTATGTAAATGATTATGTGAAATGATGACATGGTCAAATAATGTTGAGTTGGACTTAAATAGTGGCTTTAAATAATTAACATCTAAATACGAAATTAAAAAAAATAAAAACCCAAATTCTTAAACATCTGCGCATCTTATCCCCCAAAAAAGTAGCAAGGGTTTTGCGCAAGAGAACTGCCCCTTTTGTTCTCGCCTCCTTTGGGTTCTCACTCGAATCAGATATAAAAGAAAATCTTTAAACCATCGGTTGCAAAGAAGGCAAGATCTTTTGGATTTCTCTGTTATTCATGTTCTTTTTAGTAAGGTAAGATCTTTTGAATTTCTCTGGTATTTATGTTCTTGTTAGTGACAGATTATGATTGGTGTTCAAACTGAAATTAAATAATTTTTTATCATCTATTTATATTGCTTTCTTTGAGTGTTCAGGATAACTGTAACTCTCAGCCAACGCTTCAAAATTGTTAAAATTTCTGGAACGTAAAAGCTCAAAATAGTTATTGCAACAGGCACCTGCTCTTTCAATTTCAGGTGCTGACTTATGGATGGCAGTTTGAAAATGATGCCATGGTTTGATTGATGTTCATTTTCATAGGAGATAAAATTACTATAGTTTTACATTTTGGAAAATCTAGAAGGATAAAATGGTGTTTTTGGCAATGTGAATGTGTGCCTTTATATGCTGCTTAGAAATAGCTAGAGTTGTTTTAGTTCACTGAGTGGAGCCTATCTATAAACTAGGTGACTACGGCATGCTCCAAGTTTGAAGCTTAAGTGCTGATTTTGACATAAGGCTAAAGCTTAAATATCATGGAGCTCGTAAACAGTGCATTTCTAAATAGATATCATATGTTGGAGTGTCTAGAGTAGTCTTTCAACACTCTGTTTCTTAATTCAAGTGTCTTGATGTACAACCATCGGTTCCTGTGGTGCCACATTAGCTATGTTTAGTAGATTTTACATGGAAGTATAACTCCATTTATGATGTTGTGTTTCCAATTGGCTTTGGTTTTAATTGTGTTTGGAATCACTGTGAGCATGTCATTTTGATGGCTAAATAGGTGCAAATAATTGGATCATGTTGTTTGCCTTTAAGGTGTTTGTGTTTATGCCTTAAGGTGGCGTTTGGTGCTTTACATGTAAAGTGATTACAATGTAAAGTGATTACTGGGAAAGTGATTACTGGTAAAGTGATTGCTGGAAAAGTAACATTACAGTGTTTGGTATGCATTGTAAAGTGCTGTTTAAATTACAGGGAAAATAACATTGCAGTGTTTGGTAAATTATCACTTTACTGGTAATGTGGTATCAAATTTCAATAATACCCTTAGTTATAAAAATAAATTTATTATTTTTATTATTATTATTATTGTAAAATGTAATTATTACTTACACAAAAAAAAATTATTACATTAAAATGTAACTCATTCAAGTATAAAAACAAATTTGCTCTTTATGAATAAAAACAAATTCTCACATTATTTATTTATTTATTATTATGTAAATATAATATATTATAATATATTGCTTTGTATGGACGGAAGAGTGTGAAATACACTAGTGAAAGAAGTAACAACTGGAGCAAAACTTGCAAGGGTCCAGCGAGAAGACAAAGGCGTGGGTTAAGTGGTCGATAGAGAAGACAGAGGGGTTGAGATTGGGAGGGTATTTTGGGAGAGTTTTTTGTTTCATTCACTGCAAAGTAACTTTGCATAGGGTGGAGGCTGCAATCACATTGCAGCAAAATGAGGTAATCACTTTGCGATGGGAATGTTATTTTGCAGTGTATTTTTACTAACCAAACGCTGTAAAGTAAATACATCCTTTTAAATTGCAGTGTAAAGTGTTTAAATTACCAATACCAAACGCCTTCTAAAGGCTTAGTTTTCAGGGTTTACAACTATTAGGCTATACTGTGCTGATGGAATTAGAACCTATAACTTCTAACTTGACATGGATCCATAAGCTCAAAATTGGAAGAGCGCTCAAACGTTAAGGTTTGGGAGGCTGGTGGTTCGAATCCACCTGGATCCTCGCTTGTTTTACTCTTATTATGGTTAATTATACCATTATACTTCTGGTATACCTAAAAAGAACAATTAAATAATAATGAAGAGAAATATTAGTTGATAATAATAATTGACTTTGGTACAGTGTTGTATTTGAGTTGGAAAAAGGAACATTATCTATAATATTATCTAATATTATGTACTTGCTTCAACAAGGATACTTAACTCAGTAAATTCATAATGGTATAAGAAAAATCTTTTCAGTCCATACGCAAGAACAAAGGTATCCTGAACACCAAATAAAAATATGCCAACGCCAATGATTCAATACTTAACAAGGATACTTAACTCAGTAAATTCGTAATGGTATAGGAAAATCTAACATTATCTACTTGCTTCAACAAGCCTCTTTTTGCATGATTTAAATCTGTTGGGGCTTCCAACATATTCTTTTCTTTGCTGAATTTAACAAAAGCAATCAAAAATCAACTTTACCATTTTTAATTACCTTAAGCACATAAATTAAATGTTAAAAAATTGCTATGTCAAAACTTGGGGTTAATTAGTACCATTGGTGTAGGTTTGTTCTATATTCTTCTATGTGGACATCTTTGCTTATTATGTCCATGTAAACTATTAATGCTGCATGTCATCTTCACTCCTTTCCTGCCCTAAGTTCCTTTCTTTATCATCTTTTTCGGCTCATCTTTGTCTTTCCTTCTTTTCTTTTGTGGCTTACCAAGCATCATCCTAACATTCAGAGGTAGTTATGTATCCATCGAAATGACCCACTCATAAAGATTCCAAACACAATTAAACACGTCATGTAGGTAACGTTCAAAAATAAGAATTGAGAAAATCTAAATAAAATAACAACATAAACTCTACATACTGGTTTGGCAATCACAATCTCTCTTCTTTCCTTTTGAAACAGCCTCTTTCAAACCTACATTCAAAAAATCAAAAGGAAGACGTTAGAACAAAAAAGTTATTTGTTTCAGTTATCGCATGGCATTCATAAAAAAGAAATGAGTTTTTACTTTAACAATCGAATGAGCCAAGAACATAAGAGTTGTCGTCGGTGGCCAGCTCCAGAAAACAGCCGCTGCCTTGGGTTCTAGTTTTATTAAGAAAAGATGCTTAGTTAATTTGGTCGCTTATTTATTAATTTATTAATTAGCTGTTAATTATTTAGGTCAACGTCAACTATTTAAATCCAACTCAACATCATTTGGTTATGTTATCATACCACATAATCATCCACATAAACATAAAAAATCAGCTGGTATGGAAGTTAACGATGTTATTTTTCTGTTAGATATAAGAGTTTATAAGAGTATAAATTAAAATATAAAAGTCTATTTGAGTACAATAAAAATATAGAAACTTATTTAGAAAAAATATGAAAATACAGAAACTTATTTAATATTTTAGCCTAATTTTTATTATATTTATATATAATTTTTATCAAATTTTAATTCATGTTCTTTATAAAAAGATCCGACCTGCCGGATTCGAACCAGCGACCTAAGGATTAGCTGATGGATTTTACCCACTACAGTCCTCCGCTCTACCAACTGAGCTAAGGTCGGCTTGCAAGCAACTGGAGATTATTTAGACATAAGACCAAAATATAGGTAAATAAATAAGTAAGGACCGTGGACTTGCTACTTTATTAGATCTGGCTCATTGCTATTTCATCAAAGGCCTGGTCACAGTTGAACTGGGCAGTTGTTATGAACTTCAGAGTCCATGTTAATGTACTATCTTACTTTTGATCTGGAAATAATGCAGCTAGAGCTGCTAACACTATTAGCAGTCATTCATGCTTGATTCTAGTGTTATCCAAATCCATGCATTTCATCTGAAAAGTTAGTTTAGACGATGTACGCAGCTTATGTTCCCTTAACAAAATGAAAGCCATTAACGACCAATGCTTGACTTAGTGGTTGTTATCCCTTCTTAAGAGAGATTATGTTTAAAATTCGATTTTTCACTTTTTCTTTGTACCTCCTATGACCAAAAAAAAAAAAGCCATTGCATTTATAGAAAGCTTGTCTTTTTGAGATCACTGAAATCTTTTATACCAATGCCTGAAGGAAGCAGAAATATTTGCTACATGATGACAGATTGTGTACAGATTCACTTGTAAAACGAAAGCAATGGATATTTACTAGTCTCCCATTCAATGCTTTAGCACTGATTGCAGGAAGCCTCTGCAATGTATTTCCAGTTCAATTACATCCAAATTATCTATCTTCAAATACTTATTACTCAGTAGATTTGGTAATTTTGACATAATACCGATAACACAATACTTTATCATAATATGAACTACATGAAAAAATGATATGAAAGTGCCATGAAGTTAAATCGACATGATTCGAACACTATATATATATACATACACACACACACACGTACCTACAAATTGTCGTGTCTAATTTTCACACTGGGATAAAGTCATGAATAACCAGAAATGACAGATTGAGAGAAGCCAATGAGGGTCTGCCTAGGAACCTAAACATTCACTAGATAGCTAGCAATACACCCACGTGAAAGCAAGGCACCGCAGCAATCATTTTGTGGTCCAGAATTCAATCCAAACGTCACATGTTGGCAAGCAGAGGCAAGACAAGAGACAATCGAGGTTCACATATGAAAACCCAAACTACGTTCATTATTGCAGAAACAAAAGAAAAAACCATTCCTTCTCAATAATGGTAGAAAGTGAATACAAACATTCCAGGCTTCTTTGGCCATTTCTCTTTCTTTGTCTCATCCCATGTCAAATTCTCTTTCTTTGTAAACAGCACTTTTACAATCATTTATTCCGACAAACAATGCAAACACAACAACAAAACAATACAACATGAAAATCTTAGAGAGTTGTGGATGCTCAACCACTCTTCCACCAGTTCTTGGCATGCAGGAGCCATCTCAAGAAACTCTCCAAGCTAGCAATTATCACGAAATTGCATCTTGATTAGCACTCAGGCGTCTGAGAATGATCCCTCTTCGGGTCATGGCAATAGTCGTACATCAAATAGTTCCTTTGGACCCAATTCATGGCCGAGACTTGTTGTTGACTAAGGCTGCGGAAACCGGATGGAGAGGCGGAGGGCAGGCGGCACGAGGCTGGGCCATTGGCGGTGCAGCCCCTTACTTTGAAGTTTGTATATTTACCAACAAAGGGTTGGTACCTATAATCAGCCTTGTATTTTCCATTCTCGGTGGCCCAAGATGATGCATCCCATATTGATCCATACATCCACATCGGTCTTGTAGGAAATGCGGCATCACTCTTCCTTGTGTACCTCCTGATTGGCACGTCGTCTACGAAAAATCTGTTGATTGAATCATCAAACAGTTATAATCTAGGGAAAAATTGCAGAGATTAACCAAACTTACAACTGCATTAGCAAAAGAAACACAAATATTAACCCATCAACCAATTTATCCCTACAAAATCAAGAAAAAGCATGCATGCATGAAAATGGATGTAGTCATGCATATGGAAACTTGCACTACGAGTATAGGTTTAAGTCTTGATTTTGTCCGCTTTTATCAAGTTTCATAGTTTTGTCGAACAAAAATTGTCACATAAGCATGAATTTAAATCTCTACTTGTATATCATAATACAATCTTACAATATCTCGATATGAGATTGAGATGTTATAATGCATGCATGCAATTAATGCATAATTAACACCAAGGAAAACTAGAATTGATCATTTAAATACTGAAATAAGGTGATATACTTACACAATCTCACGAGGGGTCCACAGTATAGCATAGTCATGGTAATCTTGTGTAGGATCAAATCATAGATGAAATTTCATTTCCCTTCCAATTATCTTTCCATCCCCAGTTCCTCTAATATACACATTAGTCTGCAAAGTATATGGCTTATCTGGTGTTGTTCCAAGGAATTCAATATCAATTTCATCATGGTTTCCAAGGCGATCTTCATTGTTTGAAAGCTGTCAAATGTTTGTCAAATTGCACAACATCAAATTTAGTTAGATTAGTTAAACAATTTTACCTCAATAATTTTGTGTACATTTGATAATGTTCTTACATAGAAGGATGTAATGACTCCTGCTGTATAACCAGGTTGGAGCTTCATGGCAGCACCAAAGTAACCGGATTGGTACGGAAGAAGTGACTTGAAACCACTTCCAGTTTCACCATGAATGCAAAGAATAAGCACATAATTCTACTGACAGATTGTATCTAGGACAAGGAGAAGAAAAACAACGGGATGTGCAAGTGCAAGAACCTGAGCTTTTATCAAGCCAGATTGTTAATTGATAATTCTATAATTTATAGAATTATCATGAATTTAATGATATAATTTATCTCTAAATCATTACTATTAGATTCAAATCCCTCATTTATCTGTTAAATTTCTCTCAATGATGTAGGAACTCCAATTGATAAAGAAGTCAAAGATGTGAAGGATTTCAGTTCCAAATTTCATTCAAACACAAGACTTTGTTGATAAAGCTTCATGCATGGATATTTCTACTGGCTGCCAAGAAAGATAAATTGTTGCATTTATCTTTTATGAAGATAAATTATCAAGATGGACTTTTTGCTAAGAATAGAGATAAACAAGGGAGCTGATAAAAGATAAATTTTCTTTGAAGATAAAGATCGAGCCCTATCAGCCAAGATTTTGAGCTAATCATCATCCCCACTGCCTCTATAAATAGCCAGCTTCAGCACCATGAAGAGCAATTCAATCCCACTAGGGGATATAGAGTAGTTTAGTTTTATTCTCTTTGTTTTAGTTTTCAAGTTTTCATCTAAATTTCTTTTGATTTCTATTTTGCAATATTTTAGAAGTTTTGATTTAAATAAAGATTTTTTTATTTTCACTTTCTTGCTATTGATCAAAAATTCTTTTCAATCGTTTGAATAAAATTAGGGTGTGGAATTTTAGTACTTAGTATAACATTCACAATTTCAATCCTCGTGGGAACGATACTCTACTCATCACTTTATTACTTGCTACGGTCCGTACACTTGCGGTACACTCATCGAGAATTCGGTAACAAGTTTTTGGCGCCGTTGCCGGGGATTGAAGGATTTGTTTTGCTAATATTAATACCAAGCATACCTAGTTTTAATTCAAATATTTTTTTATTTTTTTTCCTCTTTGTTACTAATATCTTCTCTTGTTTTTCTTGTGAGGTACATCGGCCTAGTGCATGAACCGTGCATGAGCCGTGCAAGGAGTGGTGAATTGGCTCCCCTTGACCCTGAAATTGAAAGGACTTTACGAAGAATCAAGAAAGGAGAACCAAGAAGACCTTGTTGAAACAAATACCATGGAAGAAGCAGATACCAAGGCTCTTCAAGATTATGCAATGCCTACAGTGAATGGATTCGAGATGAGCATAAGATATCCAACCATTCAAGCAAACAATTTCGAGATCAAACCAGCCATCATCCAAATGATCCAAACTTCTGTACAGTTTGGGGGTTCAATCAATGATGATCCTAATGCTCATCTGAAACATTTTTTACAAATTTGCTCTACTTTTAAGAATAATGGAGTTTCTGATGATGCGATAAGACTGAGATTATTTCCTTTTTCTCTCAGGGACAAAGCGATGGATTGGCTGAACTCATGGGCACCAGGATCAATCACAACATGGGAGGACTTAGTCCAGAAGTTCTTGGCAAAATTCTTCCCACCAGCCAAAACAGTTAAGATGAGGAGTGACATCACCACTTTCATGCAACACGATTCAGAGTCACTTTATGAAGCATGAGAGAGGTACAAAGAGCTCTTGAGAAGGTGTCCTCATCATGGGATTCCAAATTGGTTGCAAGTGCAGATATTCTACAATGGGTTGAAAGGCCAGACCAGAACTACTATATACACAGCTGCAGGTGGTGCATTAATGAGCAAGTCTATAGATGATGCCTACAACTTGATAGAAGACATGGCTGCAAACAGCTATCAATGGTCAACTGAGAGGCTTACACCAAAAACTGCATGTATGTATGAGTTAGATGCACTCACCGCCCTTACCTCTCAAATCTCAGCCTTGACCAAAAAGGTTGATTCTCTTGGAATCAATCAACAACCCAACCCAATTCATTCCATTCAAAACCCTTTCGTAAACTGTGATAATTGTGGGGGTAATCACGCTGGCGATAGGTGTCCTATTCGAGCCGAACAAGTCCAATATGTTTCCCATCCAAATAGAAACCATAACCCATTCTCAAACACCTATAACCCTGGCTGGAGAAATCACCCAAATTTGTCTTGGAATAATAATCAAGGGCAACCATCTAACCTAAGACCTACCTATCCTCCTGGCTTCCATACTCAACCACCACCACCACTTCCACATAATCCTCTACCACAAGTCCCACCACAAGAAAAGAAGCCTTCCTTAGAAGAGATGTTCACCACCATCTTACAAAACCAAGCTGCTTCTATAAAGAACCTAGAAATTCAAGTAGGTCAGATTGCCAATGCCATTAGTAACCGTCCCCAAGGTACCCTACCTAGCAATAATGAACCTAATCCAAGAAGGGAAGGTAAAGAGCACTGTAAATCAATCACCTTGAGGAAGGGTAAAGAAGTGGGTTACATACCTAAAGAATCAGAGGAAGATGTTAGAGTTGAAGTCCAGGCAGAAGAAGAAGATAAGCAACAAAAGAAAATTGAGCAGACTTCATCTCAATCTGGTAAGACCATTGAATCACCTCCTCCACCTATCCCTTTTCCTCAAAGATTCAAGCAAAAGAAGACAGATAGGCAATTTGCTAAGTTCCTAGAGGTATTCAAAAAGCTCCACATCAACATCCCTTTCTCTGATGCATTGGAGCAAATGCCAATTTATGCCAAATTCATGAAGGACATCATCTCTAAGAAAAGGCAAATTGAGGATTTTGAAACTGTTGCTCTTACTGAGGAGTGCAACACCATTTTGCAAAGGAACTTACCACCTAAGCTTGAAGATCCAGGGAGTTTTACTATTCCTTGCACTATTGGTAACTTATTTTTTGATAAAGCTTTATGTGATTTAGGTGCAAGTATTAATTTAATGCCTTTTTCTATTTTCAGGAAACTTGGACTAGGAGAGACTAAACCCACTAAGATAACACTCCAGTTAGCAGACTGGTCTCTCAAGTATCCAAGAGGCATTATTGAGGATGTGCTAGTGAAGGTTGACAAATTTGTCTTTCCAGCTGATTTTGTAGTGTTGGATATGGAGGAAGATCGTGAAGTCCCAATTATCCTTGGGAGGCCCTTTCTGGCAACTGGTAAGGCCCTTATCGATGTGCAAAAAGGAGAGCTCACCATGCGGGTCAATGATCAAGAGGTAACATTTAATCTTTTCTCTGCAATTAAATTCCCAAGTGAGACTGATGATTGTTTTAAAGTGAATGAAGAAGAGAGTATAGTTCAGGGAATATTCATCAATCAACAACCTATGGACACCATAGAAGCAATTCTTGATGAAGAGAAGTCCAATTGTGCTGAGCCCAACGAGTTGGATGAATTCAAAATGCAAGCATATGAGAAGGCTAGACTCTATAAGGAGAGAACGAAGATGGCATGACAAGGAAATAGTGGAAAGACAATTTGAGCCGGGGCAACAGGTTTTACTCTATAATTCTTGTTTGAAGCTATTTCCAGGTAAGTTGAAATCAAGGTGGTCTGGACCATTCATTGTTACTCAAGCATTTCCATATGGAACTGTGGAAATAGGAGCTGAATTTTCAAAGGAACCATTTAAGGTTAGTGGTCAGAGATTGAAACATTATTGGGGAGGAGTGATTGATCGTGGAAAATCGGTTACTGATCTTAATGATCCACCTTGAAGAATGACAGACATAGTTAGGCTGATGACTATAAATCAAGCGCTTCTGGGGAGCCAATCCCAGCATTTTATTGCTTTCTTAGTTATTTCTCTTATTTCTTAGTTTAGATATTTTATTAGTTGATTTCTTTTCTTTATTTTATAGTTGTCAGAGTCCAAGTTTGGGGGAGCGACAAAGGAATTTGGCAAGTTTTGCAGTTTGAGCTTCATTAAAAAAAAAATCAGGGGAGTTTCCTTTATCCTTTTCTTGAATTCTTGAATTTTTTATACGTTGAGGACAATGTATGTTTCAAGTTGGGGGGAAGAGCAAAATTTTTATTTTTAAAGATTGAGCAAAATTTTTTCAATTTTCTTCTGAAATCTTTGCAAAAATTTTGTGTTTTAAAATGGTTTTTACCTTGAAGTGATTATATGTTTGCTTGATAATTCCTTGATATTTAACCATTAATTGAGAATGTTATAGCAAAATGAAATTTATGAATATGAGCAAAGTATGTGAATGAATTCTTTAGTGAATTATCTTTTTGATTGAGATTTTTCCAAACATTGAATGCACAATGTTTCTATCATTGAAGTCATGCATATTTAGGGAAGATTTATGTGAATAGGAATAAACAATAGTCTTTAAAGTTTGTTATTTGTCTAGAATTTGTTCTATCATCTCTCAAGGCGAAATCTTAGAACACACTTAGCTAAAGAGGTGATTTAGGCCATCTTTGGACCGTTTGAGCTTTTCAAGACTACCATGATGTATTTTATCCTTAGTCACCCAATTTGAGCTTAAAGTAGACCTTCTTTCTTGTTTTACCTACATTAATAATTAGCCTAGCCTATAAAAAAAATTCCCATACCCCGTTATATGCATGAGGACTATGTCAAGATGTATTTACAGCTACGCATATATGGAAGAAAGGGTGAAATTCAAAAAAAAATGTTGAAAAAAAGAAAAAGAAAAAAAAGAAATTCAAAAAAAAAGAAATCAAGTTGGGGGAATTATTTGAAAGCTCTTAAAAAGTCCAAGAAAAAGAATGCATGATTAGGGGTTAAGCCTAAAAATCCTATTTCTCCTACCTATTACCCTAGCCATACATTACAAGCTTATAAAGTCCTATTGATCTTTGGCTATGTGTGTCTACATTAGTGGAGAGAAGATGAGAAAAACAAACTTATGGAAGATAACTATTCTTTGAGATCTTTTGATATGTTCATATTTGTATAAATTCAACCGGATTGCATGGACTGAAATGAAGAAACATTTACCACACACACGGAAAAATTTAATTGAATTGATACTCTCTTTTGAATGAGTTTATATATATTTAGCTAATGTTTATGAATTTTCATGGAGTTGTAATGTTTTCAAAATCTTTGGGGAAATTAAAGGAAAATCATTCTTGCAAGTGTATTTGACCTCTAGGTACATTTCTTTGGGAATGTTATTTTGCTCGAGGACAAGCAAAAATTCAAGTTTGGGGGTGTGATAATTCTATAATTTATAGAATTATCATGAATTTAATGATATAATTTATCTCTAAATCATTACTATTAGATTCAAATCCCTCATTTATCTGTTAAATTTCTCTCAATGATGTAGGAACTCCAATTGATAAAGAAGTCAAAGATGTGAAGGATTTCAGTTCCAAATTTCATTCAAACACAAGACTTTGTTGATAAAGCTTCATGCATGGATATTTCTACTGGCTGCCAAGAAAGATAAATTGTTGCATTTATCTTTTATGAAGATAAATTATCAAGATGGACTTTTTGCTAAGAATAGAGATAAACAAGGGAGCTGATAAAAGATAAATTTTCTTTGAAGATAAAGATCGAGCCCTATCAGCCAAGATTTTGAGCTAATCATCATCCCCACTGCCTCTATAAATAGCCAGCTTCAGCACCATGAAGAGCAATTCAATCCCACTAGGGGATATAGAGTAGTTTAGTTTTATTCTCTTTGTTTTAGTTTTCAAGTTTTCATCTAAATTTCTTTTGATTTCTATTTTGCAATATTTTAGAAGTTTTGATTTAAATAAAGATTTTTTTATTTTCACTTTCTTGCTATTGATCAAAAATTCTTTTCAATCGTTTGAATAAAATTAGGGTGTGGAATTTTAGTACTTAGTATAACATTCACAATTTCAATCCTCGTGGGAACGATACTCTACTCATCACTTTATTACTTGCTACGGTCCGTACACTTGCGGTACACTCATCGAGAATTCGGTAACATTAATAAACCCTGGTCAATTCTCTGATGCTGAGGACCCCATAGATTTCTAAACCCTTGATCAAAGGCCACAGAACTAACCATGGAGCTGGGGGAATATCCAGGGGAAGGTGGACCCTGAGCATTGCTTGAGCAAATCATGAGGAAAGCAAGAAACAGTGAGAAAACGGGAGCCATAAAGGGGAGACAGAAAAGAGTAGGCATAGATAGTGCAGACCAGCAGTACTGGAACAAAGGGACTATATGGTTAAATGCAGATTGGGACCAAAAATGGAAGGTTCTGGAATTAGGTTTGTGTTTGGAAGAGTGCTGCAATGCAATTGGTATAAATAAAGAGATATTGAAGGCCTCACCATACAGGTAAGGTGATAAGTTGGTTGATGGGGGAGTTTTTCATGGTGACAAAAACATGGAAAACTGATGAAAAATATGAGGAAAGATTGTTGATCTTGTGATATATCCTCTTTTTTTTTCCGTTTCATTGCTTTTCTGAGAAAACTTGCTACTTCTGTTTGCTCTCTTGGATAAGTAAAGGAAAGAAATGTATTGTGGAGGAATTAATGGAAAGTTTCACAGGCCAGAACAGTTTTGGTTTGATTCAATTTAGTAGCCTAAAAAAATGATGAGAATGATCGATGAATTCTTGGACATATTATAAAAGTAAAATGGTTTTTGACTTTCTTTGGGAAAACGATACTGTGGGAAGATTGTAGTGTGATGCATTGTGATGACTGATGATTGCCTTGTAACTTGTCTTCTATGAACTTCACTATCTCAAATGTGCAATAGTGAACAATCCTCTCTTATATATGTATAATTAGCTTGATTCTCTCTTAGATTAATGAGAATATAATAACAATAATTAAACTAACATGAGGAATGGTATGTTATATGAAATTATCAAAGGAAAATGCATATGGGAATACTTAGTGCAGATTTGTAGATTGATCAATAGTCAACATCTTAGTGCAGAGGTTGGATATGTTTTGATTCAACTCCTATCTGCTAAAGCCTTTCGTATTTCCAGCCCCGTCAAACTTGTTTGCTAATTCTTCAATCTTTGCCTTCATAGGCAAGATGATTGACTTAGGGCCTGTATTTTCAATCACACATTTGTGTTTAAAAGGTCATTGAACTTGTTGGATATTTTGATATTTCTAAAAGGACTTTTACCATATTTATTTTTTATTTAATTATTTTTCAGTATTTAACCTTATTTGAATAACTAGTGTTTTGGTTTTTCTAAAACTTTGACAAGATTTGTTTTAGATTTAATTAAATATTCTCTCAGATTTAGTCAAAATCCTATCTTGATTTTCTCCCGATTATGTGCTTATTTAATTATGATTTTATTATGATTTTATTACGATTTCCTACAGATTTTCTACACCCATTTTTTACTATAAATAGAGGGTTACGGAATATAGCTTCTTGACTCTCTCACAACTTTCTCAGCTTCTTCACTCTTTTTTCTTTTCCAACTGAGTTAAAATAATATTCTTTCTTTTTTGCTGTTCATGTTACCTAGACAATCCCAAAAGAGCCTGTTGAATCCTAGGGGATTACACCTGTTGGTGAAATAATTTTTAAGGACAGTGCGATTGCAGCACGCCTTAGGCTGTTATACTGCTGTTTGTTCCTTCTAACTACAACAATCTTAAGGATTATTTTCCAAAAACATCGTCAAAATCCCAAATCTAAAACGCCTCAGAGTTGCTCTCTTATTTTAGAATCTGAAAAATGAGTTTCAATAGAAGTAGAAGCTTGACACGTGATAAGAGATTTCGAAGCATTGAACACGTTTCTTACCGTGATGCACCGTACTCTAGGGACCACCGCAATCATCGAGGTAAAAGGTACAAGCAAGTAATGTACATTTATGTTAGGTGGCATATTGTTAAATTAAATCATTAAGAGTTGTATGATTTAATTGCAGAGTTTAAATGTCTTTGAGGATTATATATACAATGATTTAAATTGATTTATGGTATAAAGAAAATGAAAAATAATATATATGATTATATTTTGTAAAAATTGAGATATAATCCCATGATCTGATAATACTTAGTATGTAATAATTTGCATAGATTTGAGATAATGAAAATTGATTATGCAATGATGGAATTTAATAAGTAATGATGGCATTGTGATGAAATGAATATGGGTAAATCCATAGATTGAATTATTTAATAATCACTTGATATTTTGAACATTGTGGACTTACTGTGAATATTTAGTGAAGTAATTTTTAAATGTTTATGGGATACTAAGAGGACCATGTAATGGTGAGGGTCTTAGTATTGGCACTTAGATGTAAATGTGATTAAAATAATATTAATATCTTGTGAAATAAATGTATACAGCTAGAATTAGATGACGATGCAGTTTAAAAGGTCATGTGATTATGGCACTAGGGATAATTATAATTACACCATTATAATGCTGATTTTAGGTTAGAAATCACTCTAGGTAGACTCCACGGGCTAGTTAGGCCTGCATTGTATGTCAATATGATTATGCATTTCATGAATGCAACTTTGCATTGAAATCCGCTTGTGTTTTCTACTATTGTTTTACAAAAGTATAAAATCCAATCTATATGCAATGTGAAAGTGATTACTCTGACAACTTTGCTAAAGTGTTTTGCTATTATGTGACAACTGTTCAGAGCATGTTTTATGTACGCTAATGCTTTCAAACTACATGTGTTTATACGATGTAAGCTTTGGCTATATAAACTTTGTTTTAAAGTTGTCTGTGCATGGATTTTGATACTTGAGGCTTATGGCGCTGTTATGTGCCTATGTGGCACTATGTTATGCCTATGTGGCATTATGATGTGCTTGTATGGCACAGTGATCTACCTATGTGGCACTGTGTTATGCCTGTGTGGCATTTAGGCGACTGTATATGTATATGTGTCATGGAATCCACTTGTGTGGCAATGTATATGGGTCTGTAAGTTGTCCGACAACTAGTCGAGACACGTACCTCAGCTACTAGATGATCACTGGTGCTAGGATGATTAATGATCATGAGATATTTGAGAAGTACCATGAACTATGGTATGTTATATAATGGATTTCCTACTGTATCAGAAGGATACAGTGATGCTAACTGAATTTCAGATTCAGATGAGACAAAATCCACTAGTGGCTATGTCTTTACCCTTGGTGGGGGTGCTATTGCATGGAAATCAGCCAAACAAACTACTATAGCTAAATCCACTATGGAATCAGAATTTATAGCTTTGGAGTTGGCTGGTAATGAGGTTGAGTGGTTGAGAAACCTCTTAGCTAATATTTTGTTGAGTTTAAAACCAACATCTTTTGTGTATATGTATTGTGATTGCCAAGCGGCAATAGCCATTGCAAAGAACAAAATCTTCAATGATAAAAATAAACACATTTGTTTGAGACATTATATGTTAAGCAGCTACTGAAAGATGGTATTATATCAATTGATTATGTGAAGTCAGAAGTGAATTTGGCCGATCATTTGACAAAACCTTTAGGGAGAAAGTTAATATTTGAAACATCGAGGGGAATGAGACTTTAGCCAATTTGAGATTAATGGTGATGGTAACCCAACCTTTGTGATTGGAGATCCCATGAATAAGGTTCAATGGGTAATAACAAGTCACTGCTATTCCTGCTAGCACTAATAAATTTGTCCATTCATATGATGTGTGTAAGTGCTAGATTGCATGAATTTGAGAGGATGAGCTAAAGCTCTTAATGTTTTTCATATCCCTTATGGGTGGTGTATGTCATTGCAGTATACACTTGATGAAAACACCTATGTGAGTGTGAAGTGGGGCCGCTCCTATGAAATTGTGACATAATTTCTAGAGCACTTATGAAATAACCAGGCACGCGCATGGCCTATTAGCATAAAACGGCGTCGAACAGTAAAGAATTGTGAAAGTATAGTGTGATTAATAAGACCTTTATTTTATAATAATGAGTTATTGGTTCAAGAAGCTAAAACCTTCACCAATTACTTAGTAAAATAAGTTTTATTATTCTAGGTCTGGTTCAAGTCCAGAAGACACCAGATACGAAGCATTATACTTATAATTAACTCAGCAAAATATTTTTTCTTTCAAAAGTCTTTTTGAAATAGGTGGGGGATTGTTGGATATTTTGATATTTCTAAAAGGACTTTTACCATATTTATTTTTTATTTAATTATTTTTCAGTATTTAACCTTATTTGAATAACTAGTGTTTTGGTTTTTCTAAGACTTTGACAAGATTTGT
This sequence comes from Heritiera littoralis, assembly GCA_031772115.1. Lineage (NCBI taxonomy): Eukaryota > Viridiplantae > Streptophyta > Magnoliopsida > Malvales > Malvaceae > Heritiera > Heritiera littoralis. The sequence goes on along the minus strand of JAPDPK010000024.1, from coordinate 1,365,098 downwards.
TTTAGATTTAATTAAATATTCTCCCAAATTTAGTCAAAATCTTATCTTGATTTTTTCACGATTATGTGCTGATTTAATTATGATTTTATTACGATTTCCTACAGATTTTCTACACCCATTTTTTACTATAAATAGAGGGCAACAAAATACAGCTTCTTGACTCCCTCGCAACTTTCTCAGCTTCTTCACTCTTTCTTCTTTTCCAACTGGGTTAGAATAATATTCTTTCTTTCTTGTTGTTCCTATTACCTCGGCAATCCCAAAAGAGCCTGTTGAATCCTGGGAGATTACACCTGTTGGTAAAATAATCCTTAAGAACAGTGCGATTGCAGCACGCCTTAAGCTGTTATACTGCTGTTTGTTCCTTCTAACTACAACAAAACTAGCTAGCCTTGCCGACACTAGCTAGTCAGGAAAATGATTCAATCTCAGTATGGGGTAACTGAAGAACTCGAGACTTTCTCATGCAAGTGGAGTTTGTGTACTGAATTTTCAAGGAGACACATGGGAGCAAAGTAGTTGTCAAACTGTGGATATAAGTTGTGAAAATTCAAACTTGTTGAACTACTTGTGATTGAACAGGCAGTCTTGAATAGATATAATATTCCTGGTTTGGTTTTCATGCTTGCTCTGATCAGTAGGTGACAACTGACAACTTCTCCAGGCTACCTGCTCTTTGCATGCTGGCCAATAATGAATCTTATATTATTTTCATCATTCTCTCTTCAGAGCTTAAATGAGCAAATTGGACAGTTTTAAGTTGATAAAACTGATTAATATAGTGATGTTGATTAATTAACTTTTTCAACAGGAAATCAAAGCCAATGACTGGAACTGACCAAAGCTGTTTATCAGGAGATGTAATCCGAAGAGATGGATTTCATTGCCGCTTGGATGGGAAAGTAGAAACCATGGTTGCTTGGAGCCATGCATGAACAAAAGATATAATCAGAGGACATTATCAGCAAACTCAAGAGTTGGTGGAATGATTTTTCAGTTAAACACTAACTAAGAAACAACATAGTTGAGACCCGCACCAACACGTAATCCGCTGGATTCTAGAGGTGCTCTCATAACGTAGCACTTCTCATGTTTCAGTTGGTGATCACTCTGATATTATTTGCAGAGATTTGTATTTTGAAGTTCTCACAATTTTGTCTCAGAAAAACGCCTTTTGTTGGACAAATTCGTAGGACTTTCAAGTCAAAGTTTTGATTCCTCGATTAAGACTTGTCTCCTGGCTATGGAGAAACAGTAACAGTAGCATCGGGGTCTGATTTCAGTTCATACTTCATGCAAAATCTGGTGTGGTTGAATAATCAGATCATGAGGCATGAAATTCAGGATTAAGAACTATGCTGCAGAGTGCAGCCGCTTGTATGCTAAAGGCAACAGGGTGAAGCAACAGAAATATATAGTTAAGTGACAGAGTCTGAACATATATACATGGTTTTCCAGGAAGCAATAATTGCCTAGGGTCTTTTACATATCATTCAAAATCAAACTGAAAGTTACATGCGCTCAGCAAATTTCAACAAGGCAGACATCTTGTCCTATATTAGCTGCTGAGAACTTAATTACTAACTGTTTTAATTGACAGATATCAATTCAAACTTTAATTTTGCTATCTAATAATTTCCAAAGACCTCGAACAAAAAAAAAATTAATTTCCAAAGACATGTTTTTCCGACACTTACATATCTTTGCATGAAACTGCCTCTTTCTTAGAATATATATACTATGAAAAGGTTGACAAAGCTGTCATTTCGAGTGCTTGGCAGGCGGTGGCCAAGCTCATGATTGAATGCATGGGACCTTTTCGAACACCAACAAACCAAGAAAGCTTGAATGATCAATAACCCAAACCCTCAAACCATTGAAACTTATGCATGTTGAACAGATCCAGGCACTTATACGGGTTTGGCATTAAAAGCAAATCATTTTCCAAACTTTCAATGTCAACTGTTACTGCCAAAAGAGATAAACGAAATGTGGATCAACAACCGTACTCTTCCTGACGAAAAACAAGTAAGCAGTTCTTGCGGCTAATGATCAAACGAAACTGGTTCATCACTGTTCTGGAAAAGCAACCGGTAGTAATGATTTGTTAATCCATTTGTATATGGGTTCTAAGTCGTTAACAATAGCCCAAACTTTGGGTAAATATAAGCCCAAATGTAACAAAGATTCTCAAGTTTGTCCATGCAGCAATTGGGCCTGCCTTATCCAATCTCGGACGAACAAAAGAAAAGAATTGACCGGTTAACGGTCTTTCATGGTCATGAAATATCAACGAAGAAGAAAAAGATTTGTTTTTGATCAAACGATCTGATCGGAAGGGAAAATAATGGAGAAGGTGATGAACATGATAAAGCCAAAGCCAAATCCACAGCAGCAATTAAGAGATTGGCAGCGTAGGCTCCGCCAGGAATGCCGCAACATCGAGCGCCAAATCAGAGGCAATTTCCTTTCTTCTTGTTCATCTATTATTTTGTTGGAATTATGAATGATGGATTTGGGGAATGTGGATTGATGGGTAGAGTTAAATTTGATATATTTTAAATCGGGTATTGGATTCTTAGTTCAGATATTCAGAGAGAAGAGAAAAATGTACAAAAAGCTATCAGAGATGCTGCCAAGAGAAATGACATGGTTTCTGCCAAGGTACTTGATTTTTTTAAAAAATTTAATTAGTTTAACTTTCTGTTGATAAAGTGGTTTTTTTTTTAATGATGATGATGAGCTTTCAAGTTAATTTGGTTGTTAGTATTCAAGAAGATATACTAAAAGATGTTAATTTTGCTGCATATTCCTTAGTGCATTGGACATGTGTTTATGTATGTGTCATACTTAGTTCTTAAGTGAAGAAATTACTGGATGAATTTGTAAAGTATTATTCATAAATCCTTGAATTGTGTTGAATACCATTATGCATCGAACACATTTGTGGAGTTGTAGGCTCTTGCATTCAGTTCTTATTGTTGATTGAAAAATTGAAATAATCATTTTTGCCTTTCATTTTCATTTCTTTTGTGTATTTCAGGCACTTGCCAAAGAAATGGTGAGATCAAGAAGAACAGTCAATCGTCTATATGAAAATAAGGCACAAATGAATTCAATATCGATGCATCTTGGGGAAAGTGTAGGTATGATGTTTTACATTTTTAAGTTTACATTTCTGTTCTGTTTTTATGCACTTTATTATATCAAGGAATGGTAAGATCACCATGCTTGCTTGTGTTCATCAATATATCTCTTACACTCTTGTGTTCTAATTTTTGATAATGCTTGTCTTCTATGGTTAATCTGCTCATTGTGTTCTAATTTTTGGTTCAACTACTTGTTTCTTCAAACCATTGCAGCAATTGCCCGTACAGTTGGACATTTGTCCAAGAGTGCTGAGGTTATGAAGCTTGTCAATAACCTTATGAAGGCTCCAGAAGTGGCTGTCACAATGCAAGAGTTCAGCAAAGAGATGACTAAGGTTTCGTTACTACTTACTTTTGATCTTAATTACCAAGGAAAATATAGATAAATGATTACCTCCCATTTGAGCAGAACACTAGACAAGATAACTTTGGGTAAATTTCAGCCTGAATATAGAAATTACCAAGGAAAATAGAGATAGTGGTCAGCCTACTATCTCTTTAATACCATGATAATATGCCTGCTTTCTAAAAAGAGATGTAATGTACTCATCAGATAGTTATTTTCTGCGTTGTAGGCGGGGGTTATTGAGGAGTTTGTCGACGAAGCTCTTGACAATGCACTGGACTCTGAGGATATAGAAGAGGAGATAGAAGAAGAAGTTGACAAGGTCTTGACAGCAGTTGCTGGTGAGACTGCTGCACAGCTTCCAGAAGCAGTCAGGAAGGAGAAGATGAAGCAGCCAGCACAGGCAGCACCACAGGAGGTTTGTTTGGAGCAGATGCTTTTTAATATATCTCTGGCTGCTCTTTTCTCGTTAGAACCTGATGAGTTTGATACTTTTTTCCTTTTTTTCTTTTTAATACTTTACAGGAAGAAGTTATAGCCGAAGGTGTTGATGACGAGGAAGAACTAGAAGAAATCAGGGCTCGACTTGCAAAAGTTAGGTCATAAGTCAAGCATTTAGCTTTCCCTGTTCTCCTCGCTTAATGCAGAAATGGTGATGATGCTGACTAGTAAGCTGCCTCTGGGTTCCATTGCATTTGCCCCAGGCAGGACCCAAAGTTAACACTTTGAGAAAGCAACTTTCTGTTTAATGTGTTACAAACATGATATCTGTAAATCCGCACATTGTAGCTATTATCATGTAATGCCCTCTATTGTTATTCAGTCATTCCCATGTGCAAGATCTGCATTATACTAAGAGAATTGATGTGTTGAAACTCTTTGTATATTCTCTATATATTAAGTAGGAATAAGCCATTTCTGGGAAACCATTTGCATAATTTGTTGTACTTCTCTGTTAAGTAATCTTTTCGATCATCCAAAAAGCACGAACCTGCTACAAGATGTACATTAGCATTTGAAGAGCAGAAACAAATCAAAGATTGCAAATAATTACATGTGAAAGAACTAGCAAAAGATATTTTGAGGAATGAGCCACTTCTGACAAAGCTCAACATTGACTTGGTCTCCTGCTATACATTTGTAACTGTGTTCAATGCTGATTTTCGCACAAATCAAGTAACTTATGCAGAATCATTTTCATTTCATCATGTATAATGATAGGGTGAAAAAGAAAGCTAAGTTGCCAAATTAATATGGGGAGAAGAGCTGACAATGACATTTTGCATTTGTTGAAGAAAAAATAAAGCTATTAGTATTAGAGGCTGTGATCTTTCTTAAATGATGCATGCAGGATTGCAAGTGCAGAGAAACAATACATTTATGATTCAACCATGGCTTGAAAAAGTCAGGTGAAACAGCTGAGTGAAGTAGCTTATACTGAATATGCAATTGCTGCATGTAAACTTGTTCCTTGTTGAACAGGCCAGTCAGCACCAATTCCTACAAAATCTATTAACTAGCCTCTGATATTAAACAAATACAAACTCAGTTCAGGAAATCTGTCAAATTGAAAAGATGGTTCATTCTTTTGGCGAAAAAGATATGACTTAAATGCTTCACGAGATGGCATGACCAATAGAGACAGTTTCCTTTCCATTGAGGAAAAGCCTATGGCTCTAAATCTTACCAAGGGTGGTTTTAACCCTGCATATTTGTCAATCTCGTCACCTAAAAACGAAAATTTCATTTCACAATTTATGTTCAACACGTCAAATATAATTTTTTTAGTTTTTGTCATATTCATATATAATTTTTATCAAATTTTAACCTATTACCTTTATTTTACTCGTGTCGTGTCACTATGTTTTGTCCAACATTACCAAGTCTTGCATGAGAATAAACAAGAACTATTTCTCTGCAGAAATATCAGGTTCCTTCATGTTTTTGGTGCGAACAGTATATCTTCCATCAGCAATGTGAGATGTCATTGACTCATTTTGCAATTAAAAGTTAGCAGAAACTAAAAGAATCTGTTCAAAACAAATCCCCAACCCCAACATGACACTGCACGTTTTACAAATGCCATATACATACAACTCTTTACGTTTCATGATCTTATAAATTTCTTGGTTTCCTAACCGTTTCTTTCACATTCTTTGCAGTTAACGAATCCTTCCTTCCAAATTTTGCAGTCATCTCCTGCATTTCACTTTCTTGGTGTCTTATAGACCGAAAGAAGAAAGTTAAGTAGATTTCAACGACGGTTCCAATATTCCTACTACCAAACAAATCATATAGCTATCATACACCAGATATATTATTGCATGAAACAGATAAATGTCAGCTTATCTTTCATATCATTCTTAATAATTCATATTAAATACCTTAAATAAGAGAATGATTCCTGTGTTGTAATAAATAATCATATTGTCACTGGAGTTGGCACAAGTGGTTACTATTAAATGCTATATGCAAAACATTCAAGTTCAAATTCACACGATCTTCCATCGATAAACGATTTGTAAATTCAAAAAATTCTCCGTCTAATGAATCTAAACCATACATTATATATGGCTTCTAAAGTTGGGTTGTGTGAAGACTAGCGCATGGAAGAGAATCCATAAAATGAGGCAGTTGAGTTCACTTTGTAGCCATCAATGATCAGCCACATACTTCTAAAGTTAGGGAATACATATAAAATGGGTCCCAGTAAGTGTCTTTAGGAAGATCACATGTTCCTTTCATTTCATTTTTCAATTCAAACACTGTTTGAAGTCAAATGTTTTGTCATGGAGGCTGCTTTTTTATTAGGCTTTAGATGTCTTGCACACAACATTGTTGTTCTAACCTTGTCTTAAAAGCCCAATTTCCTATTCTTGAATGGGAAAAGAGAGAATCTGTTACAATTAGGTTCATGAAACAATAATTTTAGATAAAGAAGAAAACATGAATCCTGTACACAAGCGCCATTATTCATATCAAACAAATTCATGAAGCTAAAGATAATATAAGACAAATTCGAAGTAATCTTTGAATTTTATTATTCGAGCCAATTTTTTAATAGTACATTTTTATTCAAAGTTACAATCATAATCAACATATTACATTTCATGAATTGGTAACTTGATAAATTGGTAAATACAAATGATAATAACAAACTAAACAAATAACAAATAAATTAACTCGAACTTACACTCGATAAGACTCGAACTTGAGACTTCAAAATCTCAAGACCTCTTCTTTTCCATTGAGCCATGGTTTCATTGGCATTCGAGCCATTTTCTTTCCTTTAATATGGAGAAGAGAATGCTTTTATGCTTTAATTAATTCGTGAAATACCAAAGTGGGAGGTTGGAGAAAAAGTGCGGTTAGTGGGGTGTATAAGGAAGTTATAGAAACTTATTGTGTCACTATAGTTACCTTTGCTTGTTAATGAGAAAATAGTTGTTCAAATTATTAAGTTCTGTTAATGTTAATCATTAACATAAATAATTCGGTTATTAAAATAAATTTTTTATATAAAAAAATTTGTAATCTAAAAATAAAGGGAACGGAAGTGCTAGAATATCTAATGAAACTTACTTCCTAAATGCCTTGGATGAATCAACTAGATCAAACTCTGTTACTAAGATTTGAGCATGCAAATAACTAAGGCTTTGCTTGGTATGGTGAAAAGAAAGGGGTGAGAAAAGAAAATTAGTTCATCAAATGGTTAAGCTACAAAGTAGGAAAGTTATTATGAAACATAATCATTTGATTAACTAATTTTCCTTCCTTACCCTTTTTTTTTTCATCCTATCAAGCAAAGTCTAAGTGCGAAAGGTTCAATATTTCAATATTATCATTAGTTTCACACAAAAGGAGAGAAAGGAAAAGTCAGAATTAGATTACATCTTTGCTGACACAATTAATAAAAAATTATGGGATGCTTGGAATGTTAATAGAGTTATCTTAGAGTAGGTTGCAAAAAGAAGTAAGAACTGATATTTTGTCTTAGCAAAATCGTTGAATTGTTGTATTGTAGTAGAATTCTACCACCTTGGATAAATGAAAATATAAGTTATCCAAGAAAGAAACGCTGGTGATCATTAATTATCTTTTTCTTTGTATTTGGGGTTTGATCAAACTCTATATAAACCTAACGAGACTTGCCTGCATCCATCTCCCAAGAACATAACCCCACAACAATGGTCTCAGCTTTCCGTCAGAAACTCCTTTTACTTTCTGCTCTTCTGCTCTTTTCAGCATTCTTGGCTAAAGCTGTTTCCCTAAGGGAGAACCAACTTCACTTATCTCCCACTTCTAGCCTGGCAAAGCTGCAGGCAAACAAGCTCATAAGAGGACTTAACTTGTTCCCAAAAGATGCTGCTAATGCTGGAATCAATGATCTTACAGTTGAGGAGACTTCGAAGATTGTTGAAAGGCAATTCAGCTTCCAGGCGCTTGGTGCTCCAGGGCCTTCTGTTCAAGAGTTTGGTCACCATGCTGGATACTATAAACTTCCACATGCCAAAGCTGCAAGGTAAGCCATGAGCCCTAAATCATATATACAATATTCTGTTCTTGGATCATGTATATGTGAGTATTAGTTTTTATCTTTTGGTGGAAAATAAATCGTGGAGCATTGCATGTTTCCGGAAGTATTTTTGTCTATCTAGACTAGAGATATCAACTTTATTCCATTTATTCTTTGAATTGATAAAAATGCCTTCTGTTTTCTAAACTGATTATGGATTCTCTCCCTTCTCGAATTTGGCAGAATGTTTTACTTTTTCTTCGAATCAAGAAACAGCAAAAATGACCCTGTAGTGATTTGGTTGACTGGAGGTCCAGGATGCAGCAGTGAACTGGCATTGTTTTACGAAAATGGTCCTTTCCATCTTGCTAAGAACTTGTCTCTTGTGTGGAATGACTATGGCTGGGACAAGGTATCTGATAGAACTTGTCTCGCACTTGGATTGTTTTCAAATCACGAAAACAATCTCTTTATCAATAGAGAAGGAAGGCTGAATACATGTGACCGTCTTGCATACGGGATTTGCCCTCTTTACTCTTATTCCATCTTCTCAATCCATATTTTATTGACACTTGACAGGCATCAAACATTCTGTTCGTAGACCAACCCACTGGAACTGGCTTCAGTTATACTTCAGATGATAACGACATTCGTCATGATGAAAATGGTGTCAGCAATGATCTGTATGACTTCTTGCAGGTCTGCTTGTTTCTTACTTATGTTCTGACATTTCCTCCATAACAGAAATAGTTCAGAGTTTATCAAACTAAACCCTTCAGCTCAGAATTCAGTAAACTGTTTATGTACTCTCAGGAATTTTTCAAGCAGCATCCTCAGTACGTTAAGAATGACTTTTACATAGCTGGAGAATCATATGCTGGACATTATATTCCTGCTTTTGCTGTTCGAGTTCACCAGGGAAACAAAGCAAAAGAGGGAATTCATGTCAACCTGAAGGTAATTCATCTATACCATATGAATATGGATCTTTCTTCTTGATGTTCTGGATTTAGATTAACTTTTAAAGGTTGTTAAACAGGGTTTTGCCATCGGTAATGGGCTTACAAATCCTGAAATCCAGTATCAAGCATACCCAGATTACGCATTGAACACAAGTTTAATTACACAATCTGATTATGTCAGAATCAAGAAGTTCGTTCCATCTTGTGTGCGGGCAATCAAAAGCTGCGGTACTTACACTTATCTCTTAGAACAAACTCAATATCTCTATGTTTTCTTCCGCAATTTGGCATTCATGTTGAACAACCATTTCTGCATTTCAGGCTCTGATGGCGGAGATGCTTGTGTGGATTCATATGAAATCTGCAACGATATATTTAATCAGATCATGGGGACCATTGGTAATTTAAACGTAAGATAGCACAACATTTATTAAATTTCCATTGTGAAGGAACACCAAAGTAGAAATCACCATTCTCTTATCTTTGATTTACAGTACTATGACATCAGAAAGCAGTGCGAAGGAGACTTGTGCTATGACTTCTCGGACGTGGAGACATTCCTGAATCTGAAACCGGTTAGGGAAGCACTCCGGGTTGGAGACATCGACTTTGTGTCATGCAGCAGCGTAGTCTATGAAGCCATGATTATGGACTGGATGAAGAATTTAGAAGTTGGCATTCCAGCTCTTCTTGAGGATGGCATCAAGTTGCTTATATATGCTGGAGAGTATGATCTTATATGCAACTGGCTTGGTGAGACTCTTCCTCTAACAGCCCCATTTTGAAGAAAATAATAGATTGTTTACTTTGCTTGCTAAGCTAATGCATTATTCACTCATGGTAGGAAATTCCAAGTGGGTTCATGCTATGAAATGGTCCGGACAGAAAGAATTCAGATCAGCTCCCATGGTTTCCTTTGTGGTTGATGGTGTAGAAGCTGGAAAACTGAAAAGCCATGGTCCTCTCTCTTTCCTCAAGGTCTGAAACTCTGAATCATCTGCTATTTCTCTCTTTCACTCTTAATTGTCCTCGTGCAATTCAGCCTTCTAATGCGGATGACCTTTCTCTGTTGCAACCTGAAAAAACCAATAATGGCAGGTTCATGATGCGGGTCACATGGTTCCAATGGATCAACCAAAAGCTTCATTGCAGATGCTGCAGAGCTGGATGCAAGGGAAACTAACCTCGTCCGAGACAGCTGAGAGAATCGCTCCAAAGTAGTGACCCCACTGATTATGACAGAGTTTGTTCATCAATGTCGAGTCAGGCACTGATGCATTGTAAAATTAAATTATGATTTTCTACAAGCTTCATTGTTTTCAGCAGTCCACGTAACATTATCCAAGAAAATGAGATTACAGTGACTAATCAAATGGATCCACCGTTGTGCTTGCAATTACTGACATACATCTACTTTATCAGGCAAGAAGCAAAAGTTGATCAATCCAATTGCCCTTGAGCTTAATTTGCCACTATTCGATTAACAAGCACCACAAACAGTACAGATTTGCTATCTAGATGAATAATTACATTGTTTATAGAATAACAATAGACAGCAGCAACTCTAAAGAAGCTTTCTTTTGCATTCCTCTGCACATTGAAAACATAGAGATACATGCAGCAGAGGATCCCACTAGATTAATCCCTCCAAAATGTACATATATATATATATATATATATATATATATATATATATATATATATATATATATACACACACACACACACAAGCGCGCACAGATATATTCTAAAATATCCGGACCCAGACTACTAAGCAGATTTATCTCCGTATAGCACTGGATATAATTCTTCTAAGGTCTTAATTACCGGTTTAAAATCAGTTCTCAAAGGAACAACATTGGTCATACGAAGATGATCAGCTTTAATCCTTTTTGGTCCGTTCAAAGTGACGTCGAACATTTCCCCCTCCAAAACCTTACTAGCATTTTTTGCTGCATAAACATCAAACAAGCCAAAAATAAAAACAGAAATTGGCAAGAAAACAAGAAACACTACTTCCCATAATCAGAAACCAAGGCCTCCAAACAAACACGAAATGAGCTTTAAAAGTAACAGTAAACAAAAGCAAGAAGCATACCAGCATAAGGATTTAAGGTTGCAAAGTCAAAAAATTCCTGGGCAGAACAGCCAAAGATGACTTTAGCAGCTTTATCAAAACATACTACATCTAGAACCTCTGTGTCGGTTGCAATCGAAAACTGCCGAAACACAAAACATGAGTTACAAGACAAACACATAACACTTAGCAGTAATAATAACGAGGATTGACAGACCAGAAGGCGGAAGAAGCGCTTGTAGGGGTAGGGGTAGCGGCGACCGTTGCATTTAGTGCTGTTGCAGGGAGATTGCGAAGGGCTTTCGGGGAGAGCCGTTTCGCAGTTAGAACAAACTTTGTAAGAAAAGCTGGATTGATCCATTGATAGAATCGTGCATGTCAACGTTTTTGGCTCATCACTTTCCATCCTTTTTCTCTCTCTCTCTCTCTAGGGTTTCTCTTCTTCAGTTTCTCACTCCGTCACTCGAGCATCTCAGAACAGAAACTCCCGCTTTTCTTATTTTATGTTCTCCTCGCAGTGTTTATGCTTGAGTTTCTTGTAATTTAGCATAAAATTATAACTGAAATAATTAATGGATTCAAATCAAATTAAAATTAATTAATCAAAATCCACTTAAATTGCTGTAACCAAAAATATCCACTTAAATTGATCGACTCAATTGATTTTTAATTAAAACTAAATTCATAACATTGAGTAATTTTTTATATCAATATTTTAAAATTGATAGCTCATCAAATTAATGAAATAACCGTTTTCCCTAATTAATTAATCTTGAAATCAAATAAACTAAATTAAGTTAATATATTTTTATTAATTTCAAACGGTTAAATAGATTACAACATCATAATACTCATTCTTGGTAGTCACCCCTAGTAATTAGTACTTGGTACAAGCTAAAATAAAAGAAATTTTTACAAGGAGCAAAATTCCGAGAATGAAAAGGCGAATTCAATTCATAAGGTCTCGCATTATGAGATGAAAGATTATACGGACACAGTCTTTCCTCCGTATCAATAGAGAGACTATTTCTATGTTTACGTAACTTCATCTTTGCATTAACTAAAAAACTATTTTAGTAATTTAAATTTATGATCTCCAGAACATAAAAGAACAACTTTTATTATTGTACGAAGACTCGCCTTTAGAAGATGTCGTAAATTATGTATCAATAAGTTGTACTATAGTTCTGAACACTTATTTGTACAACAATTGCAGCTTGCAATTACATATACTGCACTGTGGCAGTTCGGGAATGATTTAATGGAACTTGTCGAAGGACTTGACTACCGTTGATATATGCTTGTGAGGTTGTATTAGATGCAAGGCTCAAAATGGAAAATCGATCCATATGGATCCCCAGATAAGAAATCAAAGGGTCTGCTCGAGAATTGTCGATGACAAACTTCAAGTACTGAGATTGAACCGTTGGAAATTGCAGCAACCTTTTGAATCCTACTGTTGTGCCATTAATCACAGTCTTCCATCCACCTCCATTCAGGACCTCAAGATGGAACTCAACGATACGTTGCCCCATCTGAATCGGCTCTTGAACTTGCAAAACATTAAAAGAAACTGATTCTTGAAGGTCTAAATATAAGACCCAATCACTTTGGTGCTCTGCAGGAGCCCAATAGGTGTAAATGCCTTCTTCAAGGACATTATAGGGGCTGAACTGAAAATTATCATTGCCTCCTCGTACACTGCTGGGTTTTAGGAGAGCAGTCTTGGCCAAATTATTCAAGAATACCGACCTCTGAAGCTCCTTGAATTCTTGGAGTACTTGTATATCTTCCTCGGAAATAAGACCTGAAGAATTCGGAGGCACATTTAGCAGCAAAAGGCAATTTCGACCAGCTGATCTGTAGTATATGTCAAGAAGCTTCAATGCCGACTTTGGAGCTTCAGATGCATGCCAAAACCAACCCGGCCTGATTGAGACATCACACTCAGGAGGCAACCAGTCATGACCATGAGGGTCTCCTCCTTGGGAGTATCTGTTAGATAATCAAACATATTACAATGAAACTTGGGTTCTAGCTTGGCTCTGAGAAGAATGAAAAGAAAAAGAATAGAAATCAGCTCGTTAATGATTCAAAGCAAGAGTTTGGGGCTTGTTGTTAGCAATGGCATAACCATCAGGATGCGGATGGCAATACAGTTTTGAGCAAACTAATCAACTTTGGAAAGGTGAGAAAGTAAATATTCTTACTGAGGATCAGTTCCACCAATTGCGGCATTGCTTTGATTGAAAAGAGACCAACAAGAAGAACCAGCAACACCAGCCTCATCGCCAATCCACCTTGTGTCAGGGCCAGCATCAGAGAAGATGACAGCTCCCGGTTGGAGCTGTCGAATTATACTAAACCAAGCATCAAAGTAATACTCCATATCCTTCTCCCCCTCCCCCTTTGCTCCATCCAACCATACTTCCTTGATATCTCCATACCTGCTTAAATTTGAGGGGGGAATTTAACAATTTCCAATTCTCAACTCACAAAAAACTTGAAATGGAGCAAAACCATGAACACAGGACTCACTCAACAGCATAATTTAGAATGAGAGAATTTAAAAGTACAGAGGCTCAAACAAATAAAAATAAAAGAAAAAGTCAATGTAGAACATAAGGATTGCCTAGTAAGTGTTGACATTAGAAAATTAACAATATCAACAAGCACAAAGAATGCAAAACATAACCAAAGATTAGAAACAAAATCAAGATAAGCAAAAAAAAGGAGAGAACTCAAAGTCCAAAGACCAAGCAAAACAATCAATTACCTAGTCAATAACTCAACCATCTGCCCCATGTAAAATTCATTGTACTCCACAGTCTTCCCATAGGAACTCTCATGTCTATCCCATGGGGACAAATAAAGCCCCAAAGAAACCCCAGTTTCCTTAGCAGCCATAGCCAGCTCAGCAACAACATCGCCCTCCCCATTTCTCCAAGGACTCGACTTGACAGTATAATCCGTGTATTCGCTTGGCCACAAACAGAAGCCGTCATGGTGCTTTGCTGTAAGGATCACCCTGGAAAACCCAGCTTCCTTGGCTACATGGACCCACTGGGAAGCGTTTAGTCGGGTCGGGTTGAATACAGATGGGTTGGCATGGCCCGTTCCCCACTCTGAGTCAGTGAAAGTGTTGGGTCCAAAGTGGAGAAACAGGGCCATCGAAGATAGTTGCCATTGGAGCTGACGAGCTGAAGGGAGGGGTAAAATGGGCAAAGGGGGTGGTATTTTGAGAGCAGAATGAGGAATGACGCTGAAAAACAGGTTGATTAGGATTGTTAAAGTGTGTACTGAAATGGGTTTTGTAGAATTTAAGGTTTGAGTTTCCTTTTTGGAGCCATTGATGTTGTTGTTGATGCTTCTGCTGTCTTTGTTCATGGTTAATGACAGGAACCGGAAGAGAAGTCTGAAAGTGGGGGGTCTGGTGTTAGAACTAAAAAGTGTTAAATCTGGGAGGACTTTCTCTGTTGTCTGCAGTGAATCTTGTTCTGATTCTCTTCACTTCTGAGGATTCAATGTTGGGTTTCATCGTAGATTCTACTTCAAGATTTGTGCGAGTCTTTTGAGTTTTGACTAATGATGAAGCAAAGTGGTTGTTGTTGCTGATAGTAACAGGAGGTATAACAATGAGTTTGTTTCTGTTATAAAATAAAATGGTCAAATAAAACAAACATAAAAAAAAAAAAATTAGTGCTGAAAATGTTGCAACTTCTAACTTTTTTTTTTGGTTGCAATAACATCCAATTATTTATATAGCAAACTAGTAGTACAATATTAGGCAAAAAATTTTAATGAAATATACTTTTAACAAATTTTTTTTTCAATATCATGATCATACATGCTTGGTTCTGTCAATAAAATTTAAAATTTTCATCAATAATGTATGAAATAATTTCTCTTAAATTAATCAAAATTATTCATTTAAAAAGCTAAATAATCTTGTTTGTGAATACTTTCTCAAGTACGGATCTTGACATTTGATATTGAGGAGGCCAACTAATATTATATATTTTTTCATAATACATATTCTATCAACAAACATTAACATAGACAATCACAAACACATGTAAGCATGCACAAACTAATAAAATTATGAAATAAAAATATTACTACAACAACATTAAACTTTTAAGAATATCAAAATTTTTAAACTAATAGTAAAATTTTCAATTATATAGTTTTTCAATGAATTATGAAAATTTTATTAATTGTTCAAACATAGTAATTAATTGAAATAAAAAGTATAAATAAATCAATTTTAGACAATATATTTTCAATTTAAACAAGAAAAATCGATATATTTTTTAAAAATACTAAAGTTGAAACTTTGAAATTAAAACTTATGTATTTTTTTCAACTTCTTATTAAATGCTTCCAATTTAATTTTTTTGATTGAAAAAAAAAATTGCAAGATATATTTGAAATAAAGATATTGAGCAAGACAAAAAATTATATAAAGAGGAAAAATTATAATAAGTTACAAAGAAAAGAAAAAATTAGTCGTCCTCATTTCTCATCGGCATTTGGCTCCCTTTTACCAAAAGAAAAAGAACAAAAAACATATTTAGAACTTGATTAAAAATTTAAAGTTTTTCAAGAAAGCTAAAAATTTAATTTGGTTTGTTAAACTATTGCAATTTAAATATTATGACAAATTTCTTAATTGTTAAGAACTTGTAAATGGTGATTGGTGGACATAATAAATAGACAAATAATAATACGATTTTAACATTTTAAAAAAAACAATTTTAACCTCTTTTAAATTAAAATATATTAAATTTGATTATGGATCAAAACATAAATAAAATTAACAATTTAAATTTATTTAATTTAAAATAAATACACATATCTATAGTAAAGCTGCTACAAACTTTGGGGGAGCCACAAAGCCCTCTCAAAGTATAAAAAGAATGAGCTTCTTTACGCGTTTACTCGAGTATAAAGAGGATCCGCCATTGACTTTATCACAAATTTATTTTGAAAACCTCAAACATGAAACCACATGCATCTCATTTGACTTATAAAGTAATAGATCTGCTTGACCTCTCAACACTATATTCTTGTAGTTCGATAGACACAAAAATAATACTGATATGACAAAGTCTATCTACATTGGGTTAGGCTCAAAATTATCAGGATTCACCACGTGGCAAGGGACCATTGGGCCACGTGGCCTTCAGCGACAGAGGACACATCCTGCGACAAGACATCTGTCGCAGGCGATAGACTCCCGCGCCAATCGCTTGTCGCCCGTCGATTGACACATGGCGCTTCCCCCGGCTTCCGCGAGTGACAAACTCCTACCGCCAACAACATGCCACGCTTCTGAGTCTCTCACCGGCAACAGGCTGCTTCTACTTCCGGGATTTACGAAATCTATGTTCTACTTGGAAACAAACTCCTACTAAAAGGACATAATCACCCTCAGGTAATTAACCTAGAATATTCGCCTATAAATAGGCCCATGGTATAATTCTATTCCCTAATTTTTGACTACTGGCTTTTACGCTTCCCAATACTGAAGAACTTGTGGTTGACTTAAGCATTGGAGTGCCTACGCAAGGAACCACCCCTGCGTCCCTCTGACTTTTCTTGTTTTACAGGAGCTTATTAGAGACACGTGGAGACAGAGAACGAACAACACGTCAGCATACCTTTATTGTTGTTTTGTGCAACAACAATTGGCGTCGTCTGTCGGAAACGTATAAAAAGCCAATCAAAACTTTTAAGATGGTCAGAACAAGATCGACTAACGTGAGAACTGGAAGTGAAGAGAACTCCGTGAGTTCCCCCGAACAGCCAATTCACCATAGGAATCAGGTGAACAGAGAAGATGAAAGAATCACTATGTCTGCAACAGAATTCGAGGCTCTGAGGTGGCAGAGTGAAGAAACGACTCAGGCGTTGAGAGCCATGGTAGACCTGTTCAAGGGTGTCCTCCCGACATTGAGTCTGCCGACTACCGTGTAGAATTTGGTGGGAGAAACAAGTCAAGGGGTTCCGCCGCATGTGTTTGGGGGACAGGAGGATGCGACAGCGGTAGATCCCTCTCGGTGACAGGAGGATCCCCTCGTAGAGGAGGATGATATTCAACAGGAGGCGGCAGGACAGGGTAGCCGAAGGTACCCAGCGGGAGGCCAATGAGGCGATAAATCTGGAACTTGCGGCAAGGGTCGTGCGACAGATGCCTGATGTCAGGCGACAGGTGTCTGGTGTCGAGCGACAGGTGTTTGGTGTCGAGTAGCAGGGTGTTGACCGAGCGGTAGGGTCTTCCGCCCATCACCGTGATTTGTCAAATTTTGCTGGTACTAACTTAGAACAAGGTATCGGAGGTGCTGGAAAGAATGGTGGCGATGACCAAAGTACTTGGGGAACCGGGTCGGAGTTTGGCCCACTTGGTGTACACAAATTGCACGAACAAGTGCCCCCCAAGAAAGGGGTAAGGAAATAGTGGCCGAAGACTTGCCTAATTCGTCTCATACCAGGAATCAACTTACTCCCTCAATGGACATGAAGAAAATGATAGAACAGGTATTTGAAGAGAAGAAATTAGTGTCCGCAAAGGAGAGCCAGAGGAAAAGGGTACCATTTTGCACAGCCATATTGCAGAAACCCCTGCCTCCAAAATTCAAAATGCCACAGATGACTGCGTACACGGGAAAAACGGACCCCTATGATCATATGCAGAATTATAAGGCCTTAATGTTGTTACATGGATGGGAGGATGAGATAATGTGCAGAGCCTTTTCACTCACTTTGACCGGCCACGCAATGAAGTGGTTCAACAATTTGCCCAAGGAGACCACTGTCTCTTTTAACCAGTCGCGGAGTGAATTCCTAAATGCGTTTGCGGTGAATAGTCAGAGGAAGAAAGAACCGACTTACTTGCTCACTCTTAAACAAGGAGTTAAGGAGTCACTTAAGAGTTACGTAGATCGGTTTAGAGATGCCACACTGGAGGTAAGGGATCTGCAAGTTGGCATAGCCGTGGCGGCCATGTTACAGGGAACAAGGTCGGAGAAATTACAGGAGTCCCTATCGCTAGATCAGCCCACCATAGTCTCAGATATGCTTTCTCGAGCGAATAAGTACATTACTCAAGAAGAGGTGATGAAAATGGTGGCAAGTAGGGAGCCCAATGAGGGAAGGAAACGGGAAAGAGAATTTGTTGATGAAAGCAGAGATAAGTCCAACAAGGCTCCAAAATTGAAATTTTATAGTTACACTCAACTTAATGAGCCTAAAGCCTTAATCTTGGCAGCTATAGAAGAAATAGGACTACTACAACTCCCTAAAAAAGCAACAAAAAGTATGGGAGGAGATGTAGATTCTTATTGTGATTTCCATTCTACAAATGGGCACTCAACTAAGAAATGTAGAGAGCTAATGAATCAACTTGAGAAATTAGCTCGAGAAGGTAAAATAGACAGATACTTTTGGAGGAGTAGGGGAGCCCACTATTCTCCAAGCAATCAGAGAAATGGTTTGCCGCAGAATAGGCAATATGACAATAATAGAAGAGATGGGGGAGCAGACAAAAGGAGGAATAATGAAACAAGAGGTGATTAGGAAAACCCATACCACCAGCCCCCAAATATGAAGATGGATAAGGAGGATTTAAGGCCTTAGTATTTTAAAGTTCCAGACATGTTATTTTGAACATTTTACCTTTGTATTCCATATTGTCGTTAAATATTGGTAGTATAAAATAAAGTAATAATTCTTGATTTTCTCATCATGATTGCATATCTTGCAACAGGAATATAAAAACCAGTGCAAGGGCTTGAAGTGAAAAATGGGCGAGGTAAGCCACACACTCGAAGAAAAAGGCCTGAAGCGAAAAATGTGCGAAGTAGGCTATGCATGGACTTGACACAAAAAATGCGCAAGACGGGCAAATCAAAAGTCCCTAAGTGAAAAATGCGCGAGACGGGCAAATCAACAATCCTTAGAGATGCAGAACATGAAGCATGTCACGAGGTACGTTACAATATATATGTGCTGCAATTGGTTCAAAAAATATATATATTCTATGATTGGCTTATCAAATCTAACAAGTCCTTAAGCGAAAAAAAGCGCGAGATAGGCACAAATGCTCGAGAAAAGTTCGTCTTTGAACTGGAACAATAACACTGTCTCAAAACAGAACTTGGGGAGCAATATAGTGTAAAGGTACACTTTATGCCGCAAAAATAGAATTATTCGATATTTCTAACGCTTTAACACTGTTTTTTATAACTTTGTGATATAACAGTTATGAATACGAAATATTCATTCAGACAAAAAAGAAAAAGCTACAAAAAGAAATTGTACTTTTCATAAAGAATGAATCTTTACATTGAGTTAACAAACAAAATGAAATACAAAATATCCTAATCTATGGTGAGGACCAAGTCGGCCGGCTGAGAAGATGCCGCATCAGCATTAGGGCCTTTAATAACCGGAGGATCAAAAACTTGAGGAGCCTGAGGATCAAGAACTTGAGGAGCTTGAGGATCAGGAACTTGAGGAGTCGGAGGATCAGGGTCCTGAGGAGCTGAAGAACCCATCCCGGAAGAGGAAGCATCACCTGAAGGCCCAGCCACGGCTGCAGAGTTTGGCACAGGATCAACGGCTGCAAAATCAGAAAATTGGAACTCATCGCCGTCTAACCCTAGCAGTGCCTCGATAGACTCAGGTTGATCGCCCGTCTCAATAGGTTCAGGCTCATTACGCATCGCTGCAGGCTCGGATAGGTCACGTGCCCCAATAGGCTCAGGCCGGCTGCGTGGCTGTCGAGGAGGCCACGGACATTCAAGGTTGTCCAAGTCATCGGTGGCTCTTACCTCTATATAGTCATCCGGACTTAGCGAGTCAGGTTCATATTTGGTCCAGGAAGGAGCTTCATAGTACTGGGCCTCTTCGGTAAAAAGTAACTCAGGGAAAGACTCATCAGGTCAATGCTTCTCCAACCAAGAACGGGTTAAGTAGAAGCCATACTTGATGAATCCCGCCGCAAGCTCTTCTTTCTTCTCATAGCAGTGTTGAGATAAGTGATATTCACGGACAACCTCAGCTCAGACCTCTTTTTGCTGATCTAACACACTCTGCAGCTCGTCGATGGCCTCATCCCACTGCCTCCTCATGGCCTCCCGATCATTGACTTCCTTATTATAGGCCTCTTTATATCCCTGAAGGGAGGCTACTTTCGCTTGTTCTTCTGTCAACCTTTGCTCAAGATCCACGTTCCTCTTGGTCAATTCCTCGACCCTGCCAGCATATGGACGAAGCTGAACGACCTCATTTTGAAGTGCTATTTTTGTCTCTCGAAGCTCATGAATTTCTTTCTCAGCTTGCTCTCTAAAAGCCTTATGCTGTGCATTAATGGCCGCTGTTTGCTGAGCCGACTGACAACACAAAAAACAGAAGTAACTAAAAAATCCGACGAAAGAGGGAATATAATTACCAAATAAGTATGACGCTCCTACCTTCATCGCAAGATAGTCAGAATTATCCTCAGCTTCGGCAAGGTTTGTGAAAAGCCTCGCCTCGTTACGAGGAAGGATGGTGCTCCAGGCCAGACGAGACGTTATCCCGGTCTCTTCAATGCTATCATTGTTGTTCACTCTGGGATAGGTTTGGAAGTCTTCTCCATCTATGATGACCCCACTATCAACTATATAGCGCTTCACGGTAGGATTGGCTACCTTAGGCAAAATTGGTCTCGTAGGCATTGAGGCTTCAATGATCAACTTCTTTCTATACTTACTCCTAAGCTGGCGAGGAGCCGACCTATCCTCGGCAGCATTGGAACCACCTTTTCGATGGGTTGACTCACTCTTTTATGACCCCGAGCTTTCTTGATCATCTGCACTACGATCGCAGATAAGTGGCCTCTTTCGCTTATTTCTCCCGGCCTCTTTCGCTTATTTCTCCCGACCTCTTACGCAGGACGGCTAGGCCTGCTAGTAGCCGGAGGAAGGGGAGTAGGAGCACGAGGATGTCCGGAAGCAGAGGCTCCGACCTACGGCTGTTGTTGAGAAGGAGGAGCCACTCTGGCAAAAGATTGGCCTGCCTTCTGCGCATAACATTATGAAAGTTCATATCTGCATAATACAAGGAGAAGTAATCAGCAAATCTAAATCCAAAAAATGCCACGCACACGGATATATAAAGTAAAGAAAATTAAAAACCTATAATATTAGTAAAATCCTCTAAGTTATCCAAATTCGGATCAGCCGAAAAGTCGACAAAAGAGCTCCCAAAGGCATTGCCCTGAGCCCATTCAAGATCCTCCTTGAATGGACCACTGGCACCTGCAACCTCAGGTGTTTCGTCTCTCGAATCTGGAGAAGGTTCGTCTATAGGGTGACCTAAAGGGTTAGGGGTCTCGGCTATAGGAACCCTGGGCGGTTGGCTCGGGCTAGCGTCGGACACATGCAAGCTAGTAGGGAAGATAGATGGGGTAGCAGGAGTCCTGGGAACGGCTCGGCTTACCCCCCAACCGGCTGCTGTAATATTCTCTGGAGTTAGAAGGGAAAATAAATTACGTTTCCCAGTAGAACAAATTTGCCGTATAGGCTCACAAAAGTGGTCTCTCAAGGATTCTACTCTAAATCTTTTCGAGCGCTTCAAGTGGTCGCCTGTATCACGATTCTAGCTAGTGCGAATCCGCAAATCACTTGAAATCTCGACAACAACCCACTCGCTCTCAAAACCATGCAGTTTGTTAGGAAGGTCCGAAAAAATTTATTATTGAGAAACTCATCGACTTTTAACCTCTGAAGAGAAACGTTATCAGTCCTTTCAAACCACGGACTCTAAAAAAGGCAATCAAGATGGGGACAGTAGGAACGTACCTAAACTATGACATACCACCGAAAATCCTACTATTTGAGCCCAAGCATGAGGATGAAGTTGACAAAGAACTATATCTTTGTACCTAAGAAACGCTAGACCAAAATCTGGCAACGGAAAACGAAAATCGAAGAGTAAGGACGCTTTATGCACTGCTACGTCGCTTCTAACTAGGTCAGGCGTAACTTCCCCACTGACTGGAAGTCTATAACTATAACCGAAAGGAAGGGGAAAACGAGTGTTGAAATCCTCTAAGTCCGTATTCGTCAATGCGCATTCAACACAACCCCTTCTAAGTGATTTACCCGGAAGTTGCGAAGACATGGTAAAAGAAGCAATGAAAAACCAAAAATGGGCGACAAACCTAATGGGCGATAGACCTGTTGGGCGACAAACCTAATAGACGAGAGACTTGTTGGGCGACAAACCTATTTGGCGAGGAACCTACAAGCGTGAAGCAAGAGACTCAAGTTTGCGGGAGACCTAAACTCTACGCGGAAGACTAAGACACCTGCGGGAGACCTAAAACTAGTTGCGAGAGGTGATAAGTAAGGCGACAGGTGTATACTTACTGTCACTGCGGTGAGCGAGAGACTCTGGGTGTGAAAACGAAAGACTTTTTTGGCGAGAGAGCTAAAAACACGAGCGACAGACTGCTGCTCAAAGGTTATCGTACGATTTTTCGTCAAACCCCAGCTGTTTATATAGCCGCGATAGGGAATGCCAAATGTCACGCCTGATCACGTCTCTCGTAGAGTAAAGCTCTTTCACCTGCAAAAAATATCAGAGAGAATCACAAAAATCAGAAAACTATTCACATTGGGCTAGGGCCCAAAAACACATTTATACTCTCTTGGTTGGAGAAATTCAACAAGAGAGTGGGGAGCAATTGATATGACAAAGTCTATCTATATTGGGCAGACCCAAAATTGTTAGGATTCACCACATGGCAAGGGACCATTGGGCCACGTGGCCTTCAGTGACAGAGGGCACATCCTGCGACAGGACATCTGTCGCAGGCGATAAACTCCCGGACCAATCGCTTGTCGATTGACACGTGGCGCTTCCCCCAGCTTCCGCGAGCGACAAACTCCTACCGCCAACAACATGCCACGCTTCTGAGTCTCTTGCCTGCGACAGACTGCTTCTACTTCCGGGATTTACGAAATCTATGTTTTACTTGGAAACAAACTCCTACTAAAAGGACATAATCGCCCTTAGGTAATTAACCTAGAATATTCGCCTATAAATAGGCCCCAGGTATAATTCTATTCCCTAATTTTTGACTACTGGCTTTTACGCTTCCCAATACTGAAGAACTTGTGGCTGACTTAAGCATCGGAGTGCCTACGCAAGGAACCACCCCTGCATCCCTTTGACTTTTCTTATTTTACAGAAGCTTATTGGAGACATGTGGAGACAGAGTACGAACAACACGTCAGCATACCTTTATTGTTGTTTTGTGCAACAACAAATACAAATAAAAAATATAAAGAAAATGTGAATTAAAATCTAGTAATATATATATATATATATATATATATATATATATATATATGAAATATGATTGAAATGAATTTCGACGTGAAATTTTCATGTTTGGCATTATGTGGACAAGAATTATATATAAAAATTATCAGAAATTGTCAGTTTTAATGTAAACTGGATTTTGCTAAAAACTTTAGCTGCTCTAATCAAGGCTTGACAATGAGGATTTCTTAGTGTGCATTGTTGTTGTAGCTTGCGGGCGAGCAGTAGGCTTGAGAGTGTTGCCAGGCTTTTAAGCTAAGATTGGTTTGAGCGGTAAACATCGCATTTCCTTTTTTCCTTTTGCTTTCGAGATAACTTCGCCGGCTACTACCCACTTGGCTCATGGTCGAGGAGAAAAGAGGGAGCGCTTCGAAAGCATTCTACACCGTCCCCTTGGGGCTGTTTTAAGGTTTCTCTACCTTGTACTATAATCCAGTTGTTCTCTAAAACGACAAGTCAAATCGAGCTAATCACAACGATGAAACACGCTTTGCGAATAGGCGAAGGATGAGTCATGTCAGGTGAGGAAGTATCTTCAAAGAAAGGAGTTTCTTTTCTTTTTAAGCTACTTGGGTCATCTTCATGGAGGACATAGGGAAATTGAACAAAAATTCAATGCGAATAACTTCAAGACCCTTTTTTCCTTTATGGGTAGAGTTAAAGACCCAATTCCAGAAATCCCAAGCCTTCGAATCCACTGCAGCTGGGCTGAAAACGGGCAAACGACTGAAATGAGAGGATTGCCAGAAGCTTTGGGCTATAACATTGGCTCATATCTGTCCAAATGTAGCTGACCCAGGCTTGCAAAGACGAAGATGGTCCAAGAAATCGAAATTTTCAATGCAAGGCCAGAGCCGACCGATTAAAATTCAACAATTTTTTTGACACTGCATAAGAAATTATCGAATGTTTAGCACATTCTTTTACTGCTTAAATAATTAAAAGTCAAGATAAATTCATTATATTGTTTATATTTTGGCTGGATAGGGTGGAGGGGTGAAATAGAAAAACTGAAAAATGTTGAGAAATAAGATCAAATAGTAACAATCAAAACTATAAGTACTATGTTTATTTGAGAAAACAGAATATTCCTTTTTCTTTTCTTTGGCTGATTAGGAAATAGAATATACCTCACATTATGGCATATGCCGTTATTAAGTTTCTTTTATCTTTATTTGTAGCCTTTTCTTTATTTTAAATTAAGTGAATTTTTTAGGATAATGCCGGTGGCATCTGCCTCCCACACTTGGTTGGTTTTGGGTGTGGATTTCTCACATATCTTCGATACCTTGTTGCCATTGGCGGGCGTAGATACCTTGCACATACTCAAACTCTTGCCTAATGATGGATACTCTCTTCATTTATTCCTGTCTGATCGAATTTCTTCGCTTTAACATTCTGTATATTGAATAAAAATCACATTGCATAAGCATTTACAGAGATATCATAGCAATGCTTAGTTTTAATTAAACAATTGAATTCCCTATATATTTTGACCAAGGACGTTTTTGAAGCCATCCTCGACCAACTATATATGTTTTATAAAAAATATATATCATATCATATATTGATAAATATAAACTTGCATCAAATAATTGAAAGAATATAATTTTTGCACGGATATTCAATCAAAGTCAGCTTGCGAGATGAATGCAAATTATAAGAATTTTAATCTTCTTCGAATTTTGTTAGCATGCTTCTTTAAGCAAATGCATGAAAAAGGATGTAACCAAAAAAAAAAATGCATGAAAAAAGAGTCTAGATTCCAATTGAATTTTGGTTACAAGGAGAAGCATATCCTATCATTCTATTTTGGAGGTCCAAATAGTTACCATCAAAGTATATAACTCTAAAACACATAAAAGAAAATTTCAAATGCACGAGTAATACTTATAATTCAAATTTAAGATCTTTAATTGTTTGAAGTTTATTTTTATATATGGTTTAGGGTTAAACCTATTGAAAGAGATTATATTACACTTACAATTATTTTTTGTGTGAAATTATTTTTATTATTACTTTTTTCAAGATCGTGATATGTGAATATTATAGTTTATAAATATTTTTCTGCCAAATGAGTTCACCCCTATACTACTACTAGGACTTACCTCTATTCTGCAAGAAATTGACACCATTTTTAAACCAAAATTTCTCACCAACCAAATCAAATGCATAGATCTTGCAAGGAAGAAAAAGAAATGACAGAATCAAAGGCTCATGTCCAAATAACTTTTAAAATAAAATGAAAATGTAGTGATTTTCGAGATAATTTTTTTAAAAGTATAATTTAAATACAAATTATTTTATACATTTTTACTGAAAATTTTAAATTTAAAGAAGTGCTACTTATTTATAGGATATATTAAAAAATTTAAAAATTAATAAAAAGTAAGATACATAACAATTGTTAATTTCGTTTATAAAATTAAAAAACTATTATCACTATATATAATAAACGATTTTTTGATAGGGATATTTGATAAAAAAATAATATAAATATAATTATTCAGACTCAATTTCATGGTTTAAAAATATAACAATATTCATATTCAAAATAAAGAATTCCACGCTAATCAATTACCTAAATCAATCAATTTTGGAGTTAGTAGTATGTTTATTTTCTAAAAAAAAAACTCTATTTCCCTTGTTTGGCGCGTTGGTGTGTGGTCTCAGATATCGAGATTAAAGCATTAGCTTTACTCTTCCGAGATTTTGGCTCTGTCTCATGTTGTGTGTGCTTATGTGTGATGTGTGTTTATAAAAATATTCTACGCTAACAATTATTAATAGATATTCAAATTAGTGGTCTGTTTTTTTAAAAAAAAAATAAAGAAAACGAATTCTTTAATAAAAGCGTGTAATTACATGAGTTGATTGATTGATTGTTTACCGTCTGATCTGAGCCACCTCTCAGCTAACAAAACCAGCCACGTCATTCTATCACACTCCTCATCCGAGTGCGAAAAATTCATACTCGCTTTATTCATTCGCCACGTAGGATTTTTGTAAAAAACAGAGCCACAGCCTGCCAGAGAAAGAATAATGCACGCGCGAGTGAAACAGGCCGCACGTGGGGACCACGGAAATCGACTGAGGAAAAGGCGAAAAGGGACACGTTTCGTGCAATAAAAAGCACGAATCTTGAAAATGATTTAATTTTTGATTAAAAATTAAGGGAAAAAAGTCTCATTTATAGAAATATAGAATAAATAAATTTGATTACGGCCTTTGCAACATGGCGTACGCAACATGTTACGTCATCGGAGACAGCTAGCGAGAAAAGGGTTCTGTCTTTTGTCTACTCAGAATCTCAGTTTGAAGAGAGTTTTGTCATTTGAAGCCTTGAGATGACTTTTGTTTGACTTTTGTCTCTTAGGTGTTCTAAATTTTTTTCTTGTTTTTCCGAAGGAAGACCCTCTTGTTATCAATATTTTCTCTTTGCACACCAATTCTTTTCTTTTTTTGATAATTAGGGTGGGATTCAAGTTAGGCGGGCTTCAATCCAAATTTTATAATATGTAATAATTTTCTAATCACTTAATTAAAAAGTTATTGACACACTCCAATTCTTGTAAAAGTTTTTGATTTGGATTGTTTGATCATATTTTTGAAGGTGTCTTGTCAATAATTTCAAATTTAAAGTGAAATATATAATGTTACAATCTACACCAACTTATAAGTTATTATCCATTTTAATCTATTAAATTTCATTTTAATATATTAGCTATCACGATATTATTTTACAATAAAAATCTCATAGATTGAAAATTATGTGAACAAATAAATAGAAACGTGTGAGATTTAAAGATTTTTTTTGAAACATGACATCTTCTTCCACTACAACAAGAATTTATCATTTTTAGTGACTCGTATTAATATCTTTAGGTTTTACTTGAAAGGAAAAAAAGAGTGAGTAAATAAAATTTGCTAATATAATGGTTAAGGCATTAAAGTATAAAATAAAAAAAATGATTATGAATCTCAATCATTGAATTAACAATTTATCATCTTAAGCAAAGCCTTGAGTCAATTTTGATACAAATGTCACGATTCACACTAATTTATCAAGTATTATATGTTTTGTTCCATTAAATTTCACAATTTTATTTTACAAAAATCCTTAAAAAATAGTGTGTATATATAAATGACTAATGAAATGCACAATTAATTTTTTTTGGACCATGACTCCAAGATGCATTTTGAAAATTAAGCACTTCTAGAGGGATAACGGTGCAAAAAGAGTTGAAAATAAACAAAGTCTTAATTAGTTCATAATATGATATAATATTAAATATCATTAATAATTATTATTACAACAATAACAATGAAGCGGGTAGGGCATGCAAGTTTTTCTAGCTTAGTTTGCCAACCGTTGAGAAAGGTGAGAAAATTTGCAAGTGATCCCTCTTTCTTGTCCAAGAGTCAATGCGGAAGAAGACACTTGTCCTTTTTAGGTTATTTTATTGGATCCAATTATATATTGATTTGGATTAATTAATAAACCATCTGTTTGATATCTTGACAGTGAAATATTCATTAATAATAATGTGAAAACCTTTTAAATTGATAGTTAATGCTTACATCTTTTAAAATTTTGAAAAGATTCCAGTGACAAGAGACAGGGCGGAAAGGTTCATTTACTAGAGAATTCAGTTGAGTTTAATTAAAATTTCATTTTTTTAATAAAAAAAGGATCGTAGTATGACTATTAAAAAAAAAAAACAAATTCAATCACAATACTTTTATATTATGAGATTTGAAAAATATCATATATATATATATATACATAATATTTTTTTTGTATTAACGAAAAGATTATTTTCATAATTTAAGCAAATGACTTCCAGATCACAAAATATAACAATGCTTTCCCATGAGATTTGAATTTCAAATATTCTAAAAATCATTTTTTAAGAAATTGCATAAATCATCAGAGCTTTTATCTCAGTATTGAGGTAGGTTACATAAATTAATATATGAACTCACGTTAAACTATCAACAAAAATTCACATCATTCACTCATTCCTATTTTAGACAATCTATTTAAAAAAAAATTGCATGAATCAACTTAATTAAATTTGGTTCTCGATTTTTATTTAATTTTATTAAACAAATTAATAGTTTATTTTATTAAAATTGTCCTCTTGATCTAATTTCTCCAAACAACTCTTTTTTGCCACATCTTGCATGATGTGCTAACAAATTTAATTATATAAAAAGCCAGTTTTAGCAGGGAGGACATGCTAAATTATTACATAGAATGATAATAATTCTAAATGAGGGAAACTATATATATAAATACAGTATAGCATATGGTTATGCTATCAAAATTTTTAAAAAAAAAATTCTGGTATAGATGATTATTATATGTGTTGTTACACAAAACAACAATAAAGGTATGCTGACGTCGATGTTCATACTTAGTCTCCACGTGTCTCCATGAAGCTTCTGTAAAACAAGAAAAGTCAGAGAGACGCAGGGGTGATTCCCTGCGTAGACACTCCGATGCTTAAGTCAGCCGAAAGTTCTTTAGTATTGGGAAGCGTAAAAGCCAGTAGTCAAAAATTATGGAATAAAATTGTACCTGGGGGCCTATTTATAGGCCAATATTATAGGTTAATTGCTTGAGGATAAGTCCATCATCTTGCTGAGAGTTTGTGTCCCAATATAACACAAGTTCTTCTAAAACCGAGAGCATTCGGAGCTTGTCGCCGGCGAGAGACCATTACCACATGGCACGTTGTGGCGTCAGGGATCTGTCGCTAGCGGGAGTTGAAGTCATGTGCCACATGTCGCCTTATGACTGTAGGCGACGGACTGGTAGTCTGTCGCTCAGCGATAGGTGTAATGCGCTCCATGTGTCGCGTTATGATTACGCGCGATAGGGTGTGAGTCTGTCGCCCAGCGACAGGTGTGATGACGCACTTTACCTCTGTCACCGAAGGCCACGTGGACCAGTGAGTCTTTGCCACGTGGTGATCTCTGACGCTATTGGGCCTGGCCCGACACGGGTAGACTTTGTCATATCAATTGCTCACCACTCTCTTGTTGGATTTCTCCAACCAAGAGAGTATAAATATGTATTTTTGGGCCTTAGCCCACTGTGAATAGTCCTCTTTGTTTTTTTTTGTGATTTCTTCTGGTATTTTTTGCAGTGAAAAAATTCTACTCTGCGACAGGCGTGATCAGGAGCGACATTTGGCATTCCCTGTCGCGGCTATATAAACTGCTAGGACCCAACGAGAGAACACACGAGAAACCTCTGAGCAGCCGTCTGTCACCCATATTTCAGCTCTCTCGCCAAAAAGAGTCTTTTGCTCTCTCACCAGGAGTCTCTCGCTTATCTCATCGACAGTAAGTATACATCTATCGCCTTATTTATTCACTTATCGCACTAGGTTTAGGTCTCCCGCAGGTGGCTTGGTCTTCCGCATAGAGTTTAGTCTCCCACAAGTGTCTCGCTCAGTAGATCTGTCGCCCAAAAAGGTATGTCGCCCAAAAGGTCTGTCGCCTTAATAGGTCTGTCGCCTATCGGGTCTGTCGTCTGTAGAGTCTGTCACCGGGTAGTTTTTGCTTTTTTGCCATGTCTTTGCTACGCCCGGGTAAAACACTTAAAACAGGTGGTCTCGTGTGTTTTTTGACAAATGCTGACTTAGAGGATATTAGGACTCGTTTCCCTCTTCCCTCAGGTTATAGCTATAGACTTCCAGTGCAAGGGGAGGTTACGCCCGACTTGGTTAGAAACGGTGTAGCCGTTCATAAGGCTTTTTTGTCTTTCGGTTTTCGCTTCCCTCTTCCGGAGTTTGGTGAAGCATTTCTTAGATATAAGGACATCGTCCCGTGTTAACTCCACCCCCATGCGTGGGCTCAGCTGGTAGCATTTTCCATAGTGTGTCATAACCTGGGTATTATTCCAACAATTCCTCTCTTAAGCGCCTTTTTCAGAGTTCGCAGGCTGAAAGGATTAATAACGTTATCTCTTCAATAGTTAACGGTCGACGAGTTTCCTAATAATAAAATCTTCTCGGATCTCCCTAATAAACTGCGTGGCTTTAAGAGCGAGTGGGTCGTTGTTGAGATTCCAAGCGACCTACGGATTCGCTCTAGATGGAATCGTCATACTTCCGACCACTCACAGCGCTAGGGAAGATTCAGAACAGAAATTTTAAGAGACCAATTTGGTGAGCCTATTCGGCGAATTTGTTCTACTGGGAAGAGTAATTTATTTTCCCTTCTAACCCCGAAAACATTGTCGCTACCGGTTGGGGGGTAAGCAGGACCGTTCTCGAAGCTTTTGCTGCCCCATCTAACCTGCCTACAACTCCCCGTGTATCTGACGTTGGTCCTAGTCAGCCATCCCCGGTACCAGTAGCCGAAGCATCCACCCCCGTAGGCCGCCTTGTAGATGAGTCCTCTTCAGATTCGGAGGACGAGACCCCTGAGGCTGCGGGTACTAGTGATCATTCAGAAGAGAACCCTGAGTGGGCTCGGGCCGACGCCTTTGGGAGTCCTTTCGTCAATTTTCCATTGGATTCAAACTTGAATAGTTTAGAGGACTTTGGTGGTTTTTTAGGTTTCTTATCCCTTTTCACTCCTCGTATGCGTGTGCGTGGTGTTTTTTACTTGGTCAGCTAATACTTTCTTCTTTTTATATTGTGCTGGCATGAATTTCCGAGATTTGATGCGTAGGAGGGATGCCAGTGTTGCTGCTCGAGCTGCTCCTCCTCCTCAGTCGCAAGTTAGAGCCCCGTCTGGACCGGCTCGTGCTCCTACTCCTCCTCCACCTTCTACTGGTGAATCCAGCCGTCCTACACAAGAGGCCGGGAGGAATAAACGAAAGAGGCCCCTTGTTCCTGATCGTGGTCTGGACGATCGCGAGAGCTCTGAGTCCCAAAGGAGTGATTCAGCCCATCAAGAGGGTGGCTCTCGAGTGGCTGAGGATAGGTCTACTCCTCGCCAGCCTCTATCCACTTCGTGAAGTAATCCGTGGTTACAAGTAAGTATTTCCGTTGTCCTGAGCCTAGTGGAAAATGTCCCATGATATCTAGTCCCCACTGTGCGAATGGAGTTGGCTGGAGAGTGTTCTGAAGGGCCGAAACAGGCGCGGTTGTTATTGGAGCGAATTTCTGACACTTTTCGCATCTTCTCACTTTGTCTGTGGCATCCTTCCTCAGTGTAGGCCAATAAAACCCTGGGCGCAGTATTTTCGAGGCCAAGGCACGAGCCCCTAAGTGTTCACCGCATATTCTCTCATGAACTTCAGCTAAGGTGTACTCAGCCTGTTGGGGCCCTAGGCATTTCAGCAAGGGCATTGTGAAGCTTCGCTTATAGAGTTCTCCATGTACCACGGTAAACCTGACACTTTTCAATTCAACCTTCGAGCCTCGTCACTGTTAGCTGGGAGTGTGATCCCCAATATATAGTTTTTGATCGGGACTCTCAAATCATCTCCGATCTCAATATCGCAGACACCTTCTTCTTCGATACTTGGCTTAGCGAGAGATTCCACTTTGACGATACTCCCTTTGACCCCTCTAGAAGAAGCCAATTTTGAAAGAGCATCTGCATGGTTGTTCTCTGACCGATTTATCTGAGTCAGCTGGAAGTGCTTAAACGACTGTGCCAACAATTGTACCTTCTGCAGATAAGGGACTAAGGCAGGTTCTCGTGCTTCATACTCACCCGAGAACTGGTTTACCACCAATTGTGAATCGCTATGTGCCACTAAGTTGCTGACTCCTAGTTTCTCAACAAGTTTCATCCCAGCTATCAAGGCTTCGTACTCGGCTGTATTGTTCGAACTTGGGAAATCGAAACGTATGGAATACTCATAGGTTTCCCCTTCAGGCGATATTAGCACAATTTCGGCTCCACTGCCATCTATGTTACGAGCTCCATCAACAAATAATTTCCACCAGACTAACTCTGTTTCCTCTTGGACCTCTCGGCCAGTGCATTCTACAATGAAATCTGCCAATGCCTATCCTTTTATTGCTTGGCGAGGCTGGAAGTGAATGTTATATTCACTCAATTCGATAGCCCATTTAATTAGACGCCCGGAGTGTTCTGGTTTCTGCAGTATTTGCCTCAAGGGCTGATCCGTTAAGATAGTCACCGAGTGAGCTTGGAAGTAAGGCCGCAACTTTCGAGTTCCCATCACCAGGGATAAAGCTATTCTTTTAATTAAGGGGTACCTTGCCTCGGCATCTAGTAGGAATTTGCTTACATGATAAATCGGGCAATCCCTATCCCCTTCTTTCCTTAGTAGGACTGCACTTACAGCTTTCTCTCCTACACCGAGGTACATGAGGAGGTGGTCTCCGGGCTGTGGCCGAGATAATAGAGGCAACTCTTTCAGGTAGTCTTTCAACCTTTCAAAGGCGTCGTTGCACTCTTCTGTCCATTTATAGTTCTTTCTTGCCTTTATCGCCTTGAAAAATGGTAGACTTTTTTCAGCTGACTTGGACAAGAAACGACTCAAGGCTGCTATTCGCCCTGTCAACCTTTGAACTTCTCTTACAGTATTGGGTGGCCTCATGTCCAAAATAGCTTGAACTTTTTCGGGATTAGCCTCTATCCCTCGATTAGTAATCATGAATCCCAAGAACTTTCTGGATCTCACCCCAAATGAGCATTTATTGGGATTCAACTTCATCTCGTACTGTCGTAGCACATTGAATACCTTAGTCATTTTCTCAGCATGTGATTCTCCTTGTCGGCTTTTGATGATCATATCATCAACATAAGCTTCCATGGTATTGCCCAACAAGTCTTGGAACACCTTATTTACCATGCGCTGGTAGGTAGCCCCCGCGTTTTTCAAACCGAATGGCATTACTTGATAGCAATATGTCCCACTATCGATAATGAACGAAGTCTTTTACTCATCATCTGGATGCATCATGATTTGGTGGTATCTCGAAAAGGCATCTAAGAAACTAAGCAATTCATACCCACAAGTTTCATCAACTAACTTGTCTATTCGGGGTAGTGGATACGAATCCTTAGGGCAAGCTTTGTTCAGATCCGTGAAGTCCACACACATTCTCCATTTCCCGTTAGCTTTCTTCACCACCACAATGTTGGCCAACCACTATGGATAATTAACTTCTCTAATGAATTTCGCCTGCAACAACTTCGAAATTTCTTTGTTTATTGCCTGTTGCCTCTCTGGAGCAAAATTCCTCTTCTTTTGCTCAATCGGCCTTGCCCCCGAGACTACGTTCAACCGATGACAAACAACTTCAGGATTAATTTCGGGCATATCAGCTGGTGTCCATGCAAACACATCACTATTCTCTTTTAGGCATCGGATTATTTCTCTTTTCACTTCTTCAGGAAGCTGGCCCCCCACATACACTATTCTTTCTCCATCTTTTTCATCCAACCGAATTGCCTCCATCTCCTCATCAGGTTTTGGCTTAGGCTTTTCTTCAATTGTAAGTGTTTCCTTCCTTTGAATCCCCTTACATGTGGTGGATGCGATATTATAGGTCCTGGCTTTCCATTGATCTCCCCTCACTTGTCCAACACCGTGAGGAGTTGGAAACTTCATTAACAAATAGCAGGGATGCACCACTGTTCTCATGTCATTTAACAATGGCCGCCCAAAGATCATATTGTAAGCCACAGACGTTGATCTCACCACCATAAACAGCGCTTCTTGGATGACATCATTTGGGCTCTCCATCAATGTAACAGGTAGCTGAATGGCACCTGCTACCTTTACCTTCACTCTAGAGAAACCGTATAAGGGTGTGGGTACTGGCTTCAACCTGTCCTCCGTGATATTCATCCTTTCGAAGCAGTTCCAGTAGATTAAGTTCACCGAACTCCCATTGTCGACCAAGATTCGACTCACTGGGTGCTTTGCTACCACGGCTGTAATTACCATCGGATCATCATGAGGAACCACTATATCTCCTCTATCGGTAGGTGTAAAAGTAATGGGTTCCTCCTCCTGCTTTTCCTCCATTACTGAGTTGATTTGGTGGGCTTGTCGAGCGTAAGATTTTTGAGATGAGGAAGAAGTAATAGCTAATGATTCACCTCCGGATATTATGTTAATAGCTGGCCCTGTGGGTTCATTATCTTCCTCTTGATTCCTTCCTTCTGTTCTTGTCACTATCTCTCCTATCACCTTCATTTCGTCTCACAGGTCTCCTGTTTTCACCTCTTCTATCTCTAAATTGATTTCCTCCGTTCCGCGTACGATAGTTGTTTCTGTCACCTCTCCACACGAAACGGTTTATTTTTCCCTCTCGCACTAGCTTTTCTAGCTGATTCATCAACTCCCTACACTTCTCGGTCATGTGCCCATGCGTTGAGTAGTAATTGTAGTACGACCTTAAATCACGGCCCAAATTCCCTAACGCCTTCTTTGGAGTCTGTATAAGCCCTGATCCTTCAATAGCTGCTAACACTGAAGCCCGAGATTCAGTGACTGGGGTATAGGAATTGTATTTTAGTGCGGGAGCTTTCTCAAACTTTTTCGGTTGGCTAGAAGATGCTTCAATGACCTCTCTTCCTCGTTTCCTTCCATCTTTGGATTCTCCTATCACCACCATTTTCATTACTTCCTCCTGGGTTACATACTTATGTGCACGGGAAAGCAGGTCTGAGATGGTAATTGGCTGTTCTAGCGACAGGGATTCTTGCAATTTTTCAAACCTTGTCCCATGTAACATGGCTGCCACGGCTATATCGACTTGCAGATCTCGCACCTCTAAGGTACCATCTTTGAACCGATCCATATAACTCTTCAATGACTCCTTAGCTCCCTGCTTAATAGTGAGCAAATAGGTCGGTTCCTTCCTTCTCTGACTATTCACAGCAAACGCCTTGAGAAACTCACTTCGCAGCTGGTCAAAAGAGACAATGGACCCTTCAGGCAGGTTATTGAACCATTTCATCGCATGGCCGGATAAAGTTAAGGAAAAAGCCCTACACATTATCTCGTTTTCCCATCCATGTAGCAACATTAGGGCCTCATAGTTTTGCATATGGTCGTAGGGGTCCATCTTTCCGGTGTATGCGGCCATCTACGACATTTTGAACTTTGGGGGCAGAGGTTTTTGCATGATGGTCGTGCAGAACAGTACTCTTCTTCTCTGGCTCTCTTCTGCAGACACTAATCATTTCTCTTCTAGTACTTGTTCTATCATCTTCTTCATGTCCACAGGGGGAGCAAGTTGATTCCTGGCATGAGACGAATCGGGCAGGTCTTCGACAACTATTTCCTTACCCCTTCCTTGAGGTGCATCCGTTCGTGCCATTTGTGTACACCAAGTGGGGTCAAACTCCGACCCGGCTCTCCAAGTGCTTTGGCCGTCATCACCGTTCTTTCCAGCACCTTTGATACCTTGTTCTGCGTTGGTGCCAGCAAATTTTGACAAGTCATGGTGGTGGGCGGAAGACCCTGCCGCTCGGTCGACACCCTGTCGCTCAGGTACCTGTCGCCCTACACTAGACACCTGTCGCGTGACCCCTGTCGCAGGGTCTAGCCCTGCCGCTTCCTCAATCTCTCACTGGTTACCTGCGACAGGCCTCCTGCTCCCCTGTCCTACCGCGCCCTGATGAATGTCATGCTCTTCCATATGGGGAACCTCTCGCCGACGAGAGGGGTCTACCGCTGTCATGTCCTCCTGTCGCCTAAACACCTGCGGCAGGACACCTCTACTTGTTCCTCTTACCAAGTTCTGCACGGCAGGCAGCAGATCCAATGTCGGGAGAACTCCTTGGAACAGATTCACCATGGCTCGCAGCGCCTGGGTAGTTTCTTCACTTTATCGCCTCAGAGCCTCAAATTCTGCTGCCGACACAGTAATTCTTTCTTCCTCCCTGTTCACCTGGTTTGTCTGGCGAATCTGCTGTTCAGGGGAGCTCACAGAGTTTTCCTCACTTCCAGTCCTTACGTTTGTCGATCTTGTTCTCACCATCTTAGAAAATCTCGATTGGCTTTTTATACTTTTCCCATAAACGACACCAATTGTTGTTGCACAAAACAACAATAAAGGTATGCTGACGTTGATGTTCGTACTTAGTCTCCACATGTCTCCAAGAAGCTTCTGTAAAACAAGAAAAGTCAGAGAGACGCAGGGGTGGTTCCCTGCGTAGATACTCCGATGCTTAAGTCAGCAGAAAGTTCTTCAGTATTGGGAAGCGTAAAAGCCAATAGTCAAAAATTAGGGAATAAAATTGTACCTGGGGGCTATTTATAGGCCAATATTATATGTTAATTGCTTGAGGATAAGTCCATCATCTTGCTGAGAGTTTGTGTCCCAATATAACACAAGTTCCTCGAAAATCGAGAGCATTCGGAGCCTGTCGCCGACGAGAGACTCATACCACGTGGAACGTTGTGGCGTCAGGGATCTGTCGCTAGCGGGAGTCGAAGTCATGCACCACGTGTCGCCTTATGGCTGTAGGCGACGGACTAGTAGTCTGTCGCCCAGCGATAGGTGTAATGCGCGCCATGTGTCATGTTATGATTGCGGGCGATAGGATGTGAGTCTGTCGCCCAGCGACAGGTGTGATGACGCACTTTACCTCTGTCACCGAAGACTACGTGGACCAATGAGTCTTTGCCACGTGGTGATCTCTGACGCTATTGGGTCTGACCTGACATGGGTAGACTTTGTCATATCAATATGTATGACTCACTTTCATTCATTAATTTTATATCTTGCCGGAGCAGGAGTATATTATCCATACAAAATTGCTTTAAAACATACATCCACAGTGACACATTTCGTTAAGAAATCCTAGTGTATGGGACCTAATCATATATAATTAATGTAATACAGTTACCCTTGATAAGAAAAATATAATGTTTGTTCAAAGCTTTGAATCCCTCTTGTAATTAATTACTAATTTATTAATCGATCCGTTGTTTCAACAGTCAACTCATCTCCAATTAATCTAAACTATCAAATCAATTTATGGCTATATATATATATTTATTTATTGTGATACAATCTTAGCTTTGTTTTTTATAGGAGGTAAAAAAAAAAGAGTACGAAATCAAATTTTGGATATAATTTTTTTTAATGAAAAGTAATAATTAGTAAATCAAATTTTAGTTCAGTTTTAACTATTTTAGGTTTTTCTTAAGCTTAGGATACCGAAAAAAAAGGGTTTGCTTAAAATTAAATTAATTCGAATGATTTTAAGAGTGCGTTTTTCACACTTCATTACGGTACATTGAAGATTTTATTTTGGAATTATTTCTCATGAAAATTAAATCTGAATATACAAAGAAAGGGAATTATTTATTTTACCGAGTTAATTAACTCCTCGTAAGGATTTTTTAACTATTAGTTATCTATCTTTTCAAATAAGATTATGCCATATTTGATCATAAATAAGCTATCTTTCCTCAATATATATAGTTTTATGTTTAATTTTCTTTCTCGTGGATCACGTTGTTGCCTCGTCTTAATTAGAAATTTTGTGTATAATCAAATGTGAAATAAATTGCCTATTTGAGTTCGCAAGGAGTCAATTTCAAACTAAGCAGTGGTTAGAAAGGAACTTTCTGCTTATTATAATTATAATATATTTCGAGTGATATTGATGAAAACAAAAGCAATAGTCATGGCAGTTTGTTTTTTCCCTCTTTTGCTACATTATATGCTTAATTTGTTTAAAATATGCCACAGTACCCTACATGCTTATACTTATTTGAAATAATCAATATACTTTCCTTTTATGGCAATAATTTCAAGTTTATTATTCCAAGCAATTTCTCCCCTCACAATTAGTATGGAATTAAAAAATATAATATTGTCAATAATTTCTTGACTGAGGAATTTAAAAAATTATGATATGTTATAAGGTTTGAGTTCAAGTCCAAATAACTTCAATCCTACTCCCAATCATAAAAAAAAAAAAAACAATATTTGATGTTGCCTATGAGAGAAAAAAAACCAGGCAGTTGGAATGGGTACGTGTTCTCTTTTTATGTTAGATCCAACTATTTTTTATGGATATCGATTAAAGTTAATTAAAATACTATTAAAAAATGTTTTGAATCTAATATTTAATTTAATTGATTCGTGTAATTTTTTTTTAAAAAAAATGACTTGCAATAGGTTCGATATTCAAATACGTGACCAAAGTTTGTACTATATCAAGTTTGTTTTAGTATTTTTGGTATAAACCACAAATATCCTCATCCGTTTTAACGGTCTGAGACTAATTATATTCGGGGTTTAATCATAGTTAAAACTCTTTACCCCTCTTAAAAGATGTGTTTAGTAGGAGTTGAACCCGAGAGCTATTGACTTCTTCATGTGTGGGTATTGGGCAGTAACCATATAGAGACGAGGAAGAATAATCCTTGAAAGCATGTGTTATCTGCAATACATATGCCTACATAAATGCATAGATGCCTAGAAATGTTCTCCACAAATGAGTAACATTTCTCCTTTTAGAATATATTTTACAGCCCCCAGGAAGTCTAGTTACAGCGGAAAGGAAGCAAAGTTGAATACTATTATGACCTAGAATATCCACTAGCGAGGGTCATTTCCAAGGCCAAGAGGTCCCTGCTTAGGGCTCTATATTTCCTTTGTGCCACTCAATTGGCAATAAAGAAGGGTTCCCTAGTTAGGAATAAATGTTACAATGTAGCAGAATTCAGTTCACAATATTCTGCAACTATTGTTTTGCCTACCTTTACTTGCTATGCTTTAGCGATAGCCTATGATGCATCAACAGTTCCAAAAGGGTAGAATTGATGGGTCAGTCGGAAACACCTGATCAGATGAAATTGAGGACAAAGAATCTGATGGATGGGGACCCTTCGTTTCAATGTTGTGTTCATCATCATCACATTTTTACTATAGGTAATTATGAACACTATGATCAATGTCAGCTAGTCAAGTAATGGTACCTGAATCTTCAACATTAACAGGGCTTATTTTGTCCTTTAAAACGAGTTCCTAGTTTCTATTCTTTATCTGGTCGTTGAAGGCTGCTAAATGCACTTACCCATTTATTCAATACACCCATTTTTCTTAACGTTGTTATTATTGAATATAGAGGAAATGGAGTGTAAAGAGAAATGGGTGGGTTTATTTAGAGTCTTCGGTCTGGTTTCAAGAAATACTGATCATGTTTTGTAAATTGAGCATATTGTCAAAGTTTTCTTTTATGAATTTGAATATCGGTTGAAATGATCATATTTCGAATCTGCTTCTAAAATATGGGAGTTTTGCAAATTTGAAATTTATTGTATTAGTATATGCATTTTCATTCATTTGAACTTGAGGCTTCCATGGTAAATAAAAAAGTCTACCACTATAAGTCTAGTGCTAATAATTAATGTTACTCCTAAGATTGCATAACCCAATCATGGAAATGTCTTCATAGTTTTTTTTGGTAACCAAACGTTTACCATTAAACAGGCCAGCTAGCAATAAATTTTTATCTACCTGTTGGAGAATAGTCCGCAGTTTGGAAAATGTCCCAATTCTAGAGTTCTTTCTTTAGTTATCATCTCATGGGTTGCCTTTATATTTCTACTTTACAATTAACATGGACTTTGGATACCTTTGAGAAGAAAATAAAGGAAGAGAAAGCAAAGAGGTTTACTTGCGATGGAAAGTTCTATTGGCCTAGGCAAATTAACCATATAGGAGTTGGAAACTGATACAAGGTTCCTATCATTTTGACTTAAATGTACCTTTGGATTAATAAATTAGTAAGTAAAATTGTTTTTCTTTTTCTTTTTTGTTTCCACAGCACAAGTCTTTGTTATTAAAAGGCAGCAGGCACAAGACCTTTGTTTCTTAGAGTGGTCAGCAGATATCTAAGAGATCACAAGACTTCTGTTGGAGAGAGAGAGAGCGAGAGAGAGAGAGAAGGAGAGATGGGGAGGGCTCCTTGCTGTGACAAAGCAAATGTGAAGAAAGGGCCATGGTCTCCTGAAGAAGACTCAAAGCTCAAGGAGTACATAGAGAAGTATGGAACTGGTGGGAATTGGATTGCTCTCCCACAGAAAGCTGGTAAAAGATAGAATCAGAAAGGAAGATGCCTGACTGATTTCTCTCTCTCTCTGGTTGTTATTCTCGGCTTGCTAATGTTCTGTTGTGTTTGAATCAGGTCTGAAAAGATGTGGGAAGAGCTGCAGATTGAGATGGCTGAACTATCTCAGGCCCAACATTAAACATGGTGAATTCACTGATGATGAAGATAGGATTATCTGCAGCCTGTTCGCTAGCATTGGAAGCAGGTATACCTGAAGTACTTTTCACTTTTCATGAGAGCTTCTTCTCTCTCAGGATTTCAAAGTAAAATTTGAAGGGGAAACAATCCAAATTTGTAAGGGTATCACAGATTTCCTTCCTACCAAAATTATCAGCTACCTTGATGAAGGAATATTAGTGAAACCTACCTAAAAGGGTAACAAAGAAGAGAAAGAAATGATTTTTTTTTTTAGTTTTTTTAGATGGACTAGAATTTCAGAAACTTGTTTACACCAAGAAACTGCTATTTTGGGATAATTCTTCTGCATGCATGCCAAGTTTAGATTCAGCATCATCACTTACTTCCAAGTTCCCGCTGTCAAGAAAGAGCATGGATTTTGCTTCTTACGGAACGTTTTCCTTTCTAACATGCAATTTGCAGATGGTCAATAATAGCTGCTCAGTTACCAGGCAGAACTGACAATGATATCAAGAACTACTGGAACACCAAGCTTAAGAAGAAGCTCTTGGTCATGACTTCTCAATCCCAGAGAAAACCACCTCCATTCCCATCTTCACATCACACTCCACCTGTTTCATCTCAATCTTTATCATCACTGTACAAAGACTGCACTTCTTATTACACTCCAACCAGATCCTTCACAGCCTTTGAACCCATGTCATCGGTTCAATCTGATCTTTTGAACAACGACAACACAGCCTTGGCTACCAATTCTTCTCTTATTCATACCCCCCAGAGTCTGGTGAGTCAGATGCAGTATTATCCAGTGAAACAAAATTTTCTCATGTTTGGGAGTGAACCAAGCTGCAGTTCTTCTGATGGCAGCTGTAGCCAGATCAGCTATGGCAGAGAGATTAAGCAAGAAGACATGAGTTTCCAGGGTTTTGGTGCCTTTAATGGCTATGAAGATAATCACAAATTTATGTTGAACTATGGCACCAATAATGGAGGTGAAAATGTTAACCAGTGGACCGAGAAGCCAAATGGGTACTTTGGAGAATGCCCATTAGACTGTGATCTTGAAGATGTTAAGCGACTGATTAGCTCTAGCAGTAATAATTGCTGTAACAACAACAACAACAACAGCTTCTTCATTGATGAAAGCAAGACACAAGAGAAAGTCATGTTCTACTACTACTGATGCACTGACTACAAGTAAAATCAGAAAGATTTGATGGGGTAAGGGCCAAAGGTGAGGGGGTGGGGGAGGCTTTAGATGGATGGATTGATAGTGCAGAGATTCAGATGAAAGACTTTCAGTTTCTGGGGTTCTGTGTTCTGATGAAATATTGAAACATTTCTTCTTTTGACAGTACATGGTAAAGCTTTTTATTTTGTTCGATCATTTCTTTTTTCGAGTTAATGATGTTTTGTTGTACGGTCCCTGACTCACTGCAAACCCCCAATCAGAAATCAATGTTTATGAAATCAAGACAAGTAATCATCATTCAAGAACAAAGAATCCTGATAATCCAAGCATGCACTGCACTTTTCCTTTTGTTTTTCAATTAATTGCTTCCTGAATTTTCTAGACATTGGCCAGTGATTAATCTTCTTGAAAAGGCTACCATAGCCCTCGGAAAAAAACTCTGTCCTCCAATTGAAACTTGTTTTTAAGCTTTCTGATGCCACTCTTTTGTCAAGAACGTTGAAGGTCCTTAATCCTTTTTTTAATGAACTAAGTCAGACTAAACGGTGGAAACTTGTTTACCATATACTTTAAAACAAAAGGATGATGGTGAGATGAGACTTTGGAGTTTTATGGAGTGTCAAAGCTTTAAAAATGGCTTACAGTTAAACAATAATCCCATTTTTTCTAACAAAATCTTGGTTAATTATATATAAAACACAAAGTATTTGATATACGGTACAGTTAATGAAAGAAGTTTTTAAATTTCATAAACGTGACACAGTTAATGTTAATGAAAAAAGTTTTTAAATTTCATAAACGTAATTATTAAAGTAACGCATGTCTTTTAAGTTATACAAAAAAATGACATGTAATATAATTTTTAATTGAAATTAAAATTTTTTACTATTGGTGTATCAAAAAAGAACTTTAAAATATAAATACCTGCTTCAAAGAATAGAACGTCATCAACTCCATGCAAATGTGTTTATAGTGATGACAATAAACAATTCTAATATTTTGGAAGTTGGTTGGATCAATCGCCATTTGAAAACTATATGCGAAGACTTCTTGGTTGGCAGTGTTGCTGATCTCCAATAAGGATACATAAATAACAAAAATATATACCATTTTCATAATAGTGCTTATAAGGAGGGTTTAAGTCGAAATAAAACCGATTTTGAATACTTTAATAATGTTAATCCTTATTTTCTTTACGGATGAAATATTATCAAATATATTTATATGTTAGGGTAGAGATTTTCATGTTTATGCGGGAGAATTTATTTGAAAGCAGTTGTTTCATAATAATCTAAATCAACTTGAAAATAATATATACTTGATCTTTTTGGTTTTTTATTTGATTTTCCAGAATTCTATGTTATCTCAAACATATATTAAATCTCAGTTATCAAATGTTGAGTAAACAATACATAGTTCACTTACATATTTAAAATTAACTAATACTAGCAAGCACTATATACTAATTAAATGCAATAATTAAGCCATTAATAATCATTCTTTTTATCAATCTTTTGCAGACGCAATGACAAATTCAGCATGTGTTTGTTTTGCTAAATTTGGTCAGTTTCTTCTCTTTTGGATAGTAAGAGCTTCACTAAATGAAGAAACATTTCAGGCAGAGACAAACACCAACATACTACCTAGCCAGCCATTATAGGAAAATACATTATTTGCATGGATTCTGTCAATGGCTAAAAGTTTAATATATCTCCTTTCTAATTATAGTTTATAACTAGTATATTGCTTTTCTTTCTCTAAAATATGTATAATTTATTTATTTTTTTAATCAGAGAACGGTAACACTACCAAAATTATGTTAATACCGACAAAATTATTTAGTCGATAATTACAGATGAAATATCATCGAAATTAAAAATCTAATG
Organism: Heritiera littoralis; assembly: GCA_031772115.1. Lineage (NCBI taxonomy): Eukaryota > Viridiplantae > Streptophyta > Magnoliopsida > Malvales > Malvaceae > Heritiera > Heritiera littoralis. The sequence goes on along the minus strand of JAPDPK010000024.1, from coordinate 1,321,426 downwards.
TGAGCTTGACTGTCTTACTATTATTCTTAGTATTAATCATTTGCTTATATTTAGATGAATATGGGATGGAAAATTGTTATGTATGAAATCAAGAAAGATTGGAGTTTATTTATTTTGACATTGCAATTGATTGACAGGGAGGGAATCCCCGTTGGGAAACAGTCTAGATGGCTCCAAAATTGCATGATCGCAAAGATCTCTGTCAGGCTGCATCACTGTGCTATGAGATCCAGCCTTGCTTTGTGGTGTGGCCAATATATATAAAATAATAAATAAACACTGTTTCAATCTGAAACTTGCGTGTAAATGATTTACAGGGTAAGGTTAACTAGGTATCCACTTCCCAACTATTTTTGCTTAATAAAATGGTACTACCAGTTTATTTAATAATTTGTTACTATCGAATAAAATTATATTTATATCATATAAAATATAAAAATTTTAATATAATATTTTTTTTACTTTTGCCATATTAATATGTAAATTTTATCACATTTTAACTGGTGTAATTTTTGTAATTTTATCTTGTTTAGGATTGCCTATATAGATTGTTTTGAACTGGTGTGAAAAGCATTTCTAGGAATGCTTTATCTACTAGTGAAGGTCAAAAGAGTGTGGTACCTACTAACAAGACTGACGTTCAAACTATAACTCTGGTTGTTTTCCAAACTAATGAAAAGATGAACTGTTGTCAACCCATAAAAAGTTCTTTTTCTTTCTTCTTCTTGCATTGCATGTGGAGTTGAAAGATTGCAAGAAATGTTGTTTGTACTTATCCTCCTTTAAGGGAGATATTTAATTATTGTTGATTATTAACTAGATTGCATTATTTAGGATAAACATTACAAATTACTACAAACAAATCAAATTAATTCATTTTCGGAATATTATGATATTCAACTATGATATATAATTAAAAAATTGAATTCATGTTTGTGAGAAGTTTTTTTGTGAGATAAAATTATCAAAATTTTGAATTAAAACAAATAATAACATGCAAATTGAACGCAAATCTTTACATATACACCAAACGAACGATTAGTAGTTGATAAACTATTTTTGTTTTCAAGTAAGGTAAAAAAAAAATAGTGTCAACCAGTTTAGTTGATGAAATTATTTTAAAATATAATAATTGTTTTAAAAATTGAACCTTGGCACCATTATCAATGATGAAAATATCCAAGGAAAGGAAAAAAAATCAACCCCAATTTGGTTGGATTAACAACTAAGCTTGTCTCAAGGTTAAGAAGAAGTTAATCCAGTGCAAATTGAAGTGAATTCTGGATTAATTTATTGCATGCAAAACAACCAACTCTTGAATTGAAACCAGAAGGCCATTAGCCATCACCTTTTCAAGTGTTAATGTGGAAGATTAGCATGGTTGATGTTTACAACTAAACTACTTAGCTTTTGGCCCTCCACATTTCAACGAAATTATACTATACAATTCCATTTTCCTCGATTTCGCAAATGGTGTTTGAAACCGGAAGAATCAATACATGAATCAAATTTTCAAAAACCACTTTCCACGGTTCAATGGTTGAAGTTTTTTGTACTTTCCTACTATTATCTGCTTCATACTTGACTTGGCATGCACTTAGCTTTATCAACAGTGTCAAGAGCTCTTTCCATGGATTGACCAGAGCTTTGTGACAATGTTTGGAAAAATTCATACAAAACGGCTATGATAGCTGAAATTTTCACTTTGGTTTCACGAAACCAACAAATTTTCTGCCACAACAACAATTTCCATTATTCTGTTTGAAGTAGCTGACAATGACAAGCAGAAGGAATGCAAAGTTCTGGAGAGCAGCAGAAATGATTCATTGGGGCAGACTGAAACCTGCTTATGCCATCCTTGTTTGCTGCATCAAGGCCAGTATGAACCAGATTGATTTGCAATAATCAAAAATATCAAGTCATTCGTATTTTAGAGAATCAAGATTGGCCAAAAAGAAAATAATTCTTCCAGTTGTTGACAGAAGTTTTAGGTTTTAGGGGTGTAAGCAACTGGAAAATGGTGAACTAATCATTCATGATTTTCCGTTCATGGCAACTTCCTTTGGGCAAAACATTAAGGCGATTTAGTGTGTAATATTATGTAACTTCCACAACATACATGGTGAACAATCAAAACCATTTGATAATTCTATTTTGCTGTAGTTAAGACCCTATAGCCCCCCTATAGCCCTCTTTAACTTAATCTATGCCTCCAGATTGCGGAAATATTAACTCCCTGAAATTCTTATTCTTGCAATCTGATACTAAGGATTCAGACACACCCAACACAATTATCCACTGGAAAATTAGAAATAAATCTTTCCGCGTACCGGACTTGTAAAGTGTACATATAGTCGCAGACAGTGAATTGAATGGCTATGGGAACAAGTCACAGAGTCCATCAAAGAAGGGCTGTGGTTGACAGAAGTAAGCCATACCTTTCACTTACATTACAAAGATTATGAGTTCAATCATAACGGGAACTAGTTCAACAGAAGATCAGTAAAATAAAAACGCAAAAAGCTACCTGAACTTTGTGATGCGCTAACTCAGGTCAACCTCCTAACTACTTCTCCAATAGTATTCAAATCAACGATTTAGATCCAGTAACCATCAGGATCCTTAATGAATGCATACCCTGCAAATCAGATTGATAGATTAGAAATGAATAAAAGCATTTTAAAAAGCTAAATCCAGTTCAAGAAGAGGACTTTTAGCTGCATAGCTGCAGATATGCTCCCTTCTGATTCTTCATCATTCTTGAAAGATAACGAGTACTTTAACAGTCTTTGTCCTGTTCTCACATTATTTGAACATCTCCTTACCATCTAGACCTAAATTACACTCCATTAGTTTTACTCCTTTTGGAGACCAAGTGCTGTGCAGTGTGTACTATGGCTCAAACTCAAAATCTCAACCCAAACTCAAGCTCCAAACCACGTAAGTTTTGCTAACGTGACAAGTTCCCTTAACATTTGATTAATTTCCTTAAAAGACAAAGTCATAATTTGTCTAGCAAAATATCAGCTACCAATACCAAAAAGTATCCATCCGAAACATGAACAGAAATCAAAATATCCGTTGAGGAATCACATTATTCTCAATAAATTCTATTAATCTAAATGAGATGGCTTACCATCATCTGGTTTTTTGACAAACTCTGCTCCAAGGCATTCAAAATCTCTCACATACATTGATTATATCGTCCACAGTGATGCCAATATGCCCTGAAAGGTAAAAAAGAACAGTTAGCACATAAAAATCCCAAATCATATAGAATCCACACTTTTAGAACATAAAAAGTAAACAAGCTTTTCTTGTATGAACTTGAATGTAGAAATGAATCCACCTGGAAGCAGCAACTGTTTGATCAATTACAGCATAGTTGTTAAGATAAGCTAGCCAGTTAATTGAAAAGAAATGGTGAAACTTTAAACTACTCTTATTTGAAGCAGAAAATTATGACATTACAATAACAAACACCAACTAAGCCTTTCCCACTATGTAGGGTTGCCATACCATAACAAATTCGTGACTCCATGGGTGAATAAATTCAGTGAATCCTAACCAATAAAAATCACTATTGCAAAAACTACAACACATGATGGCAGTCCCCATAAGAGATAAACCTAAACAAATTCACCTTAATGAAGATTAGTACCAATAGTATGAAGTTCTCTTTTTCCTATCAGTAAATAAAAAGCACTTTGGGGTTTATTAAGGCATAACAAGTGAATGGTATATGCAATCAAATTGTCTCATTCTCTATTATGCTAACCAAAAAGTTAGAATAAAACCTAAATGAGGCAACTCTATTCATATCAAAGCCAAGAGGTTCTGAATTCCCAGTGTTATATCCTTTGAACTCAGGGTCGGTTTCACTACCCCAATTACTGTAGGAAGCATTAAACTGTTAGGCATGCTAATGCACAAGAATTATGACTTTAACAACACAAAAGATGGATTAAATTTAAAAATAAAAGTATAACGTATTCTTACTGTGTTAGTTCAATTGTAGCTGGTGTTCCCAAGGTCCAAGCTGTTCTATCAACTGGGTCACTTGGAGCTGATGCAACATCCTACATCAAAGGAAATATGCATCTGGAATCAACGTCATTATCGTTAGCAAAACGGTAACACCTAATACAAAGAACTGAATACAGAGATGCTACAATAAGCCACTGCAAGCGAAGACTAATTCAAGATTACTTCTTGCAGTCCATATAACTATATGGATTTTACCTTAAAGCCCAAAAAGTACAAGGTAAACTTCAAATCTGGAACATCAATCCTCTTAAGCAACCTGAAAAAAAATAAAGGACGACAAGTTAGTTGTATTAAGCTTTAATAGATTCCATGAGCAAACAAAACACAAATAGTAGAGTCAACTCGAATTTTTTGATAATTGGAGATAGGGATGAACTTGCTTGAGCTTGTGCCAAATGTCACGACAAGCCACAGCTCTTATTTAATCAATCAAAAAAAAAGTCTTACCCTATGTTTGGATTAGGGGTGGGGAGGAAAAGGAAAGGAAAGCTAAGTAAAACAAAGGAACATTGTAATCCTTTCTTTTGTTTGAAAAAATTTTTTAGATTGAGAAAGGAAAGAGAGGGGGAGTGAGCACCCCTTGTTTTTTCTTGACTCACTCAGTTTTTTTAAAACCCCAATTTGGGGTAAACGGGAAGAAAATGAAACTTGAAAAAAATTTTAACATGTAGAATGTCAAATTTAACCTTATAATATTATAAAATTTAAAATAAAAAAGGTTATACTTGGAAAAAAAACATTACAATTAATTATTTCCTTTCCTTTCCATTATTTAACCAAACAAGGGTTGCTATGATTACTTTTCTTTCCTTTTCTTTATTAATTTTAACTATCCAAACAAGAGATACATGTACCATTTCCTTTCTTCTAGTTTACATTCTTTTTTTTTACTAATGTTTATCCAAACATAGTGTTAGACTCCTAAATAACCAACTAACTAATTAAAATAGATAAAATCAAGTAAGAACAAATAAGCAAAAGACTATACATAGAATTAAAAGAAAAGTCAAATATAACCTGGTCATTGGCGGGCTCGGGCCAGGTTCGGGCCGGGCCCATGACAGGTAATAAGAATAGAAAGCCATACCCAAGCCCGGCCCGGTCCGTAATTTGGGCAGATTTTTTTGCCCAAGCCCGATCCCGTTTTTGTGCCATAAGCCCGAGCTCGCCCAAATATAATTTTTTTTTATTTTTTAAAATTTTTAATTATTTAATTATTTAATTTTTATTATTTATTTCCTTTAAATTTTAATCTAATTTGTCAAAATTTATGTCAATTTTCATATTAAATATTTATAATCATGTTTTATTAATCAATAATGTTTTTTTTATATATAAAAAATTATATTTGCTAAATAAATATATAAAAAAATAATATAATATATTTAATTCGAACCGGGCCAGGCCGGGCTCGGGCTTTGAAAGTCAAGCCCAAGGCCCGGCCCGATTTTTAAACGGGCTTAAAAATTTTGCCCAAGCCCGTTTTTCCATCAAAGTTTTTTGTCCAAGCCCAACCAAATTTCAAACGGGCTTTCGGGCTTGGGCGGATAGCCTGGCCCTTGAGCAGGTCTAAATATAAGTTACGACATGCCCAATACAAGAGAGTAAAAATCAAGGCTAATCTTGGGATCCTTAATCCGAAACATCTACAACCCGAGAAAAAGAAAAGAAACACATTAACATAAAATCCTGAAGACCAAACACCTAACAGGAAAAACTTACAGTTTGCTGCAAGAAATAGCCTTTGGTGGCTTCTTCAGTATGAAGGCCAGGGTTATTGGCAGCTGATTCTTTTGACTCTGATGATGTCATTGAATACAACCTAGAGTTGGTTTGATCCAAAAATCCAAACTTTACGCTTGAGTTGCTGAAAAGAAGATGTTTTGAGAGTTGGGTTTTAGAGTTCAGACGTTTAGTGAAATGATCAAATACTAATGACTTTATTTTAGCAAGTAATAAACCTATGGAGGTGGCAAAAGTTGACCCGACCCGAAAAATCCATCAAATTAACCCGAATTCAAATCCGACTGATCCGATTTGACTAAAAAAGTTAACAACTCAAATCCAACCCGATCCAAATTCGAATTGATCCGAAACCAAATTTATCCGAAGTTACATTGATCTAAACCCGACCAAATCCGAATTGATCCGAACCCAAATTCATCCGAATTTAGATTAACTCGAATCCGAATTGATCTGAACCCGAATTGATCCGAATTTAAATTGACTCGAATCCAAATTTACCCAAACCTGAAAAGATTCAAACTTAAATTTAATATTATCAATAAATATTTAAAAGTTAAAATTAATTATCAAAGTATTTTAATATAGTAAAAATATAATTTTTTTCAATAATATGAGTGTTATATATTTTTTTAATCTAGTTAAATTTAAATATTCACTTTTATATTGCATTCATTTGAACCTAATGTATAATTATTTAATGGCTAATCTATAATAGAGTACAGAAGTTATATTATCTACACTTAATGTCTCCAATTATTTTATAAAAAAATCAAGATAAATTAAAGAGATATATAGTACTATTTTATGATATTTAGTAGGGATTATTAAATCACTTTGATTCATAAAGTTATTAATTATTATAGATAATAAAAATAAAATGAAAAAAATGTAATTAATTTATGAATATTGGTAAATATATTATAAAGAAAACTATCATATAGATTATTAAATATTTTGATTATTTCAATCTCAATTGTACTATAGGTCATGTAAGAAGAAAATTTTATTTTTATGAGTTTTGTAATTCTTAGAAATATGGTTTCAGTTGATTTTTATACCAGATAAATCACATCAAGATGGCCAAAACTTAACCCAATAAATCTGTTCAATCGACCCGAATCCAAATCCGACCAACTCGAATTAACTAAAAAAATCAACGACCCAAACTTGATCTAATCAGAACCCGAATTAATCCGAATTCAAATTAATCCAAATCCGACCTTATTCGAACCCGAAATGATCAGAACCAGCAATAGATCGATTTTTTCTTGATCCAAATTTAATTTTATCCGAACTCGAAATGATCCGATTTTTTCTTAACTTAAAATAATCTGATCTAAAATGACCTAACTCAAATCTGAATCAACCCACCTATTTCTCACCTTTGATTATCGGACTTTGAAATGTATGAAAAATGAGAGTGGAGAAAGTAATCGACAGAGTTTTATAGTCAGATGAAACAGAGTACGCCGAGCTAAGCCGGCGAAGACTGAAAACGAAGCCATTTTTTACATTACAGGCTTTTTCAACGTTCGATTTTTTTTTGGTTATTTTGGCCTTTGAATTTTAGGACGTTGGCGACAGTCTGTCAAGTGCCGGCCATCAAGCCATGGCAAAAGATTCATAGATTTTGAATTATCCAATACATTAAAAAAAAAAATAAAGCTTTTTAGAAAATATGTAACATTTGTAAATAAATTAAAAAACTTACGTATTTACAAATCAATAACATTATATTAAAGTTAGGTTTTAACAGTGTTTTGGCCAATTTTAATTCAATTCAAGATGACACGTGTACTAATGCTATTAATTCTATTTCAATTGCTGTAACAGGGTTTTGGCTGTGCTTTTGGCAAAATCCTTTTTTTTTTTTTGCGTCCGGATATTTGTGCTTCATGATATGACAGCTGTTGTTTTTAAAAGTTTTGCTGCCTGATTTTTTCATCATCTGACACGTGTTTCATTCTTTTCCATCAAAACAACACTTGGCTCTGTACAATGTGAAGAATGAAGATAAGTCGGACTACCCTTTTATGCCTCAAGCTCAACTCAATCTCACCCCCGCTCAGCGTCGGAGTCTCAACTATCGATTTCGAATCCAAGAAACTCAAAGTTTCCCTCTGCTGGGTTCGTCGTTCCCAAATCCCAAATCCTCTTTTGACCTAAATCGGAACATGGATCCGAAAGTTGAAACCTGGGTTCATCTCCGCTGACATCGAAGCAGTATTACAAGCCTAATCCGATGTCGATCTTGGCCTTACCATCTTTCGCTGGACTAAAATTTTGAGGTATTTTTTATTTTCTTAGCTAATTCTACCTTCCTGTTTAATGGTGTTTATCTTGATTTAAGATTTTATTATTTCTGACAATCTATGCTTTTATCTGTGTTTAATCCAAGCTTAATTCGAATTGATGCCTATCTTTTGCAGGTAAAAGATTTTGACCCTTTGAGTATATCTTAGTAAAGATGTAGTTTTAAAATGCTTTAATTTATTTTTGTTTATTTAAGATTTTATTCTATTATTTACAAACCTTGGGGATTCATTTAATCTAATGTATAGGTGAAGGACGAGATAATCTCAGTAATGCTGATGAAATTGAAGGTGATGACTCTTCTTTTTTTACTGAATGTTTGTTCTTTTATTGGTTTTGTTTATTTTTTCTGCTAAATGATCTCTGCTCTTCTATTTTGTCTTTCCAGATCAAAGATTAGGTTATGTTTTCTCAACATATGATTATCCTTGAATGATGAAGATAAGCCCATTTCTTGTAGGTAAACTTCAAATTTTGCATCAATTTTTTGGGAGAGAGAACTCTCTTATTCAGATCTGATTTTTTTTTTTTATTTGGATGGATTTCTCATGTTATAGATCTGATTTTCATTTATCATAATTTAGCTTAATTTGACCTCTGCATGTGCTTTAGTGTTGGGCTCAGATTCGAAGCTTTGATATTTACATTTTGTAAACCAAGGATGGTGAGTCCATTAAGTTTTGATCTTCTGAGAATTTTGTTTCTTCTTTCTGCTAAATGATCTCTCCTCTTCTGTTTTTCTTTCCAGATTAAAGACTAGGTTATATCTTCTCAACAAATGATTATCCTTCAGTGATAAAGGTAAGCTCCTTTCCTATAGGTAAACTCCTTTCATGCCCAGATCTTGAAATCTTTGATTTTGCAAGTAAAAAGAAAACAAGTCAAATAATTAATCATAGATTCAGCTAAAATACAATCCTTGTATAAGTTATGTCAAATTGTTTAAGGGAACTCAAAGAAAGGAATAAATAAATAAAAAGGTCCATGATATATAGGTTTAGTCGTTTAGATGATTAAGTTTTATATTTTCCTATCATTTTGAACCTATCGGATGATTGCTGATAGTCCATAATTAGGTGTTTGCTATACTATGCCCGTAAGATTCTAAGATGCTCTTACTTTGTTCCTCCTTTAGACAACTTTGCATTGATAGATTATTCCTTGATAAGTCTCCTTTTTTTTTTTAACTGAATTGAACATGTTCAGGTGGTGACTTTATGATATCATATAGAAATTTGATGTTTGAATTGAGCTTCAAGCATATTCTATTATAAACATTGTTGTTGTATTCATATACAAGAATATCATGAATGCTAAGTACAAGTAATCTGAGTTGCAAGAAATCTAGGAATTTTTGCATGATCGATACTACTTGATTCTAGGAGTTAATATGGTTGATGTTGCTTGATTGTGGCTACTTAGTTGTAAGAGCTTGCTTGACTGTGACTGCTTGATTCATTAATGAAAAGGAAGAGATATCCTTAATAACTTCAAATGTTTACATATATGAGATGATGCAAGTTTGGATTTTTATTCATATGCAAATTGTTGATACAATTCAAGTTTCATTTTGAATTGCTATTGTTATTAGTAAAATATAATGCAAATTATGCTTTTAAATTGTCATGCTTTTTGTTTTATTTTATGATATTTCTTTTAATGTTTCTTCTTTTCCCCTGAATTGAACAGGAAATAGATTTATTCTGTTTTGGCCAAACTGAACTTCCCTTCTGCTATGTTCATCTAAAAATAGAACTGCTTCAGACTTCTCCACCTTTTCTAGCGCTTACGTTTATTAAGTTATTGTCATATTATGCTATCTAATGTTAGAACAAAACTTTTTCAATCTATGCCCTTTATTCTGTGTTACTCTTCATTAACTACTTCCAGCATGTTATTGCTGTGTAGATACCTTCCATTTTAATACCCTGCATCAACGGGCGGTCCATTAAATATGAATACCTTGGTATATACTTGCAAAGAAAAGTTTATAGCTCTAAAAAGGATTTGTATACAAATAAGACTCTATTTATCTTTTAACTAATTAGGCATTTTCCTTATACTTATTTCATTATTTTTTGTTCTGATCCATCACAATCTCTATTTTGTTTTCTGTTTGCGAGTGAAATGTTGGTAATGCGTGTCATATAACAATACTAGATGTTCAATACTTGCCAACCTGCAGAGTTTGACAAGTCTTCACACTTGGTACTTTTAAATGTATCATTTAATGAAATCTATACGAGATAAAAGGAATTGTATAAATTTAAGCGCCCTTTATTTTGTTGGAAAATGTTATATAATAACATCCCGTAGCGAAGCGTGGGTTCTTTTACTAGTAATAGTTAAATTTAAAGATTTTTGTGAAATTTTTATTGAAAAAAAAGTATCTTTAAAGAATTATGTATGCGATTGTACTTTCAACATGGTATATGAAAATTTCTGTCGAGGCAAAGATATTGTATTCTGATTTTAGTACTATAAGACAATTTAAGACAAAAATATAATTTATAATTTTCTATTTTTAATCATCCAAAAAAACTATATATTATTTTGATTAAAAAATATTAAATAATTGAAAAAAATATTTGTATTTATATAAAAGATTTATAATATATCATAATTTATTTTTAATTATTAGATAAAAAAATTACATTTTTTTACTGTAAAGTGTGAAAGATACTGTATAATCATATATTGTGTGCACTGCCATAGACTGTTCCTTGCTATGGACCATAGTTATCCACGTTATAATGTTATTTGATTGTCTCAATCTAATTTTTCTTTTTTTAATAATTAATTAATATTTACTATTCCATATCTATTGAGTTTTTTTTTAATTTAAAATTTTTTTATTGAAGTTAGTGCCCAGTTTGTCCTCATATTAAGCATAGCTATTGTTAAAAGCGGTAAAAGTTGACTCGATCCATCCCCTCAATTAACTTGAATTTAAATTTGATCAATTTAATTTGATTAAAAAAGTCAATAATTCAAATTTAATTTGATTAAAATCTAAATTGATACGGAATCAAATTTATTCAAATATGCATTGATCTAAATTCGATTTAATCCGAACTCGAATTAATCCAAACTCAAATTTATCCGAATTTAGATTAACCCGAACCCGAATTGATCTGAACTCAAATTGACTTGAATCCAAATTAATTCGAATCCAAATTTATCAAAACTTGAAAAGATTTAAACTTAAATTTAATATTATTAATAAATATTTAAATGTTAAAATTAATTATCTAAGTATTTTAATATAGTAAATATAATTTTTTTCAATAATATGAGTGTTATATATATTTTTAATCTAGTTAAATTTAAATATTCACTTTTATATTGCATTCATTTGAATCTAATATATAATTATTTGATGGCTAATTTATAATAGAGTACAGAAATTATATCATCTACACTTAATGTCTCTAATTATTCTATAAAAAATCAAGGTAAATTAAAGAGATATATAGTACTGTTTTATGATATTTAGTAGGGATTATTAAATCACTTTGATTCATAAAGTTATTAATTATTATAGATAATAAAAATAAAATTAAAAAATGTAATTAATTTATGAATATTGGTAAATATATTATAAAGAAAACTGTCATATAGATTATTAAATATTTTGATTATTTCAATCTCAATTGTACTATAGGTCATGTAAGAAGAAAATTTTATTTTCATGAGTTTTGTAATTCTTAAAAATATGGTTTCAGTTAATTTTCATACCAGATAAATCACATTGAGATGATCAAGGCTTAATCCAATAAATCTGTCCAATCGACCCGAATCCAAATCCGACCAACCCGAATTGACTAAAAAAGTTAACGACCCAAATCCGATCCAATCCGAACCCGAATTAATCCGAACCCAAATTGATCCGAATTCAAATTGATATAAACGCGACCTTATCCGAACCCGAAATAGACTGATTTTTTCTTAACCCAAACTTGACCTTATCCGAACCCAAAATGATCTGATTTTTCCTTAACCCAAAATGATCCGATCCAAAATTATCGAACCCAAATCCGATCCGACCCGTTCATTTGCCACCTCTAGCTATTGTTAATTGTTGTCTTGGTACTCACTTGCGGTTCCTTCTAAGGATGCCAACGGAACATATATTTGTTAATTTTAAAGTACTTAAATTTGAATTTGATTATATTTTAAAATATTTGAATTTAGTTAATTATTTGAATATTTTGATTTTTCTTACCAAACTTTATCTATTTAATATAAAAAATACACGTTAACTATTTTAACATGATTAAATACTTATTTATTAAGTTAAAAATTGACTTTTAAATTTAAATTAAATTCAATTTTAATGTGTATTATTAGAAAAAATTAAATTAATAAATTTAAATTTACTCTTAAAAATAAATTAATATTAAAAATCATAATTAAAATACTTAATGAGTTCATTTAATTAAGTATTTAATTAAAAATTAATTAATTTATGAATAAAAATATATATAATAATATTTAAAAAATATTATTTATAATCGAATTCGAGTTATAAGATGTCTTAAGATCATTACTCGAATCTTAATCGAATTCGTGATAGATAATGAAATTATTATTTGAACCTTATTCGGACCCAGTTATCAAATATCTTAATCTTATTTAATTGAATAAATAATACATAATAACTGTTTATAAGGTACTTCAACTGAAACTTCTATAAAAAAAAATAGATTTATATGATATGAGATACCAACTCAGTCAGTCTAAAATATCTCTAAAGCTTCCATTTTTGACCGTCTGAGGCGTCGGGAAGAAAAGAAAAGAAGAGAAAAGCTTTTGATGGAGAAATCGGGGTATGGAAGAGATGGAATTTACAGGTCTTTAAGGCCACCTCTTGTTCTTCCCAGGGAACCAAATCTTTCCATGGTTTCGTTTCTATTCAGAAACGTCTCTTCTTACCCTGACAAACCAGCGCTCATTGACGCTGATTCTGATGAAACTCTTTCTTTCTCTCAGTTCAAATCCACTGTCAACAAGCTCTCACATGCTTTTCTTAACCTGGGTATTAACAAAAACGACCGAGTCTTGATCTTTGCACCCAATTCTATCCAGTTCCCCCTTTGTTTCTTTGCTGTAATCGCCATTGGCGCCATTTCTACAACTGCCAACCCCATTTATTCTGTCAACGAACTCTCAAAACAAGTCGAAGATTCCAAACCTACGCTTGTTGTCACTGTCCCCGAATTGTTTGATAAAGTTAAAGAGTTCAAGCTCCCTGTAATCTTGCTTGGTCCTAAGCGGAATCACCAACAATCTAATGTAAAAAATTTCCCAAAGATCCTATCTTTTCACGATCTTCTCGATTTAGCGGGAAATGTAACAGAATTTCCCGCGGTTATTGTCAAGCAGACTGACACAGCGGCGCTTTTGTACTCTTCAGGCACGACAGGGGTCAGCAAGGGTGTTGTTCTGACACATAGGAATTTCATGGCATCGGCTTTGATGGTGACCATGGATCAAGAACTTGCTGGGGATATGCACCTGGTTTTCTTATGTGTCTTGCCTATGTTTCATGTGTTTGGATTGGCAGTAATTATATACGGGCAGTTGCAGAGGGGAAATGCTGTGGTGTCAATGGCAAAGTTTGAGTTTGAGATGTTTTTGAGGAACGCGGAGAAGTATAGAGCAACACATTTGTGGGTTGTGCCTCCAATTGTGCTTGCTATGGCTAAGCAAAGTTTGGTTAAGAAGTTTGATCTTTCCTCATTGAGGCAAATTGGTTCTGGAGCTGCGCCTCTGGGGAAGGATTTGATGGAGGAGTGCGCCAAGAATTTTCCTCAGGCTGTGGTTATTCAGGTATTTAGTTATCAACTAGTTCACAACTTGTACTGAAAGTTTAATTTTGATAGGGCAGAGGGAAAAGAAAACTAAACTGCCTGCTGATATGATCCTATATGGCATCAAAAATTGCCGCAAATATCAGAATTGTGTTAAATTTAAGTTGTCTTCAATCCAGATTGATTTCTGGGAAATATTCTCATGGGAACTGGGAAGCAATAAATGCTGAACATCAATCCTTGATGTTGCAGTTCATCCATTTACCTGTTGGCATATGTGAAGTAGGATGGTAACTTGGAAGTTGTTCCAGTTCATGGATATTGTATTTTTGGGAGTAGAGAAGTTGCCTTCTCATCATTAACTTTCTGTGGTTTCAGGGCTTGGGAATGACTGAAACTTGTGGCATTGTATCAATTGAGAGTTCTAGAGTTGGTGTCCGACATACTGGTTCAACTGGAATGCTTGTTTCAAGCATTGAAGCTCAAATAATCAGTACAGAGAGTCTAAAGCCTCTTCCTCCTAATCAATTAGGGGAGTTATGGGTTCGAGGGCCTAATATGATGCAAGGTAATATCGTCTGCTTCTTTTTTCCCGAGGAAGTGAAAGGAGATTGATACTTTGGTATAAATAACCTCCAAATAACTTTTCATCTTGTCCAATTCTTGTTCGGACTAAATCACACTAAAAATTTGTCCTTTTGAGTTGTTTAACTTCTGCAGATACCGAATTTGGTTCTGCAATGCTTCTCCACCCCTCGACTGTGCATAGTCAGGGTCTTTAAAGAGAGCACTTTCTGCAGACCTGTTGTTCTATAATTAGCTCTTGCCATATCTATGTATATGCTTAAACTATTATGTTACTAATGTTCTGTTCTGATCTTGATAGGACATCGCATGACGTACTGTTCTTCAATTTGTTTAGTCTGACTTCAGGCAATTTTTGCAGGTTTTTGATCCTGGTTAACAACCAATTATTTTATATTAGTACATCTGAATTTGATCATGAGCACAATCGCACACTGTAAATGCCACCTCTTCAGCCTCTTTCATATAAGAACAATAACACCAAGCTATGCATCTTATTAGTAGATCAGTAAGATTCTTAATAACAATCCTTATATGCTGTGGCCCAAGAGTTTGATTTGATATAGTCAAATTTTATGTACTATGCAAACAATTAATCAGCTAGGCACAAGTGTTAAATAATATTGGGTCATTTATTTCCGGGTTTTATGTACCGAAATCTCTTGGCATCTTCTGCCATTTTATTTGGCACTGCAATTTCAATTACCATTTTCAGGTTACTTAAACAATCCACAAGCAACAAAATTGACAATAGATGGAAAGGGTTGGGTACATACAGGAGATCTTGGATACTTTGATGAAGATGGGAATCTCTATGTTGTTGACAGAATTAAGGAGTTGATCAAGTACAAAGGTTTCCAGGTAACTTATTTCATTGCATTTTTTTACATAATTTACATGTCTACTTTGCAATTTCTATCAAATAGAAGTTTTGGTGAAAAGAAAGATTCCTCAATCTTCATGAATAACAAGAAATGTCAACAGGTATATATATATAGTTTGTGCGTGCAAGAATTGGCTAAATCTTCCTCAACTGTATTTCCTACAGTTGATTCACATAATTGTTGCTTGTATGTTTATCTTTGGCCTATGCTTTCAAACTACTCCATTAAGAGATTCCATTATTTTGCTGATTATATTTTACTGTATAGAATCTCTCCTCTGGATATCTGTAAATCATCAAATAATGTTATTATTGAAGTGGTGATGATAGAAATCCCGCATCATTAAGTTTGGGCATCTTGAGCGCATTAATATTACAAAACCCTCTTCACTTATTGCCTATTGATTTTAAGTTGAATGCTTATTCTAAAATTTAAGAATTCTTGCTCGTTCGGTATGTCTTTAACTTTCAAAAACTTACATAATGACTGATATTCCCAGGTTTGCAATCTCTATACGTGTTTTGCATTGAATTTCCGGCAGCTACAGTGTTCTGGTTTTTAATTATTTATAACCCTTTCTGGTGGTTCCAAAGTTAATCTGCAGGATTTAATGGCTTTCCTTTTAAACTAAAGCATTCTCATTTGCTTCGTAAATACTCAACAGGTTGCACCAGCAGAGCTTGAAGGTCTACTTCTATCTCACCCTGAAATTTTGGATGCTGTTGTCATTCCGTAAGTCATACCTGAAAATTATAACTTTTTTCATTGTTTAAATCAGGGAAGTTGAGACATTTCCACACTGCAGATATCCTGATGCCGAAGCTGGTGAAGTTCCAGTTGCATATGTTGTTCGTTCGCCTAACAGTTCACTGACTGAAGTAGATGTTCAAAATTTTATCGCTGATAAGGTAAGATAGCCTTGAATCAAGTGACTTTTATCTTCTTATTTCTGATTGTTAACAGTTGATTTATCTTCAACTAGTAAGCCTTTGCCATTATTTTTCTCCTTAGCAGATAAAATTGAGTATGTTTTGCCTATTTGCAGGTAGCACCTTTCAAAAGATTAAGGAAGGTGACATTCATAAACAGTGTCCCAAAGTCAGCTTCAGGGAAAATCCTGAGGAGAGAACTTATTGCGAAAGTTAGATCGAAAATGTGAAATTCTATATATGATTCTCTGTTTTTCGCATAACATGAACATAATTAAAGTAGTGGTCAAGTTAAACCTGTCTTTATCTGTTTCTGTGACAATCTTATATGCTAAAATTACAATGAAGAACAGACTGTAAATTATCAAGACAGCTGGGCCAATAGAAGTTTCAGCGCCCCTTGTATCATTGTGTTTTCAGAAAATCATAAATAAACCAGTCTTAAGAGTTGAAGTGTAGGTAAGATGCATACATCATTGCTGAGCCACTTGGTACTGCTTCCTGCAAAGTCCAAAGCAAAACTGGTTAAGGCTAAGAGTTTCAGTTAAATGTATAATCTCTTTCAATCAAGCATTAAACTGCTTCAATGCAAAAGGTCTGACATGTACATGAGAATGCAAAGCACAGCCCAACCACCTGGTCTAGTCCTTGGATTTCCCTCTTTATTTCAGGCAATAAGGGATACCGGGCAACCTTAAACCGCCTAAAGTAACTGGCTTTTTGATTGTGTTTAAGCCTCCTATATTCCTGCAAAGCTGCTCTAATTAATCACTTGGGACAAGAAGTACCCATAGAAGAAGCTTGATCAATCAACTGAATTAAAGTACTGGAAAAGCATACAATTTTGTCTTTCTTAAGGGCCGGTTCAACTGTCCGAGGAGGGTATGACAGGAATCTTTAAAATGACAGTAAAAATTTCATATACTATGTCCGTATAGCCTCTATCGTCGTACATCAGATAAGACCATTTTTCTGAATTGCTTTTCAAGCTTGCATTATCTGCATAGCGTTTGCTTGGAATGAGCCTCTAATCTTTGTTTTCGGCCACTGAATGAGACTATTATCCACAACATTATTGCAGATAATAGGCAACAATTAATATCAGAGAACTATTTATGATAGCAACAAGCTAACAAGCGGCAGTTTCGGTTGTCAATGGTAAAATATTATCTATTTCGTTTCATCGAGTCATGTTGACATCATTAAACCTGAACAACGAATTAGACCTAAGCAATGCTTTAATTTACCCCTAAGCTGCTGACATAGTGACATATACATCCATTATAGAACAAGCCCCCAAATTTACTTGTTACAGAAATTAGCAGATATACACATCAGAACATCAATGAAGTAGAGAATGGTGCTGCTTGCCTGGAAAATCCCATGTATGATGACCAACCATCAACAGGTGTAGGTGCTTACCCAATTACCCTCGACATTCCTCTTCTTCCAATAATCAAAGCTTCTAATAATACTGTTTTCTCTTCTATTGCGAGTTTAACAAGTGTGAATCAGGCAAGGAAGAGCATATGATAAACAAGAAAGATGGATATAATAAGATCTGTAATTAAGTTCTAGCCTGATATATAATTTCCTGTGAGGCGCTTCCGAGGCTCGCTGTAAACTGGTAAGCATGGAGGAAAGGATTTGAGCTGTCATCAAATAAGCGATCAGGATGCTTGTTTTTCTGTATCTTATATTAGTATATGTAGCAATATATCATATAGTTTCCAAGATAAATTGCTTTGAGCAGAATTGAAGGAAACGTGATTCTTCTAGCAATTGAGCTCTCAAACTGTTAGACTAACTAAGGATTCAAGTTCTCGGAGTCAAAGGTTTTGAGTCAATCTATGAAAACCAATTCCCTAAAAATCTAAAATATTAGTGGAGTGATCTCCTTAACAGTTGCATACGATGCCTAACTGAGAGAACAAATCTTTTCTCTATTAATGGTCTTCCTTGCTTGAAAGCTTAATTTTTAACAATGTCTAATGCCTTCTCCGCAATTAATTTCATAACCATATTGCATTTTGGCCCCATAAAATCTTTAGAATCTTTAAATTAATATTTAGAAGGCGATGAATTTCACCGTGTAAGACATCATGATTGTACATGGCAATCCTAACTATTCAGCTTGAGTAGCTAACTAGTTTTCATGTGTAGTCTCCATAGTTTCTCCTCTCATAACTAATTTTGTGTCTTTCCCCAACTAACCAAACATAGCTTTGTTAGATTTTGTCAATTAAAGAGTTGGAGAGTCAAATCCTTAATTAAGCACCTCAATCCATTTCTAATTAACAAACAGAATGCTAACATTAAAAAACCTATGATAAATTAAACAACTTCATTCCTTTTTCCTTTTACCACCGAAAGAGTTTTCAAAAATTAATCACTTTGATTTTTCAAATACGTATTTCGTTTGATCTCATCTTAATATCTGACAACTATCTGCTTATTAATCCGACTTCGACTTGATAGAATAATCTAATGCATTATATATAGCTTAAATTGATAATATAAAGCCCAATTTTTGTTACATAGTTAATATGCAATAGTTAGTATTAGAGGTGGCAAAAATTGACCCGATCCGAAAAAATCAACCCGATTAATATGAAACCAAACCCAATCTATCTGATTTGACTAAAAAAAATTAATAACCCAAATCCAATCAGATCCTAATCCGAATTGATTCGAAACCAAATTGATTTGAATTCACATTGATCTAAACTCGACCTGATCCAAATCGATATAAATCCAAACCCAAATTGATCTGAATCCAAATTAACTCAAACCCCAAAAGATTCAAACTTAAATTTAATATTATCAATAAATATTTAAATATTAAAATTAATGATCAAAGTATTTTACTATAGTCAAAATATATATTTTTAAAAAATAATGCAAGTGCTATATTTTTTTGAATCTAGTTAAACTTAAATATTCACTTTTCTATTATATTCATTTAAACCTAATATATAATTATCTAATAACTAATCTATAATAAAGTACAGAAGTTATATCACCTACACTTAATGTCTCCGATTATTCTATAAAAAATAAGAAAAATTAAAGAAATGTATACTGGTGTATTATGATATTTAGTAGGGATTATTAAATCACTTTGATTCATAAAGTTGTTAATTATTATAAATAATAGAAAGAAAATGAAAAAATGTAATTAATTTATAAATATTTGTAAATATATTATAAAGAAGACTATAGTACAGATTATTAAATATTTTAATTATTTCAATTCTAATTTTATTATAGGTCATGTAACAAAAAAATTTATTTTTGAGTTTTATGATTGTTAGAAATATAGTTTCAGTTCATTTTCATACCAGACAAATCACACTAAGATGATCAAAACTTAACTCAAAAAACATATCCACTTGACCCGAATCCAAATCCGACTAACTCGAATTGACTAAAAAAGTTAATAACCCAAATATGATCTAATCCGAACTCGAATTGATCCGAATTCAAATTGAACCAAACCTAATCTTATCTGAATTTGAAATGATCGAACCTAAAATAAATCGATTTTTCTTTGATTCAAATCCAATCTGACTCGAATCCGAATAATCCGAATCCAAAATGATCTAATTTTTCTTTAACCCCAAATGATCAAATCCTAAATAACCCAATCCGAATTTGATCTGACCTTTCCATTTGTTACCTCTTGTTAGTATGGTGATACCGGAAAGCTCGTGAGATTACATAACATCATGTAAGTCTCATCTGTGTCAATGCTTAAATGCATGGTTCACTGCCATTGCTCGGATTGTTCATAACAAGTAAGAACTAAAAAGCCTGTCAAGTGAAACACGTATAATGATCAGATCTTAAAGGTTTGAGAGTTAATGAGACTGTAATTGCTAAGTAAACAAAGTTATTTCCGTAGCAAAACATTCTTAGATAGCTCATTTTTGCAAGCGAAATTGTAGCAATCCTTCTTGTTTGCAGCCATGTTTTCTTAGTATTCTTCCTTGAGCAAGGAAGAAACATGTTTATGAACCTCTCAAGGTTCTACTAATCATCTTTGACAGGCTGAACCCCGCAAATGTTGGATGCATAAGCCAAGATTAATTCGGCAGCTGCTCCTCTTTCATGGCCTTCCACTGCCCCATGCAAATATTTAAAGCTTAACTTAGGCTTTGCTTGGAAGGATGGAAAGGAAGGGATAAAGAAGGAAAATTAATTAATCAAATGATTATCTTTCATAACAATCTTCTTATTTTGTAGTTTAACTATTTGATTAATTAATTTTCTTTTCTCACTCCTTTCTTTCTATCATATCAAGCAAAGCTTTAGTTCGGAAAAAAAAAAAGCCGTAAAAACAACTATTGTAACAAGTAGAATGCTAGTATAAAAAGCTCATTTCAAAAGCATTATGCAAGATAAATAACCATGAAAATGTCTGGGAACTGTTGCAGACCTGATTAAACCCAGGTTTCATATAGCTTTTCAATCGTGCCTGCAGTCAATTTAAAACTATAAATAGACATGTTTTTTAGCGTAAGTCATATATAACTCTTTGCGTGTGAAATCCTGTGTAGTATAATTTCAAAGATAGCTGGAATGCAATTATATACATCATGAAAACATTAGTCACGCCAATCAAGGGCTTATTCTAGGGTTCTTGACTTGCATCAGTACAGGTAGATCCACAGCTTCCCACTCTCCAGTCTCTACAAAAGAAGAAACAGAATAGTTTTACACCATGTCTAAATGTAGTGCTTGGTATATTGCTGTCGTTACCAAGCACTACATTTCAGTTTTACCTTTCAGAAGTTTATGAATCATGAGGCTGCTATATGGAAAAAGACTGGTCAAAGTATTCTTGTTACCTTAAGAAGCCCAACCCTAAGGATGTGTAATGGAAGCTCTTCATTAGCAGCTAGGATCCTAGCTAGCTGGTAGCATGCATCAATGGCTGCTGGGATCTGTGTCCAAACAAGACCCGAGAACCGTAAGCCCTTTTGGCTCCTTACACGGGAAGTCTGGAAGCCAAGGAGTTGAGAAAACTGGAACTGTAAAATAGAAGAAACAAAAGTAAACAGGAAAACTGGACATATATCAGGAGCTCAAGCTAGCTACCATGGCAGAGTAAGGATGGAATCATGGAAAGTTGTGTGGATAAGGATATGTGTCGGAAAAATAGAAGCCAAAATGGCATTCACCTGCAGCTGCACCTGCACCTGTTTGCTTTGGTGTGATCTTCCTTCACCACCACAAACACATCTGCGATCTGCCATGCTTTGGTTTCTGAAGCTAAACCAAATAAGAACAAGCAGGTGCAGGTGCAAATGCAGATAAAGGCTACATCTTAGCAAGGCTTGGCTGCTGCAAGACTGTTGGAATTACCCATACAAAGCTAGCCATCTAGCACCTCTCTAGCAAGAAATAATCAGTATTTATAGACTAGTTGGAGTTCCGTTTTGCTTAAAAATTCAGAGCTTAAAATTTTTTTCAAATTAGTTTGAGTTTAATTTTTGTAATTTATTTTGACTTAATAAAATATTAAATTATTTGAATATTTTTTGATATACTCAAATTTTATTTAATAAAATAAATTTATTAATTTTTAATTATATATTACGACTTATTAAACAATTATTATTAACCTATTCGAATTTGATTTTATTTATTAATTATTTAAATAATTAAAGTTTGATTTTGTCTCAAAAATAAAATAAAACAAACCTAATATAGACCTAAATTCGTTTAGCCGGGTACTTCAAAGTATGGTTTATGAGAGAGAGAGAGAGAGAAGCATAGAAAGAGCCAAAGGGCAAATTTATTATTAAACCAAAAAGAGAAATAATTATAACGGATAATGATTTGACAAGCCAAGGCCAAGCCTCCATTATTGTGAGTATACTATATTTATATGTGTGTCCTGTGAAGCTCTGCAGGGGTGGGGTTTCTCCAAGGCCACGTGATGCAGTCTTGAGTCCACGTGGGCGTTGGGTCCTGACTAATCATGAACTGCCACGTATAAGTCACATTTTCCAGTTCACTTGAATGGGAGCCGGTGTCTCGTGGGCAGTGGGCTTGAGTTTTCTTTCTGACATGGGATAGAAACGATAAGAAGACTGGTGATCTTCCAAAAATATTCTTTCACTTGCAAAGTCACCATTGGCAATGAAACTGAGGCTAGCTAGAAGCCAGCCATAGCCTGTCAGTAGGACCCTTCTCTCTCTCTCTCTTTCTTTCTTTGTCTGATAGAGATTGTAGAGACACTCTCTGCATCCTTCTCACCCTCTGAATTTGTGGCAAGCCAAGCCAGGCTAAGTTGAGTAGCAGTAGCGGTATTATATTTTCTACGTTCTCTTGTGTTTCTCTGGTCTCTTACTCCTTTATTTTATTTTTCACGGCATTTTTATGGTTTCCGTTTTTATTACATGCACACAAGTTATTTCAATTGATAAGAAAATAAATGATGATCGGTATAGAAAGAGATCGAAATTTAAGAGTCGAATTTGTATATGAACTAAGTTTTAAGTTTTCTTCAACATTACTTTGCATTTGGAAAATGATGTTTAAGACCATATTTGTGGTGTAAACAATTCTCTATGGAGGCAAATCATTGATTTCATTGCAGCAATTTGTCCAAGTTAAACCCTCTTCTCATTTATTTTGTTTAGTTATTGAGTGTCGGCCCACCGATTTCAATCCCTAACCGTTTATATCTTAAAAGTCTTCTTAGCACGTGTCATTGTAAAATCAAGATAAATTTAAACATCAACAACCACTAGAAATTAAAGTTATATATTAAGACGACCGGCATCTTCTCAATCTCATTATTTAATGTGAGTTGTCAAATAGAATTTAAAAGCAAACAAATGTCTTGTCTTTCCTTGGGTTGAAAATTTAATCGTTATCAAAATTTTTATCAATAACTTATAATAAATTACATGAATCAATATTTAAATTCATATTAAATTATCCATATAAATTTTTTTTTCATATATTTCTATTCAAAACAATGTGTTTTTCCTACTTTAATACTTCTCATTTTTCTGAATAATTTTCTTTCAAATATTTTTTAGTTTTCCTCTAGCTTTGACCTTTCCTTTTTATCGTTCATAACTTCTACCAACCGGAGTATCTATAACTATAAGTCTGTCCAAACCAAAGCGATTGAATTGAAATTTTTTATTAAATTCAAAATTTCTATAAAATACAAAGATTTTTTCAAGCCAACATAAGCATGGTTTCAGATCAACTACAAATCATCTTTTTGTTGAAAAAGTTATGCATAAGCTGGTTTTGCTTGCTTCTTGTCTTGTCGATAAATGATAACGCTTCAGGTAAAAATTACTGACTTTTTTGGATTGAATTTGGTTGCATCTGACAACTAAACATTGATTCATAGTACAACCATGCATGTTTTTCCACAGAATCGTACAATAAGCTATAAACCACTTAACTTTGGTCGGCAGAGATGTTGAAAATTTGGTTAGGCATCCAAAAAGTTAAGCTTAGGGATACTGAATATATCGGATTTTAAAACAAATCATTTCGAGTTTAAATATTTTTTTAAATGAAAAATTACTAACCATGCATTAATTTCTCTCATTTTGCAACAAAATAAAACAAAACAGGAAAAAAAAGAAAGTCTCAACCCTAAAAATGAATGAGCATTGTTACTCAACTAGTACTACACATGCAGTATTTTGGATTGTTTGTTGGGATGAAATAAAGAGAAAAGGCAAGGTTATGCTTGTCTTGATTCATTATTCTGTCGTTACCTTATAATTCAGAGTGCTTACGGTGCCCCACGGTCCGATTAGGCCCTCAGGTCCCCCCGGAAGTGTGAATCAAACAGGTAAAAAACCGATGATAATGGAGAAAATTGTTGAATAAAGTTTATGTTATGGGGGCCTGGAATCTTGATCTTCGTCTAATTCCAGCTAGCTCCCGTGTCATTTTCCCAATCTCTGCGCGTGCAGATTTGTAATCCATCTGACTAACTAGTAGTGTTTATTGAAATTTGGAGACGCTTTAAATCCTGGAACCTAACAGCGTTGACAGGTTGTGGTTGCTACGAGGGTCTCAGGCTCCGCTCAATGAATTTTCATGGGCAATGCTGGAAACCAACCAGGCTTCAGATATTTAGAAATTGGAAGATCAGATAATCCTGTAAGAAAATCATACAGATAAATACACACTAAATTTCATGTTCAATTATTAAGAAAAGATTAATATAAAAGCGTACTTGAATCTATTGGAATTGATTTCTTGGGATTAGAATCTTTTATCTCTAAACCTATCTCACTTACTGATGGGATATGAGAATAAGAATTACTTTATATTTATACTGGAGACCATGACCTATTTATATTGTAGTATTTTATTTTATTTTGGCCCATTGTGACAATAAAATAAAATATTGGATCTTTACATATTGTAAAGCCTATACTAAATGAGATGCACTAAAATCCAATAACTTAAACTTTATTTGATGGCTTTTAAATAGACTAAACAAATTAGATAACTTGTAATGTACAATTAATTGATATATGTAGACCCACTAAAAGAATTTTTTAACAATCTCTCACTTGAGCCACATATGTCACCTAATAATTGTATATTTTAAATAATTTTATGAGCTCTAAACTTGCTATTTTCATAAGTCAACATTTTCTAAACAATTTGGTCTATCAATTATACTAACATAAAATCAAAGCGATCTTCGTCACATATATTTCGTAACTAGACCCATCAATGGTCACATTCATTAACATAATCAACGACATAGATCAAGTATAGATATATAGCATGGAAATTACATGCAATGTGATCCCTTAAACATGTCTATTTTCAATTGGTCCTATTTTCAAAAACTTTATGCTCAACTGTAATTTGAAAGAATAAAACTTTATTTCAGAGTTTCAACAATAACAATAATACTTTATTCTGATCAGAAAAATGTCTTAATAACAAATGAATAAACACCCACTATACAAGCATATCATCAAAGTGAACCACACCCATATGAGTTACATGCTCATGAAACATCTTAGGTGGTACACCCTTAGTAAGCGGATTCACAATCATGGAGTTTGTATTGATATATTCAATAGATATCTGAAAACTCTGAACTCGCTCCTTAACAACAAGAAACTTAATGTCAATATGCTTTGGCTCGACAAGCTTCTGTTGTTCTTAGAGTCTAACTCTGCGGCTTTATTATCACAATAAATCTTTAATGGTCTCTCAATACCATCGATAATGTACAGCCTAGGGATAAAATTTTACAACTATATTGCTTGCTTGGTTTGACGCCTCATAGCAAGCTATAAGCTTTGCTTCAATGGTGGAAGAAGCTATAAGTGACCACATAAGACTCTTTTAAGATATAGCTCCTCCAACTAACATGAAAACATAACAGAAATTGATCTTTTACTATCAAGGCAACTAGCAAAATCAGAGTCTGAATACCTAACGATCTCCAAATGATCTGACTTTCGATATGTGAGCTTGTAATCTTTAGTTCTCTGTAGATACCACATAACCCTATTTACTGTTTTCAATGATCAATTCCAGGGTTTCTTAAATATTTGCCAAGCATACCAACTATGTATGCAATATTCAAACGTGTACAAACATAATCATACATGAGACTCCTTACTACTAAAGCATAAGGAATCTTCTGCATCTTTTCCTTTTCAATCTTATTTCTTAGTCCCATGCAATACGCCTATGTCATTACTTGCTAGCAAAATGTCGTCAACATATAACACTAAAAGAATAAACTTGCTCTCATTGATCTTGTGAGAAATACATTAATATATAGTATTCTCCTTAAAACTAAAAGAAGTGATCACTTGTAATGATTTCGTCCAGGGACAAGATCGCTCAACGATTTTGAAAACATGAAAAACATGCAAGTCGCCTCCAATTTTTTTTATTAGGTGTGATTGGTCACCTAAAAACATTTATCTTTTTAGCAAAACTTAAAATTAATTAAATTTTATTAAAAAGATAATTTTGCTGTTTGCGAAAACAAAATTGAGTTCGAGAGTACGGTTATACATGGGGAAGGATTAGAAACTCCACAATGCCCAATAAAAATCATTACCATCTTAATCATGTTTTATCTTTTAATTTTAATAAAGTGGTTGTAAATTCATATTTAAAAATAATTTCTTTTTTATTGCAATCGATTTTATTATTATTATTTTCAAAATTATTTTTATATAAAAAACTAAATTTTATTTTTCTAAAAAAATGTGAATATATTGTATTGAAATATTACACTAAAATACTCAAATACTCTGGTAATATTTCAAATAACTTTCTCGGCTAGAGATTTTTTAAGAATCGCTACTTGCGATTTCTATAGAATCTCATCCTCTGAAGATTCGCATTTGTTTTACTTAGATAACGAATGATGCACATGCATTTATTATCATCTTTTATAAATATTTATTTATTTATTTTAAATAAGAAATCCGCATTATTGAAGAATTATAATAAATATTCCAATACTCTAGTAATATTTAGTTGATTCCTCTCACCTAGAGATCAGTTAGAAATCACTACTTGTGAATTTCGTAACATCTCATCGTCAAAAGAATTTATTCTTAGCATTTTATATATGATGCAAACATTTAACAAATGATGCATATGATTTTTTTTACCTTTATTTATTCTTATTTTAATAAAACTCGCATTATTGATAAGTTTCACTAAATATTCCAATATTCTGGTAATATTTAATTAACTTTTCTTACCCAGGGATCGTTACGAATCACTACTTGTGATTTCTGTAACATCCCATCATCGAACTCCTCATGTTTATTTAATTAACATTTCTTAACACATCAATATAATTGAAAAGTTGTCTATTTCCATTCTTAATACCATGCAATTTCATTAGTTTAATAAAAAAAACTTTAGAAATTTTATACTATCAAACAACATGAGTAAATAATAATTGAAGCAAAGACAAATGACTAACTAAATAAATAGAAAAAAAAAAGGTAAGTAAAACGAAGATATGGAAATGAGTAATAAGTCGTAAAGAAATAAAGTGTGTATGTTAGTTGTAAATGAGAGAAATATTACCCAAATGGGCTGAGTTTTAAGACCCAAAGAAGAGTTGCAAATTGGCCAAGGACTGTTCAAGAATGCCTATCACGAGTTAGGTTCAGCTGATTCACAAGTTGGGTCAAACTCCTTTGCACGGATTGGGCTGTTGAGCGGATTTAATCGTCGCGGGTTAGGTCAGCTCATTGCTTCTCCAAACAGTGCTGTTTAGACCTTGTTCTTTAGGGGGGCGTTGGTTGTCGAAATTTTTTATTCCTCTCAGTATTTTTTTTTTCATCAAATGATTATCATATTTGGTTCAGAGAATTTTTTCACGCCGAAAATTTTTTTTACCAACAGTGCAAAAAAGAGGAAAAATAGGAGAAAATGATTCCCTGCTCATCTTGAGGTATTTTTTTTTTCGGGAGAATCTATTTTTTTTTGCTTATTTTACTCTCTAATAATTATATTTTGTTTCCATTTTACGCCTAAACCTATCTAATATTACAACCATTATTTTTTTCTTATTTTGATGAAGAGAAAAATGAATTTAAAATCAAATGGACTAATAATAAGATGGACCCAATGATTTTTGATTAATCAAAATCAATTTAATATAGTAATAGTTTGTTAAATCAAAATAATTTATATAACAAAAATCTTATAAAAAAGGGACAAAATAAATAAATAAATGAGTATCTTAAATAAATAAATAAGTAAGTAATTTAAATATAATTTATATCAAGTGTTATTCACTCTACATCAACTAATAATACGGAAGATATTATAGTAAAATAAGTAATTAAGTAATCTTACTTTCCTTTAACCAAACACAAAAATCTTATATTCCCACCAATATAATCAAACACAAAAATATAATATTCTCAAAAATCCGTCAAATAAAATAATTTTTTGTCGAATAATTTTCAAAAATAATTCTAAATTTCGCGAACTAAATGCTTCTTAGGTACTGTTTGGTTGGGAGAATTTTTTTTATCTGGAGAAATTTTTTTTTCCGTCAAATGATTCCTGCGTTTGGTTGGAGGAATCGGATTTCGGGGGGTAATTTTTTTACCATAAGTGTCAAAACAATGCCAAACAGTGTCAAATTTGGAAAAAAAAATTCTCCCCTCTCCCTGAGGTATTTTTGTTTTCCAGGAGAATTTAACTTTTTTGCCAATTTTACCCTCTAATAATTGTATTTTGTTTCTATTTTACCCCTAAACCTATCTAATATTACAACCATGTTTTTTTCTTATTTTGATGAAGAGAAATATGAATTTAAAATCAAATGGACTAATAATAAGATGGACCCTATGATTTTTGATTAATCAAAATCAATTTAATATAGTAATAGTTTATTATATCAAAATAATTTACATAACAAAAACTTTGTAAAAAAGGGGCAAAATAAATAAATAAATAAGGATATTAAATAAATAAATAATTAATTAATTTAAATATAATTTATTTCAAGTGTTATTCACTCTACATCAACTAATAATATGGAGGGTATTATAGTAAAATAAATAATTTTACCCTCTTACTTTCTTTTAACCAAATGCAAAAATCTTATATTCCCACCAATACAATCAAACACAAAAATCTAATATTTTCAATAATTTATTAAATAAAATAATATTTCAATAATTTAATATTCTCGATAATTTTAAATTCTCATAATCAAACTTTAAATTCTAGTAATCAAACGGCCCTTAAAGTCATCGTGAACCCATTTTCCAGGCGACTTCAGTTTCTTGAAAACACAAAGAACCATTACTTTCCCCTTTTTTTTATAAGATTTCCTTTCCTTTTTTTACCATAAAGGCTATCCTTCTTAAAAGTTAAAACCACTTTCACTCTCCCTTAAAAATAAAAAAATAAAAAAAATTCTTTTTTAACTCTCTCTTTTTCTTCTTTCTCCCGCCAAAGTTGCCGGCCATCGTGAGCCGCAATGCTCCGATGTCCGGCGGCTCCATAAAAGGTTTAGAAATATTCTACTCCTCTTTCCCTATCTCGATCTGGCCATTGACTCACCCAAAAAGGTTTCTATCTTCACAGATTTACTCGACAGAAACCTCTTCATCTCTTTTTTTCTTTTTTGGATTTTGCTATGGATGATTCCAAACGCTTCTAAGTTGCTAGATCTTGCTGTTGTTTTCTTTTGTTTTGTGTCTTTGCAAGTCTTAGAACACTAATTTTGGGTTTAGGTTTCAAATCTAGTATTTTTGGGGGTTTTGGGTTTCATAGTATCTCTTCTTTAGATCTAAAAAAAGTTGTCTTTTTGGTTTATGGTCTGATTTGTTGTGTGCTGTTGGCGTCGAGTGGATGAAGTGTGGTTCAGGTTGTGGCAATTGGGGATGTGTGCTAAGTTTGGTTGCTGTGGGAGGTAGTTTTTGGTTTGGTTGTTAACTGTGGCAAGTGGCTCGGAGGAAATTGGTGTAGGGTAAATCACGGTAGTGAGACTGGCATGGTAACAGTTGTGGTGTCTAGTGGTTTCGGGTTTGTGATGATGAATTGGTAGAGTTTCTGCAAATTTTTAAGTGTCTAGAGTGTCATTCAGTAATAATTGTTTCTGTTTTTTAAGCCAAATAGGAATCACCTTTTTAATCCAGTAGATTAGATTAAAGTCTGATATTCTTGTTGTTATATCTTGGTCACCAATGGTCACCAATGGTGACTGTCAGAGATGGGAAGTGTTGCGTGGAGAAGGAGAACTTTAGTCTAATGGTGGTGTGATGGGTGAAAGCTAAGATAGATCTAGGAATAAGGGCCTCAGCCTGAACAGAAGCCTCGACTTAAGCAGCTAACGGCCATGAGGTTGTCTTGTCTATACCCTTTAAAAGCAATGTGATTGAAAATAAAATAAAAATAATAAAATAAAAAAGGTAAATAAAAATAAGAATAAGAATACAAAAATAAAAAAAATAAATAAGTAAAATAGCCAAATCCAGCCCATTTTGTCTTTAGACCTTGAAGCCCGTTTTGGATTTTAAAGTCTAATTTTTTTTTTTGATTAGATCTCATCTTATAGCCCAATGTATTGGGCTTGGACCCTATTAATACATATTATTTTTAACAAAATAAATGGATTTAGATTAAATTACCAAATCTATTCAAAGTTTAAAAAAATTTAGACTTACGCAAAGTGAATCAATTATTGAACAATCTTCGATCCGAATTCATTCAAAAAATGGTTTTATAGATTCGGTCAAAATTATGTAGCTACACTATTAACGAGATGATTGCTTTAAACCATAAATTTTTTTAATTTGCATACTAGTTGTTTCCATTCATTCGACATGAAATTTTTTGATTGCATCATATAAATTGTTTCTTCAATGTCACCATTGAGAAACACTCTCTTGACATCCATTTTATGTAGCTCTAAATTATAATAAATTATAAGTGCCATAATGAATCTAAAAGAGTTTTTCGATGAAATCGGAGAGAAAGTTTTTTTATAACCGATGCCTTTTTTTTAGTGAAACTTTTGGCAATTAGACGTACTTTATATCTTTCGATATTGCCTTTCGGATCCTACTTGGTTTGAAAATCCATTTACAACCAATCGGTTTTGCTCTTTTAGATAATTCGACAAGATCCCAAATGTTATTATCCTCCATCGATTTCATCTCATCTTTCATGGCCTCTATTCATTAATGAGAGTGAACACTTTGCTTGGCTTCACTAAAAGATTTTGGATCATCTTCTAGTCCTATATCAAACTTATGTTCTTAGAGATATACGATATAATCATCTAGTATCGTCGATTTCCTTTCTCTTAAGGATCTCCTTAATGCCACTTCCAATTGAGATTGTTGTTGCTCCTCCAATAAAATAGGAATAGGATCTTCAATATGAGTAGGAGGTAACCTAAAAGTGTCTTGATAATCTGGATTTGTATCTTGAACAATGTCAAACATAATTGTTTGATCATTTTCAATTACAATTGTAGGACCTGTAACATGTTCTTCCTCAAAGACAAAGTTCACGAGTCTGACACTCTCATCATATTCAACATTCTCAATGAACTTAGCATTTCTTATTTTGAAAAAAGATTTATTTGAGGAATCATGAAACTTGAAACCCCTTGATCTTTTTGAGTGTCCAACAAAGTAGCAGCTCATTGTTCTCGAGTCCAATTTCCTTTCAATATGCTTGCATGGCCTAACGTCAGCTAAACAACCCCAAATATGTAAATGCCTAATACTAGGCTTCTTTTCTGTCCGTAACTCATATGAGATTTTAGCTACTGCTTTGCTTGGAACTTAATTAAGAATACACATTACAATATTTAAGACTTCTCCCCAAAGTGACTTTGGCAAAGAAGAATGATTAATCATACTTCTAATCATATCTTTTAGGGTTCGATTTCGTCTCTTAGCTACACCATTTTGACTTAGAGTCCCTGGCATGGTGTAATGAGGAATAATGTCACATTCTGCTAAATACCTTGTAAAAGGTCTTCGATGTTGTTTGCCTGATCTGCCATATCTGCCATAATATTCATCGCTATGGTCAGATTTAACGACTTTAATTTTCCTACTAAGCTGATTTTCTACTTCAACTCTATAGGTCTTGAAAACGTCCAATAATTGAGACTTCTTATGAATCAAGTATCGATATCCCTAATAAGAATAATTGTCTATGAAATTTATAAAATACTGTTGACCATTCCAATAAGCTATAGAGAATGGACCACAAATATCAATATGAATTAAATCTAAGATGTTTAAACTCCTGGTAGCACCAGTTTTCTTGATATTTGTTTGTTTTCCCTTAATACACTAAACACAAATTTTGAAATCTGAAAAATTAAGGGAATTGAGAATTCCTTTTAACACAAGCCTTCTTATTCTTTGTTTAGAAATATACGCTAAATGCTTATGCCATAACAAGGAAGAATTTAGATTGACTAATTTGCGCTTTGTACCACACTTACTTATATAAAGGGATTCATTGGTGTGTGAGGCATGAAGGTTCAATTTATATAGATTATTAATTAAAGAACTTGTGCCAATAAGACTTGAATACTAGAGGACAATAAACTTTCCATTTCCAAATGAACAAGAATATCATGATTTGTCTAAATAAAAATCAAAAATCAAATTCTCTCTAAATAACGGTACATAAAAGTTCTCATTTAAATCTAAATAACAACTAGATTCTAATTTTAATCTAAATAGATAAATAGCTCAACATAAGCCCTTTCGCAATTTCCTATATAGATGAATCTTTCAGCATCTGTTAGCTTTCTGCTCCTTAGACAACCATGTATTGTCACACTTGTGTGAGTAGTTGCACCTGTATTTATCCATCAAGTGTGATTTGGGTACTAAAGCCAAATTAACTTCAGAATAAACAAAGTTGAGAAGTAAACCCTTTTTGGCAAGCCATTTTTCATACTTGGAACAGTCCTTCTTCACATGATCACCTTTATGGCAAAAGAGATAGGTAATCACCTTATCCTGTTTTTGCTGCTCCTTAGGATGTGAAGTTTTAGTGTTTGCAGTGCCATTTCCTGTATTGTTCCTTTTCTTTTTTTTTGTTGGCAGTATTATCATTGGAAGAAAATGCTAAGTGAGCTCTTTCTATCTTCTTTTGTTTCAACCTTTTCCTCTTGCTCACACCGAGCAATGAGCTCATTAAAAGTCCATTTTTCTTTTTGAGTATTATAACTTATCTTAAAAAGGCTAAATTGTGCAAGAAAAGAAATTAAGACCAAGTGCACAAGAATGTCTTCAGACAACTCTAACTTTAGTTCCTTTAGTATTATAACAAGATTAGACATTTCTATAATGTATTTTGTTATGTATCCTTTGCCACTTGATGGCATTGAACAAGCTTAGATTGGATGGTGCTTGTTTCGACCTTTTCATTTGCAGTGAATCTGTCTGCAATTTGTTGTGGGAAACTCTTAGTATTTTCTTCCTCAGGCATTGTGTCCTTAATGGCATCTGGAATTGAGTACTCTATGATTATCAGACTTATGTGGTTTGAATGCTCCCATTTTTCAAAAAGTACCCTTTCCGTAGTTGTACTATTATTAGTAGGGGTGGCAGGTTTGTCAGACTTGATCGCATAGTCTATGATCCATACACCTAAACACAATGGTAATGTGTTCCTTCATTTCTTGAAACTAATGCCGTTAAGCACCGCAATATTATTTAAATTGGTAGATATAGAAAAAGCATTTACTATAAGGAGAAAATAAAAATAATAAGGTCATAATTAACAAACAATAATTTTGGGGCATATAAGATACCAAACACAACATTGAAATTTAGTTTTTGGATAGAAATTTCAATTTGTAAGCAGTACTCTTAAACTTGATCAGTAAATATTAATAACCAAATTCTGCCAATATCATGCCTTTCTTTGGACCAATATATTGCATGCATGGTAAAAAATAATTTTATCACATATTTACTACTTTATTGTGTTTATAATCTAACTAAAAAATAATCTTCCTTGGTCGATTATTTTTTGCAAGATTAAAAAAACAGTCATTTGAATTCTTAAATGACAGCCTTAACTTTCAAAATAAATAAATTAACATAAAAGATGTCACTTTGGTCGCATTTTATATTAATTTAATGTATTTTGAACTTTATTTTCAACATATTATGCACATATACAAAATATTAAGAGTACACAAATTTATTCACATAAACAGGGATAGTGAGTATTATTAATCATCTCAGAATATCATGAAACATTTTATCATGAAATAAAATATCAAAAAATATGTGCATAACACACCCAAACACTAAAATTACCATGAATATTCAATAATAAATATTTAACAGTTTAAAAAAATTTCAGAAAAATCACCAAAAATTTTAAAATAAAATTTTAATATGGACTAGAGAAACTAGTGATTGAATGGCCATTGGAGGGTGGCGTGCGGATCCTACATGCATGGGGGAAGATCCCACGTGAGATCCTTCCTTCTTCCTTACCTAGTCGGGTCGACCTGACCCGGTTGGCTGTGGAACAGACCCGTTCGTGTCTGTTCTTTGGTTTTTCTTCAAATTAAACCCATTTTTGATTCCTGAATCTAAAATTGAACATGTATTCATGAAATTGGTGATGAATTTGATCAAGAAATTTCAAGAAAAACTTCTTGAAAGAACTCTTACTCCTTATCTTGATTTCTTTTAACCAAAATAAAAAATTTACCGAAATTATAACTTGTTTCAATCATATAAGTTACAAGAATCAATTATTATTAATCAAATTATAACTTTGTTTCAATCATATAAGTTACGAGAATCAATTATTGTTAATTAATTTGAATTAAAATATTTACTACATAATTGTTTTGGTTGAATATTTAATTCAAGATTAAAAACTTAAAGAATAAATTACTTGAATCAAGAAACAAAATTTATAAAATTGTTTACATGATTTTAATCTTTATTTTATAGAGAATAAAAGCCCTAAGGTTTCAAAGAAAAAATTTTTAATTCTTAATGAACAAACATGAATATCCTCTGATACCACTTGTAGGAAAATTGTATAGATAAATACACACAGGATCTCATTTTCAATCATCAAGAAAAGATTAATACGGAAACGTACCTGATTCCATTAGAATTGATTTCTTGGGGTTAGAGTCTTCCTTATGTTGTAAACGGGTACCACTTAATAGTGTATCTGGGATTATTCGTCTCGATTAAATAGGGTTCGGGTACCCTATAATCGATTTTTAATCGGGTTAGGGTAGTGATTTCACTACTTGAATAGGGTTTGGGTAGGGTTCAGGTAGTGCCCATAGGGTACCCTAACCCGAACCTAATTAACTTTTAATTAAATATATTTATATTTTTTTTATTAAATTATGTTTGTTTGTAGTTTCATAAACATATATTTATGGTTTTCAAGTTGTTGAATAATTAAAATTTGTTGATTATTATGGAACTTGTATATTTTTTAATTTTACGTTTTTAATTAATAAAAATTAGATATTAGAATAATTGATTTTCTTGCACGAGTCGGGTTCTGGTATTTGACGGGTTTTTCAAACATTTTTTTTTGATAATCGGGTAATTAAACGAGTTTGGGTAATAAACGGGTAGTATGAAATTTATTAGGGTAGGGTTTAGATAGTGTATTTAAAAAATAATTGGGTAATTATGGGGTTTGGGTTCTTTAATCAATAATCGGGTTCGGGTTCGAGTAACTCAAAATTAGTGGATACCTGCCTCGTTTACATTCCTAAATCGTCCACGTCTAAACCTTTGAGAGAATCTGTACGTCACTCATTGATGAGA
This sequence comes from Heritiera littoralis, assembly GCA_031772115.1. Taxonomy (NCBI): domain Eukaryota; kingdom Viridiplantae; phylum Streptophyta; class Magnoliopsida; order Malvales; family Malvaceae; genus Heritiera; species Heritiera littoralis. The sequence continues at coordinate 1,285,790 of JAPDPK010000024.1, read as the reverse complement.
TATGAGAATGAGAATTACCTTATGTTTTGACTGAGGACCATAACCTATTTCTACGGTAGTATATTTTATTTTATTTTCGTCCATCATGAAAATAAAATAAAATATTGGGTCTCTACACATTCAAAGCCCATACTAAATAAGATGTCCTAAAATCTAATAACTTAAGTTTTATTTGATTACTTTTAAATGAACTAAATATATCAGATAACCTGTAATATATAATTAATTGATATATGTGTGTCCACTTAAAGAATTTTCCAACAAATCCAAATCACATATATTATAGCGAGCGTAGCTCCATTCAAGTTTCAACTACATTAAACATGACAATGAGAAAGCCAAGAAGCTAGGCTAGCCATAATTTTCTGGTCCACAAATGGTGTCATAGTTTTGTTGAAAACGTTCCTTTTGAAAAGGATAGCACTGTTTTTTGTATGCTCAACTTTGCAGCCAGCCATTGACAACAATCTTTCTTGTTTACTTATACTTCCTAATATTGGATCGTCCATTAAATGAGGCCACTGTACTTGATGTTTTCCACTCTGGGTCGCTGCAATAGCAAGCTACAAAAATGGAAGGGATAAGACATCTGGAGTCAACTTAAGGTGATCCAAATCCAATATGCTGAAAAGCATAAATTGTTCATGAACTAAAAGGAAAAGTGTTTTACCAAAGCTTGTGGATTGAGTTAAGAAAGACAAAACCGTTTTTGTTATTGGATAACTTGTTGCTCATGATGACAATGAGAGACCCAAGTAGCTGGCCCAGGTCCCAACATAGGCTTTGCATTTGCATAGGCCGAAAGTTTAATAGTATTCCTTAAGTAGCTGAAGCCCGGTCTTTAAACATGGCTAAAATAACTTTCCAGGCCTGGGTTAGGTTTCATTTTGGGCCAATGCTACTACCCGAGATATTGTGTCATACTTGTACAGTAATAATTATTTGGGTCAGCAATAAAGAGTCCAGATATCGGTAGAGGTTGGGAGTTGGGTGAGTTTACACAAAAATTAACCCAACCATCTGCCTAAAATTCAATGCTCATGATCATGGGCCGTGCCCTTAGGAACTACAAACTCAAGCCATCGATCCAACAGACCAACACCAATGAAATTAATGAGTTGCAAAAACTTTTCTTGGTCGACGGATTTTTTTTAATCAGAAATGATACATTAGCAGAGAGTTGATAATCATAAACAAGTATTATATTTATAAATCACTTAAACAAATCAAACAATATAATTGGTCATACAACTCACATAAATGATGAGATTTAAATATGAAACTTGCTTGTCTGGTTAAAATTCCAAGATCCCTTACCACTAAACCAATATTTATTTAATTTAAATCGATATTCAAATCATTCGATTTAAATGATTTGTCTTTATTTTTAAAATAGAGGAGTTTTGCAAGATTTTTACATTTTTCTTTCTTCCAAATCAAAAACTTTCATCATACGGATAAAAAATTTAGATCAAAGTCCAAACTAGAGTGTGAAAGTTTGCTGAGACTAAGGTTAGATTATTGATCTTCCCTACTTGATTGGAAGCAAATAGACCATACGAGATTTACACACCCCTCTTAGCCTTGGACTACTTTTCTTAGCCACTCAAATAATGAATTGCATGCCTAAAATTTCACTTTGGTTTTAGGGGAACAGGGGGTTTCTACAAATATACTTTTAGCAAACTATGGGAGTAAATTAAAGAGAAAAAAAATGAAGGGTACAGTGTCCTAGAGAGCCTAGTACTTTGTGGTGGTGGTAGTAGCGGTAATAACACTCTTGAGAGCAAACTGCTCTGCATAATGGACAGACAGAAGGAAACAGCCAGGAACCTCCAATCTCCCCCATTACTCATCCGACTGTACCTTTTTAACCCCACCACTTTAGCCAAGTCTCCCCCTCATTTCACGCGTTTAAATCATCCATGCACCCATCCATCCATCATCATCCATCCATCCATCATCATCAGCAGAGTTCAACTCTACTTAGCCTTGCCATCTCCTCGTCTATAAATAGTCCAATTCCTCTGCTCCTTTAAGCCCTCCTATACTAATCACAAAACCAATTAGACAACGGATTTTTCTGACAATGGGAGAGGTCAGTTTGCAAATACTCTCCTCTCTTTCTCTCTCGGGTTTCATTTTTTATTTTATTTTCATTTAGTTTTGATTGATATTTATGTGTGTAAGTTGTTCTTTGTTATGTTGCAGAAAAAGAAAGGAAACCAGAAAGGAGGGGATGGAGAAAAGAAGGATGTTCTGAAATTTCATTGTCTTTGTGATGGTTGTGCCCCCAAGATCCTCAAACGCATTCATGAACTCGAAGGTATAAAATATAATCATTTTTTACGTTTAAGATTTCCGTTTTATTATTGGGTTTTCCACTCAGATTTTTGAAACCTTTTCAGCTTTTGATATTTACTCTGTTTTTCTCCGTTGTTGTTGCAGGGGTGGACACGGTGAATATAGAAACAGCTGTGGATCCGGCAGCCATTAAAGAGAAACTCCTGAAGAAAACCAAGAAGAAAGTTGGCCTGATATCTCCTCAACCAAAGAAAGATGATAACAAAGAAGAGAAAAAAGAGAAAAAACCTGACAAAGAGAAAAACCAGGATTCTGATAACAAACAGGAGAAGAAACCCAAGGAGGTAAAATTTTCATTTCTCATTCTCAAATTTTAATTCCTTATCCACGGTCAATAACTGTTCTTGTATGTTGGTTTTGAAGTGCTTTCAAACCAACATGTCTGTCCAAAATTTATTACCAACTGCCTTGTTGTTTAAGTAAAGCAATTTGTTTTTTTATTATCTTTGTTCAGGGCCCGGTAACGACGGCGAATTTGAAGGTGCAACTGAAATGCCCGTGCGACCGATGCATTGTTAAGCTTCTCAAATTTGTCTCTAAAACCAAAGGTGGTGACCTTAATCATTGCCTTTAGCTAGTATAGATTTTTACCGCTCCGTCACTCCAACGGCGTTGAAATCTTGTTTTATTTCTGACTTTGTTAAACTTTTACGGCGTTACAGGGGTGCAGGAGTGCAAAATAGACGAGCAGAAGGAGCTGGTCACAGTCAAGGGGACTATGGATGTTAAGGCCCTGGCTGAGGCTTTGAAGAAGAAACTCATGAGCGTCGAGATTGTGCCACCTAAGAAAGAGAAAGATGGCAACAATGAGGGTGGCGAGAACGGAGGCGGCGGCGGGAAGAAGAAGAACAAAGGTGGCAATAATGGCGGAGATGGTGGAAATGAGGCTAATGCTGGTGGCGGTGGCGGTGGTGGTAGGATGGAAGGAAACAGGATGGAGGTTATGGTTCAACCCGGATTCGGATACATGCCCGGTTACCCTGAATCCATGCCGGGCTATACTGGATACGGGCACCCGCACCATGCTCACCCCGCCAGCGGATATGGTTACGGGCACCCGAACGGGCATGGACATGGGCATGCTTACGCCGGATATGTGCCGGGTTACCCGGTTTCTGTTTATCCTCCTCACCAGATGTTCAATGATGAGAATCCTAACGCCTGTGCCATTTTGTAAGAAGAAATGGTTTTCATGGTATAGGATTTTAGGCCAAGGTAAAATGGGAAAAGTGTAAATAAGAAACAGAGAAAGAGTCTACTTGAGAATGGAAATTTTGGGTTAAACTTGGAGCTCCAAAAGCCCCTTTGGGTTTTACATATGCTGGATTCTAGGGTTTTGATCTTCTTATTTGTTGTTAATAAAGTTGAATGTTTCTTCAAAAAAAAAAAAATAAAGTTGAATGTTGACATTTTTAATGTGATTAATGGTATTTTCCTGTGTGGCCAACGTGTTCATCTTTGTTCTCTCAACTGTTTTCCTAGTTAATTTGCAGTACCACGTAATGTGGGGTAATGTGGGGTGTGTGGGATTTGTCATGTTTCAATTTGCAGATTCGTAGATTGATTTTCGTGTAAAACATAAAAATTCATAGATTGATTTCGATCGTTGGTGTAAAACATAAAAATTTGTGTTAACAAACATAACATTTTTTCAATTTTCATCCAATTTAATTACAATTTTTATCAAATTATGGTACGCTGCTTTCATGTCTTGTTTAAGATCTCGAGTATACAAAAAACACTAAAGAGGAAGTATCCATGCTGGAGCCACTGAATCAATGTGAGGCAAAATAACCACATTAAGATGTGAAAATTTGCACACAAGTCATATTCACTACAGATTTATTTCTATCTATGATCTAACCCCAAAGGAAAAGTGGGGAGTGAAAAGAAAACCCCTTTCAGAAAATGATTAGAATTATTAATTTGAATGCATGCATGACCTGGAAGATTCTTTATTTTTGAAAATCAGGTGATAGCACACCTACCCGTCACCCCCATTCAATGTGTTAAACAATTAACCTTCTCTGGTTCACAGCCTCCTGAGGCTGTCTTCTGTGGTCATAACAGCTTCAGAATTTATACCATGTTTTGCATTCTGACAGAAACTTGCTTGTTAAGTATGCATCTGATATCAGAATTCCAATGAAATGCTGCCATGTGGAGAAATTACTAAGAACAACATTGCTAGATAGAAACGCCAGGATTGCGCAACTCTGATCTTTGAAGTATGGTAGATGTAAAGGAAAGGTCTCAGAGTAGGAAACCATGGAGAAATGCAGTTTGCATGATTCTGTGAATGTGCAAAGCTTTGGCCACTATGGTTTCAGCAAATGTTTGGTGAGTGATAACACAGGCAAAAGAATGAGCAGACCGCACCGCAGCATAAAATAACAGGAACAAGAGTTTGAATCGTAGGGCGGGACCTACTAAATTATTCGACGGATTTCGACTATGAACCTGCTATACACGCCTTAACTTTTGGTCTGTCGTTATTAGGTGTCCGGAGCCTTGGGCATTGGCCAACCAGTTTCTTTGCTGGCCTTGTTAGGATTTGGGAAAAGGCTATGTTTTTGTCCTGTTATCAAGACAGGATGAGCATTGCAGCGTTTCCTGGAATGTACACGGCTCTTTCCAGTCCCTGTGCTGAAGTTTTTACACCACCACCAGCAGCCGGGGCAGTGTGCAAGATGCCAATGTTTCCGTGTAGGATGTTGCCATCACCCTGTTAGCTTTGGCACACTTGGTATATTGTTAAATATTAGTATATTGCAAACTCAGTGCACAAGACTCCTACATTGTGGGATCTAAAGAGGGTTATGTGTAATGCAACTTTTTTTTTTTGCATTAACGATTCTTGACATCCGTATCTAAATAAAAAAACTAGTAAATAGAAAAATATGAGATTTGCCCTGTTCCTTCAGTCATTGTTTTCATTTTCCAAATAATTTCCTTATGCCAACACATTCCCTTTCACTCCCTTTTCAATGAAACTCATCATTCAGTGTCATGTAGACTTAACCCTTTTTCCTCAAGCCCCAAAAGAAAAAAAATCCCTTATCTCTTTTGCATGTGGACATGTAAAATCATGATGTGGGTGTTGTGCATGTACATGAATCCCATTGTGAGGATGCCACAAGGACCCATTCATGCAGCAGCACAACCATGCTTCGAATCCCCCATGCCCCTTTGTCTCCCTATGTGAAATTAAGGGGAACCTTCCACGAAGAGTGGGAAAAGGTAGCACACAGAATCACAAACAAAACCAAAAACACTTTTCAATATCAAAACTTTGGTAACAAAGCTAATCTTTTGTAAGCTTAGTGTTGTTAGTAGAAATTCCAAATTTTCCTTGTTTGCTAATCAAGAGGAAAGTGACTTGTGCCAGCCAGTTAGTAGAAAAGCAATAAGAAAAAACAGAGCTTTAGAAAATTGAAGGAATATTCAGCCCACCTACCAAGAAATCCCAATCTCATTTGAATAGTGAATAAATGTTGACTAGCAAGAAAATGGGATTGTGTATAAAGCACTTGTCTACTTCCAACTTTCTGATTAAGATTCCGACATTGTAAAGAAAAGAAAATAGTGATTTGAATTCCATGGATGAATGAAGGGTGATCTTAATTCCTTGCAATTTCAGCATGACAATAACAAAACATTAACCAAGATTCCAAATCCATGTGATCAAAGGGTCTTTTGAATCCTTTTTAAGGATGTGATGATTGCATGAGCTCAATCCCATGTGAATAGAAAAGTTGATTTTCATTTTTCATGCATGAATAAAGTCTTTTTTGATGAGTATATACATGGATGTAAGAGATATAAAGCAAGCTGATATAATGGCTAAGACCTTACTTTATACATGGAAATCTACTTTATTCCCAATGTAGAATCTGCATATACTACACTACATATTCATGACGATGATTTTGGCAAGGCCAATGGCACGAACTCCTTTGGCACATTGCGTGGAAGAATCCTATGGTCATGATGATGCAACAGACTTTTTGACCGGGCTGATTTGTTTATTTGATCATGAATTATTGAGCTAAGATTGATTGACCGATGCGTATGTAAACAGGCAACTTCTTCGATAATGTGCAGAAGCAATAATGTTTTGGAAAGTAAACAGGCTTTCTTTTGAAGGGTGGGGAGAATTTTCCAAAGCCTGTCTTTCACTTTTATTCCTTCTCCTTTTCATCCCACCATTGCCTATTAAAGTCCTTGTTACTTAATATTTTAGTGATTTAGTGTCTGAAACTTTGAAAAGGGAGGCTAAGAAAGCAAGACTTTACTCCCCAACGTGCACAGAAAGCATGCACAATCATGAGTTTTAAACCTTTTAAAGCAGGCAGTGGAATCATTTATGTTAACCCTTCACCACTAAATACTAATGCCATAGTAATTTGGAGACTACCAGGCAAGATTTTTAATAAGTAAATAAGACAATAGACTTCAATTAACTTAAACACAATACGATGATAAGGTACAAAAATTTTATATCTACGCGACACAAACATTAAATATATACACGTAATATTAAACCTAGTGCATAGTGCCAACTTAGCTAAGTAAAGGGCTCAAGGGAATCAATATGAATGCATGGACAGTGAGAAATTTGGAGTAGCGTGTTGAAGGGTTTAGGTAAACTTCTTTCTCATTAATTATTTACTCCTGGGTGTGACCTGTCTGGTAGAATTTTCAAACCTCACCTTACCGTCCAAGGAGCATCGTGGGAAACATGAAAGTGGAAATCTGTTACAAAATCAACCGTGTCTGGCAATGGAGCCCACTCTTAAGACTGAGGTGAAGTTATGGTCAATAAGAACAAGACAAAGACTTCTAAAACCGCTGAAGTCAAGAGAGTCTACCGATGATCAGGTATTTTCCAGTAGACAATGTCGATAAGGTTAGAATCTCATGGACTGTTAGGAGTTCAGCAATCACAATCCGTTCAATTACTTCAGAAATTTTAACTAAGATAACATCTTGATACACATGGCTACTTGCATTTTCCAGAAGAAAATTTAAACTGTGGATTGTATTCAGAAAATAAAGAATGGTAAGAGGGTAGGTAAACTATCTGTTAGCTCATTTTTTTCCGAGCAAAATGATTCAATCACGTTTTTCCTTCTTGATTACCAGCAACATTGATATGGTCCCAGAGTGCGGATTCATTGTCCCCTGGACAATGGCATATGTTACTAAATGCATATTGCCAGGACGATGCTCGACGGTTGACAGGTAGAAGAAGGCATAATTACCCCCACAAAGTCAGCCAAACATAAATGGAAGAGAATGAAAGAGTTTAAATGAGCCAATCATGCCACCCGTGATTCTGTTCAGGCATCCGTTGCCCGGAAGGGCATGTTCGCTGCCGTGCAAGCATTTGGATGGAGATAATTACGAAATGGGATGGTCAGTGAAATGAATTATTTATGAACAGTTGCATACATGATATATCCATAAGACATCTTTGAATGCATTTTGTTTCTTTTCTTTCTATTGTGTTAAACTAGAAAAGGAATAGGTGTATTACTATATCAGTAACTTGGCCAGGATGGATTATCTTCATTATCTTCAAAAACGACCTTGAATCCATTGTTCTTAAAGCCTGTCTTCTCAATCTCCTTGTTTACATCAACATGAATCCCTCCTCTCCGTCCTTGCTCAACACCCTCCATTTTTAGTCGCAAAAGCCAACACCTCTCCAACAACGGTTGCTGTTTGGCATTGTAAGAGCGGCCACACTCCAATGAGTTTTTGATGGCATGTTCAACTGTTGGTGCTGTTGCAACTATCCATCTGTTATTTCTGTCTACTACATTTTCTGTGATGTACGAAAGTGATATGAACAACCTCAGCACATACCTCTTCTGTACTGTCATCCTTTTGAAAGCTCCCTAACATTCTGTTTAATATAATACAAACATAATCAGTTTTCAAGTCCAACAGTTTATACTTCATAGCAGTTGGTAATTATAATAAAGCACTTCATTTTTTTCTTTTGCAGGCGAAACTGAAGTGTAGCCCACAAGACTACCATAATATGATATAAAGTTATTCACAAACTTAACTGACAAATGCTTGATTTTGAACTTCTTTCTGAGTAATAGCCTCACATTTCCTTTTCTATCTCCCCTTTATGACATATTAACCAAGTCCAACAGCTTCATTTTACAAGGGGACCTGGAATTCTCTGTCTATAAGATATCAACAGCAAATGATTAAAAGATTGTGGGTTTTCTCCTCTTTTAACAAAATCATTATAGTGAATGAATAGCACTTAATTGAGCTTCAACAAATGGATGATGCATTCTTTGTTCTAAGCCTAATAGAAAAACTATAGCCAACTTTCAAGAAAACTTACGGAACTGTCTCACTGTCAACCTAGGCATCATGACAAAAGAACATCTTGTGAACAACTTGGAATTTTGTACATTCACATGATTGGACCTGAATGATTGCTCTCTTGACGCTTCGATTGCTGCAGATTCCCTTATCCTGAACAAAAAGTGGAAGAACATGATGAAGTATTGCAACAACTCTTCTGCATCCTCAACTACTAGAAAAGCTGGATGGATGTCATTTGTTAACTTCAGGTAATGTGGTTGTTGATATTAGGACCCATACCTAGCATTTCCTGGTACCATAATTGACAGTTCAGTAAAAGTTCGAATAACGTTAGGAATTTTCATTTTCACTTTGTCTGCCATTACTGGCTGTTCCTTGACTCCAAGAACTGTTCACAACAGATTTACTTAGCCCTAACTGGCAACTAGTAAAATTTTGCATTAACCTTCGCCTTTAATGACATATTCTTGTAAGAAGTTACTGAATACATAAATGATGAACCGTGAATAACTTAATCTAGCCATTCTGTTCTTTCAGCAATCGTGGCCATAAATAACACAGTATAAGTCCTACAGCACATCAAAGAACCAAGTTATAAGAAAAACCCAAAGGCAATGATAAACTACAGTTGCAGCAGATCAAGGTTAGCAAACTTTGCTATAAGTTGAACCATCAGCCTGAACTGTAGGATAACAAGCCAAAGAAACAGAAAAATCACGAGGTTTAGGGCTTTAAGACCATGCTAAGAATTAGGAGAAATTAAGATCAGGGCAAAGATGCTTTATAGTGACCGAGACCTGATGATTGGAATACTGTGCTTATTAGAAACGAGCATAAATGCCTCAAATTCCCATCCTCCAAGTCATTTAGGAAAGCTTCAAATTCCATGAATGAGAAATCTTCTTTCTAAGATAGGCTACTTACAAGATAATGTATGTTAACAAGCATCATATTTGGGTGTTTAACTTGGGTAACTCTTGGTGTCTGATTCGCCTACTGTCCAAAATTTCGGACTCAGATTCAGTTATAAAGAGACTAAGAGTAGGATTGATATATTTGGCTGCCCCATGCATTATTAGGACAAAACTATGCCCTTAACCTTCTCTCTAAGACTGCATCTTCCTTTGTCTTTTAGTATCACCATCACTATTTTTGAGTAGCAAGAAAATATATGCCCTTTAACTTTTGATTTAGATGTTAATTTTTTAAACATTTTTGTGAATAATATTATCAATTTGCTATAGGATTTTGGGCTTTGATTTCCAGTGCCAGAAATGTTAGTAGCCCATACATATATTCAGACCCCAAAGAGCTAAGCCCAGTCTTTTCAAATGCAGTCACTGACCAAACAATAAAACTAATCAAACCTTACCGTTTCTTCTTTTTCCTAAGCTATCACCCTAACATTCCCGCAGATCATCTCTTGTCATGTCATAAAAAAGTACCGAAAACAAAAGATGTTTGAACTGAGTTGGTGCAGAGGAGACATATTCCACACCAAAAACATTGTCATGTTGTACAAAACGACTACTTTGACCTAAATTCTCAGGTCACTATAGATGAAGACAACAGACAGAAAACGATATTAAATAGAACTGAAATTCTACATTTATCTTTAATACTTGTTCACCTTCACCATATTGTGGAAATACATGTAAGCATTTCAATAAGCTTTGGGAGCATAATAAACACTTAATTACTAACATTCTACCATATTGTGGAAAATTTTAGGAAACCAACGATAATCAAGGAAGAAACAGCAACTATTGAATATAAAGCCACTCCAGTTCTTGAAGCTCAATGACATGTCAATAATTCTAGCAGTTTAACAAGTATATCATGAAGAGCAAAGCATGATGGTGGTTCTAAGTAGTTTGTCTGCTTTGCAGGAAGAAGAGAAAATGTGTGGAGAAAAAAGTGCATGCTTGTCCGAAGTATGTATTAAGCTTCATATAAAACTGTAATTGCTCAAACCTTTTATGCGATGCCACTATGGTTTTGAATGTTCTATACTTGGAACTATTCCGAAAACCATAGCGGAAGACAGACCAATACAAACAAACATAAAGGAGAAAACTAAAACTTCTAGTTTCCATCAAAACGTAAATCTTTCTTTTCTCCATTACTGTCCTTTTAGATTTTCAGTGAAGTTTTCTCATGTAAACGATCTTACTTTAAAAAAGAAAAGCTTTATTTCAGCAGCAACCCGACAAATGAAGACAAGTTAAAGATTTTAACAGATAAAAAAACACCACTTTGATATTTCGTTCAATGACCAAAGCCTCAAAATTTAGAATACTGAGGTAAAAAATACCACTTGAATATACCAGGAATACACAATTAGACAGTTAAACAAGTTAAAGAAACGAGGTTCAATTTTCAGTGAGGCAAATGCTCTAACATTGCACATTCTAACAAATATGTAGACAAAACAAACAAATTCAGTCAACGGAGAAATGAACATCACCTCAATTTGTATTGAACTTCAAATCCAGAAAAGGGAAGGCCAAACCAAGACAAGAATCCAAAAGACAAACCTTTTCCAGTGAGAGAGCAATAGCAAATACAAGAAAGCTCCAGTCTTTGCAGACGGTGAAAGACAGAGCAGAGAAATGGGCCTGTCCAAACATGTCCTCTCCGAAGCCCAAGAAACAGAAAACGTGGTGCAATTGAAAACTTTAACGACAGGGTTTGGTTGGAAAAGATCTTTGCTTAACTGAAGACCAGACAATTTTAACAATCAGATTCCAACACGGAAGCTAGAGAAGCAAACTCAGGTTCGTTAAACGAACGCGGCGGCGATATCACCGTACACGTGTCACCGCCGCCTTTCCTCTTCCTTATAAATACTTAGAAACTGCGCTCTGGTAGAAAGCTCTCCATTTCACAACCCTATTTACCCGTTTGTTTCTCTTGAGCAACACACTGTCGCACCAAAACTCCGTACTTCTAAACCCTAGATCGATCTTCTCCGATCTTCCATCGGGTAAGCTAAATCCAGATATTTATTTTTTTAGATTTAAATTTTATTTATTTATTAACAATTTTGTCTTTTGGATCTGTTGTTGTGGTTAAGATTGAAGATGGTGTCGGACGCGAGCAAGAAGAAGGCAGCGCAGAAGAAGGCGGCCGCCGCTGCGAAGAGAGGAGGGAAGGCAGCTGTTGCAGCTGCATCTTCCAAGGCGGCTGCTGCTTCAGCTGCTGCCGAGAATGGGGTTGATAAGGTTTCCGATGGAGTTAGTGCGCTCCAGATATCCGATCGGACTTGTACTGGCGTTCTCTGCTCTCATCCTCTTTCGAGAGATATTCGGGTAAGTTGAAATATTCTTCCTTTGTGAGTTTCAATGTGATTGTTGGTGGAAATGTTAGTAATTGATTGGTTTTTGGATGTTTGTCTTTACAAGCTGATGTCTTTTTCTCGGTTTTTTATGCTAAGTTGTTTGAGGAAAAAATAAGAGAAATTTTTAACGTTCTGTTGAATTTTTGCCTTCGTAAAGCTTGTTGTTTTAGGTTACTGTGGCTAGCGAAGTGTTGTAGGATTTTTTCAACGTTTGCAACCTAGGCTTTCCTCCAGCTACATTGGAAGGGTTCAATTAGTCTTGAGATTTTCCATTTATGAATATAAGCAAATTAGTTAAACATTTTTGGTAACTTTGATGGACTCTGTTATGGGAGGTAAAAGAAGCTTTATGGTCTTAAAGATGAGTCGTCAAGTAAGAATTTATGTTAATGGTGAATTGGCTTTCGTCTTGGTTGCAGATAGAGTCGTTATCACTTACCTTCCATGGACACGATCTTATTGTTGATTCAATATTGGAGCTTAATTATGGCAGGTTTGTTGACATTACCTATAATGCTTGGGAGTATTCATAATCCCCTTTAGGACTGTTATCTGATGAGATCACTGTCTATTTCATATTATCTTTGCAGACGCTATGGCTTGCTTGGCTTAAATGGTTGTGGGAAATCCACGCTGCTTACTGCAATAGGATTGCGTGAACTTCCAATTCCAGAGCACATGGATATCTATCACCTGACGAGGGAGATTGAAGCTTCTGACATGTCTGCGTTGGAAGCTGTCATAAGTTGTGATGAGGAGAGGCTGAGATTGGAGAAAGAAGCAGAAACCTTGGCAGCACAGGTTTATTCAGCTAACTAAGTGTTTTAATTGTGCTGGAGGGTTTTCTTCAAAAACATACTTTGTAACCTTTTTTCTTTTTCCATTAATTTTGTTTTAGGATGATGGCGGTGGAGAGCAACTTGAACGTATCTATGAGCGACTGGATGCCATGGATGCATCAACTGCTGAGAAACGTGCTGCTGAAATTTTGTTTGGTCTTGGTTTCAGCAAGAAGATGCAGGCAAAGAAAACCCGAGATTTCTCTGGTGGCTGGAGAATGAGGATTGCATTAGCACGGGCTCTATTCATGAATCCCACCATTCTGTTACTTGATGAGCCCACCAATCACTTAGGTAGGTCTTTATTGGTCATTTTTGTTTATCATCAGTTGGGTAAGTTTTAATGTAAGTGTGTGAGTTTTGCTGGTTCTTTTACTATTGATGTTAATATAAATATTTTACTTCCATAGTTAGCGAATCATGGTAACTTAGTTCTGGGATGATACTGATTTTATAGTTTTTTTCTCCTGTTTCACATCTGAAAGCTATTTGACAGGAAGAACTTTTTCCCTATGCTTCTCAACTCTGATAAAATGTACAATTGTCTTGATTTGAAACAGATTTAGAAGCTTGTGTCTGGTTGGAAGAAAGTTTGAAGAAATTTGATCGTATCCTTGTCGTGGTATCACACTCCCAGGATTTCCTTAATGGAGTCTGTACAAATATTATCCACATGCAAAACAAAAACCTTAAGCTGTACACTGGCAATTATGATCAGTATGTTCAAACTCGTGCTGAATTGGAAGAGAACCAAATGAAACAGTACAAGTGGGAGCAGGAACAGATTGCTTCGATGAAGGAGTACATTGCTCGCTTCGGTCATGGGTCAGCCAAACTAGCTCGGCAGGCCCAGAGTAAAGAAAAGACATTGGCAAAGATGGAGCGGGGTGGACTCACAGAGAAGGTAGTGAGAGACAAGGTTCTGGTTTTTCGATTTGTTGATGTTGGAAAACTTCCTCCTCCAGTACTGCAGTTTGTGGAAGTTACATTTGGGTATACACCTGATAATCTCATATACAAGAACCTGGACTTTGGGGTAGACTTGGACTCAAGGATAGCACTGGTAGGACCAAATGGTGCAGGGAAGAGTACACTGCTGAAGCTGATGACAGGGGACTTGGTTCCTATTGATGGTATGGTCCGACGGCATAATCATCTGCGAATTGCACAATTCCACCAGCACTTGGCTGAGAAACTTGACCTGGAAATGTCTGCCCTCCAGTATATGATAAAAGAGTACCCTGGAAATGAGGAAGAGAGGATGAGAGCTGCAATTGGGAAGTTTGGATTGTCAGGGAAAGCACAAGTGATGCCAATGAAGAATCTATCTGACGGACAAAGGAGTCGGGTCATCTTTGCATGGTTAGCATACAGACAACCCCACTTACTGCTGCTGGATGAGCCTACTAACCATTTGGATATCGAGACAATCGATTCACTGGCTGAGGCATTGAATGAGTGGGATGGTGGCTTGGTGCTAGTTAGTCATGATTTCAGGCTTATAAACCAGGTAGCAGAGGAGATTTGGGTATGTGAAAATCAAGCTGTAACGCGGTGGGAGGGTGACATCATGGACTTCAAGGAACATCTCAAGAGGAAAGCTGGTTTGTCTGATTGAAGCGGCATTAATTAGTATAACTTCAACCTATAAGATAATACTTATAGTGCAGAGGTAACGAGGGCTTTGTTATTGTTTGAAGCCCTAGAGTTTCATTGTCCTTTGTTAGAGTTAGGCGGGTATACGTTGTCATTGCTTTTACCCTTGGTTTTGTTCACCAAGGATTATTTGGCAATATTTGCTTTAGGTTTAAAGATGCGAGACTTCCTTCCTTGGTGAGTTGTTGCATCATATATTCAGTGAAAACTATGGCTGTACTTGAGTACCTTGAATTCGATAATACTACTAGTACTTTTTCTTTTCATTTTCTGGACTCTGTTCTCAGAAGTTCTCTTTAATCAGATATTATGAATATCTATTCTGTCTAACGTCTGCTGCTCAATCTACCTCTTATGATCTTTGTCAATTTGTTTACCATTCCAACCACTTGCACCATGGATATTTCAGGGAGTGTTGTTCTGAGTAGCTTTAGAATTATCTAATGCTGCCGATGATGATGCAAACGATAGATAGACGGTTTTGTTTGGAAATTGGACCAAAATGTTGCATGAGACCTTCGTTAATGATTTTATCCGGAAGGCTGTCCCAAACATCCTGTGGGCTTGATCTGTGCCTTGTAATTTCTCGACTTTGGTCTGGTTTTGCATTTAGTTCTGGGTTTCTAAGACCAATAAAAGCCTAGCTCAACTTGGGCCTTTGAGGTTAATGTATCACAATTCACAAGTCACAAAAAAACACCTAGACATCGTAAACAAGATTGTCAAAATCTACCCCTTCGAAAGCAGAAAAGCTGACCAAATTTTTTTTTTTGGTGAATAAACAAAAATTAACTAGATAAAAACACAACTGTTATCCCCCAGAGGGGTTACAACTAATGGTTCTAGGTAACATCTGCCCTAAAACATCATACAAAAGCTGTACTGAAACAGCAGATGGAGGCAAATCAAAATACACAAAAGGGGAACTTAGAGAGGTTCCCAGTTTAGCCATACGATGAGCAACTGCGTTGGCTTCTCTGAAAACATGATAAATCTTCACATTCCTCAGCTTACTTAGCAACCACCTACGATCAGAAACAATGCCACTATAAGTGTGTGAATGCAAAACACCATCAGAAGCATACCTTAAAACATTCTGAGAATCAGTTTCAACGACGAGGTTATGGTAGTCTCTTTCCACAGCAATTTGAAGCCCATCTCTTAATCCCCATAACTCAGCAGCTATGCTTATGGTTCTCCCCAAGTTGCGTGAATAGCCCCTAAGCCACCTTCCTTCAGCATTGCGAAAAATCCCTTTTGCCCCAGCTTCCCCAGGGTTACCAATGGAGGATCCATCGGTATTAAGCTTGACAAAATTTTGTAGTGGTGGTTTCCAGCCAACAAAGACTTCGAAAATCTCTTTAAATTAGGGAGAGGAAGCAGAGATTGCCCAGAATTCTTTAGCTTTAGATAGTGTTTTCCTCATCCAAGCTTGTTCCTATTATTCCAACACATCCAGACAACAACAGGAAAGAGAACTTTCCATGGCAGGTTTCCATTGTTGTGTTTAAGATTGGAGGTAATTTTCTTCAAAATCCAATTAGGAAGGTCAAGTTCAAAGGTGTAGATAAGCTCATCAAGTATATTTACAAGTCTCCACATGTCTTTAACAAGAGTGCAATCTCTAAGGCAGTGGTCAACTGATTCTTCCTCATGGTTGCATCTTGGGCAAATCACATCCGCTTGCATGCCTTTAGAAGCCAGTATACTTCTTGTAGGAATTTTTTGGTGAGTACACTGCCACAAAAAGGTGTGAATTTTAGGAATGGTAGGGGTTTTCCAAATGGTTTTCCAATTAAATTCCAAAAGGTGCTTCCCCTTCTTCGCAAGTAGGTAAGCAGAATTGAGGGAAAATTTTCCTGAGGGAGTATCATTCCATGCGATTGAATCTTCCTCTTCGTTTTCCATTTGAAAAGGGATCACTTTAATTTGTTGTCTGATTTCCTTAAGAATATTTGCACTTAAAGCATCAAAATTCCATTGGTTCTTTTCAGGGCAGATGTTCCTAACAGTGAGACAATTATCAGTTGGTCTCCATGGTCCACATATGATAGAATCAAGTGATCCCAAGCCAGTCCAGTTTTCTTTCCAAAATAAGGTTTGTCGACCAAATTTGACAATCCAACGGAGGCCTTTTTGAATGATCTTTGAGGATTTACGCATTCCAGACCAAATAGGAGAGCAAGCTTTCTTAATGAACACATCATTTTGAGAATATTTAGCCTTCAATACCCTTACCCACATGCTGTCTGGTTCATAAAGGAATCGCCAAGTGAGCTTGGCCATCTTGGCATTGCTTAACTGAGACATGTCTTTGATTCCAACACCATCGTTTTTCTTTGGTAGAGTAACCACCTCCTAACTCATCATGTGCATTTTTCTTTGTTCATCCATCGAGCCGCAAAGGAAATTTCTAGTTAGTCTATTAATTTCATTGCTGATACTCTTCGGGATGACGCTTCCTTGCATGTAATACATAGGTATAGCATTAATAACAGAAGAGATGAGAGTGGTTCTTCCTGCAAATGAAAATACGTTGGTTTTCCATCCAGCCAGTTTGGTTTTACTTTTATCAATAAGAAATCTATATCCACTGGTCTGTCGTCCCTTGGTGATAGGAAAGCCAAGGTATCTTCCTAACTCATTTGTGGATTAGATACCCATAAGGCTACTTAGAGCTTGCTTCCTACTTTCTTCAATGTTGTTGGAGAAGAATAAAGAGGACTTTTCAGTATTGACCTTTTGCCCTAAAATGTCACAGAAGTCCTTTAGCACTTTCATCGTCGTTCTACATGTTCTCTCTGTATCTTTACCCAAAAGGATAAGGTCATTGGCGTAAAACATGTGAGTGAGTTTAGGTCCCCCCCTGTTTAACTGAATGGGTTCCCATTGACTATCTTCATCAGCTTCAAGAACTTTTAAGGATAAATACTCCATACAAAGAATAAAAATCTAAGGAGATAAGGGGTCGCCTTGATGAATTCCTCATGATGGAGTAATCTCTTCACTCTTTTCACCATTAAAAAGGATGGTCATACTTGTAGAGGCGATACAAGAAAGAATAAGTTTTACCTAGTTGGATGGAAAGTAAAAGAATACAAGAACCTCACGAATAAAGCTCCCTTCGATTCTATCATACACCTTCTCTAAGTCAATTTTTGCCAACACCCAACCTTTCTTGCCTTTTTTCTTCTTAAAGGAGTGAATAATTTCTTGAGCTATGATGGCATTGTCCTTCCTACAATAAAGCTTGCTTGTAAGGGATGAATTAGGCATCTCAGCAAGTGTCGAAACCTGTTAATAATCACTTTGGAGATGATTTTATAGGATGTGTTACAAAGTCCAATGGGACGAAATTGGTTAATAGTCTCAGGGTTATTAGTTTTTAGGATGAGGCAAATCAAACTCTTATTAATTTCAGCAGGAACACTACCTTTTTCAAAACTTGACTTAACAAGATCAATAATAGAATTTTCAACGATGTCCCAACATTTTTGGTAGAAAACAGGGTGGAAACCATTAGGGCCAGGAGCTTTGAAAGGTTTCATTGTCATTACTGTCCTATGAACCTCCTCCGCTGAAATGGCTCTGTTAAGATGAGCAATATCTTCATCAGTTAAATAATTTCCAAATCTACTAGAAAGGATTGGATTTGAACTACACCTTTCGAGGGAGGTGGTGTAGAGGTTGGCAAAATGGTTTGAAACAATCGATTTAATCTCCATTGTCTCTCTAAACCAATTACCCATAGAGTCCCTTAAAGCAAAGATTTTATTTCTTTTCCTGTGTTGAATGGTACTCAAATGATAAAACCTAATGTTTTTATCTCCATCCGATATCCATTCAACTCAAGATTTAAGTGTCCAAAACTCTTCTTCTAGTTTAAGGGTTTGTTGGAACTCCAACTCATTCCTCTTCAAGTCTTAACAACTGGTTGTTAGGGCCATATGATAATGAGCGCTGAATCCCTTCTAATCTAGCTTTAAGTCTACGTTTCTTATGGAAAATGTTCCCAAAAGTAGTCTTTTTCCAATGTATTACATTCTCTTAAAAGATAGGAATGGCCATCAAAGCAGAATTTCGAGCTTGATCCCACGATTTTCTCACTACTTCCTTGAAGTCAAGATAGAAAAACCAGATGGTCTCAAACCAGTAAGGTTTAGATCCATAACGAGGGGAAGTGGGATTAGTATCAATAAGAAGGGGATTGTGATCAGAATAAATTTTGGTGAGGTGAGTGACCTTAGCATTGGGGAATTTCATTCTCCACTCCTCATTAACCCAAGCCTTATCAATTCTTTCTCTAATTACTTGTCCATGTTGATTTTTTCCTATCCAAGTAAATTGTTGTCCAATGAAACCTAGATCTGTCATCCCACAATTGTCCATACAATCCTGGTAGCGTCGAGCTCTACACTGGTTAATTGGACTTCCACCAAATTTCTTTGATTCTCTTATCAATTCATTAAAATCCCCTGTTAAGGCCCAGGGTAGGTTATGAGATTGAGTAAACTCAGAGAGTTGTTCCCAAAAAACATGCCTAGTTGCATATTGAGGTTTCGCATATACAGCCAAAAGAATCCATAAAATAGAAATATTATTAATAAAAGATTGAGAGGAAGGATTTACCTGTACAGTGGCGTGAATGACTTGATTTGGGGGCATGAAGAATGTTGACGATAACATCTTCGTTCTGCTAGAACAGCCAAATGCCTCCTGAAAAGCCCTTAGCTTCAACTTTATAAGATTTGGCAAAGCCAAGAGAATTACACGTTCTTTCAGCCTGGTCCCCTGACACTCGAGTCTCCACCACAATGGCAATGCTTGGGGAATTAATTCTAACAAGGTCTATAAATACTTTTTTAAACTCAGGATTCCCAGCCCCTCTAGCATTCCAAAATAAGCATCCCATTGGGAAAAGGTTAAGTGTTGTATTATTGAGTAACCATTTCGCCAGATCCGATGAAAAACGAATTTGTCCCAATGATGTTTTGTAAAGCAGATTTGGGAATTGGTGTTGTTGTGGAATTGCCATCATAGAGTATTCCATCGTGTCTTTCCCATTTTGAAGGCTCGATCTGACTATCATTGTCACCGGGTTGATCATTGGTGGGGTTGTCCATAACCATGCCGTATCCTTGTTTTTTTGAAGTCTTAGCACTCTCACTGTATCCAACATCATTTGGTTCAAGGACATATGTCGTAGTGGTGGGAGTTCCAACAATTGAGCTAGGGAAAAGCTTTGAGGTGGTTCTGTCAAGAGGTGGAGGTATGGTTGGATGTCCTGCCCTTTGGTGGATATAATGAGATTGTTCCATGCCCTCATCACCATTTTCACGTTCCAGTCTTCCTTTTGAGGAGAGCACTCGAAAAGGATTTCCATTGCTTTCTTCAGATTGATTGCCCGTCCCTTCAGCACTAAGAACATCATCTCCAAGTTCTGGGTGTCTGATATTGGTTTTGACATGATTTCTTGGTCTATTCTTCGTCTTTAGTTTTGGGACCGAAGTTGGTTTTTGTTGTGAAAGGTCGTTTTTGTTCTATACAAAAATACAGCTTTTTCCTGTTCCAGTTCAATCTGAACTAGCTTGCCTTTGTTTGAACCAGTTTGGTTAGAATTGCCGGAGTCTATGTCCCCTTTTTGTGAAGTGACAACTCCCATCAGTTGTTTTCCTTTACTAGCATTATTCCCATTTTTTCCGGACTGCACACCTGACCATTGTATTGTAATTTCTACATGACTTGTCGTTTTCATTTTGCCTTTGCCTTTTCAATCTGGGTCGGGTCTTCTATTCCTTTCCCTTTCTTGGATCAGTTCTGTTCTTCTTCACCCGATACTAGTTCGTTACCTTGTCTGCTCTTCCACCATGTGACTATCATCCACGGCCCATAACCATCTTTTGTTTCCACTTTCTTTGGTTCTATCCTGACCTCTGGTTGTGATTCCATTTCCATAGGATTTATCTCCACTGTTGTTTTACCAGAGGTGCAATGTTCTTTTCGATGTCCAATCAACCCACATTGGAAGCACAGATTAACTCCCTCATACAAGATGGTTTGGATATGTTTTCCAATTCGGATCTTTGGTAATAGAGGTTTGTCCAAGTCCACTTGAACGCATATCCTCGCATATCTACCTCTTGTATTCAGTTCTATACAAGAGTCCACTTTGAGGAGCGTTCCAATTTGGTTACCGATCCTGCGAAGTATTTCTTTATCAAAGAGTTCTATGGGAAGACCAGGGAGGCGTGTCCAAACTGCTGTGGTAGAAAAGGATTTGGAGGACATAGGCACAAAACTCGGTTCCCACAACTGCATTGTAAGATACTATGGTCCTACAAACCACGGGCCTCCATAGATGACTTTTTGAAAATCAGTTAAAAGCTTGAATCTGAACAGGAAATAATCCTGCTCAAGATCGATACAGTCCATGGCACCCCTTGGTTTCCATAATGCGCATACGCGAGGGTATAAGTAATTATATCCCACAGATTTTCCAAAAGTTTTAACAATGATGGCATTCCTCCATGGATTTCTAATCCTTTTCTTTTCCTATTTAGACAGGAGAATAGTAGGGATATCATCCGACTCATCCATCTCTTGGTCAGAGTCTTTATCAGCAAAACCAGGGAAAATTGTAAATGATCCAAACCTCTAATCATTTTGCCCCATAAGGGAATCCTTTTATGAAACCAAATGTTGAGATGAATCGATCATGACATTTTCTTGGTTTTTGAATTCTCCACTCTTTGTCCTTTTCACACTCCTCGCTTTCAAGTCTTCTTCTTTAGAGCACACTAAGTTGTTCTTGTTCGTTTCCATGCCCTAAGAGTTGACTCTTTACTGACCAAACTTTTTACCCTTGGTTTCTTTTCACCATTTCTTGCTCCACATCCTAATTACCAGATTTGGTCTTTGGAATTTATGACACAAAGGTTAAAAAGTAAAAAATGTTGTGAATACATATATCCCTTAAATTATTTATTTATGTATTTACTAATTTATATCTCGTGCGATGCATAGATTAATTTTATTTATTTTAAATATTTATTTATTGTTAAGTTTATAATTTATTATTTCTAATATATACACTGACAATTTTTTTTATCTTAAATTTGTGTATATTCACATTAATAAGTATACTTTTTAATGATTTATCCAAATTTTCATAATATATAATTTATAAATCCCAACATATCATAAGAAAATTAATTTTGTTATAAAAAATGAATTATGAGTTTGAGAGTTCTGAAAATAATTTTGTAAATTTGATAATTTTTTATATATAAAAGAATAAACAATGTTTAGTTTTGTTGATGTTAAAAGTAATACTCCGTTCAATCAAGTTCAACTAAGCATGCACAACTATTGTTATCTTAATTTTTTTGTCAAACAATCAAATTTAAGAATTTTTTGTACCAAAAAAAATTAAGAATTTTTTTATCATTTTAGAAGCAACATTTATTTTTCAATATGATCAATAAAAGGATTTGCTTTTCATCCATTCAATTAAAATACATTATCATAATATATTATGATATGCAAAATTAACTTTATTATGAAAACCAAGATAAGCTTATTTTTTTTCTTAAAATTCAAATCAAATGGAATTTTTTTATTATTTAAAATTCAAATCAAATGGATAAATTATGGTCATTTTTTTCATTTAAAATTCAAACCATAATAAAGCAATTTCATTATTTGGTGTATGCTACATGTCGTGTAAAAAGCATATCCACATAGGTGTCCAAATGGCTTAGCTTATTAGGTAAGCATGTTTTTTTGAAATAATGCACAAATTATATTTTTATTTTAAATTTGTATAGATTAGATAATTTTTGTATTGTGTAATAAAAATTTTATATATTAAATAATAAGTGAAATGAATACATTTCATTTATGTTATATTTTTCAAATTTTATTCATAATAAATTTTTATTCAATATTTTTTTTGAAAAATATCATTCAAAATTTTAATTGATTTAATAAAAAATATCTATTTTTAAAATTAGAGTATATATTGAAAAGTTTATTATTTAAATAATTAGTAAAATGATTACTTTAAGTATTTTAGGAAATGATTATTTTTATAAAAAAAAATTTAACTTAGGCCGGCTAAGATCAAGACAAACAAAAATTAGAGAAAATATATTGGAGGTTCACTCATATAAAATTGGAAAAAATGCAACTTCTAATACCCAAAATTCAAAGGGAAATTCTACCCGTAACATAACAAAACCACAAAAGAAAAGATATCAATGGTATTAACATAAATTGATACAAAATAAGAAATCTCAACCAAAGGTTAGTGTTACCATTTTCTTCTCCATTGTCCATATCATTGCACACTGCCTGGTGTTCTTACTCTTTGAGGTTGACACGTGAGATTATCTTGAGACTATTGCCTCTTAAGTTCCAAAACAATAGAGATTACATTATCATCAAATGGATCTTTAACCAAGACCTATCACGTAATAAAACACAATTTAGCTCCAAACCAAAAGTCACCTCAATACAAACAAACAGATAAATAACATTGTACTTATTAGCCAAAACAGAACAAAATTATAGCATAAAAGTTTTTTAAAATAGTTAAATATATAAACTAAACTCTTCCGCTGTTATTATAGCTCTAATGTGCTGCAATCAAATCGTTAAGAATATTAATATCAGTTTCAGGAAATATCTAAAAAACAATAGAAAATAATAAAAAATGAAAATTACCTCTAAATTGAGAACAATGAATGGAGTTTTCTCTACTTAAAATAACGAAAGGTCAAAGGATAGGATAACTTGGGATGAAGATTTTTGAGCGAAGTTACTTGCGTCTCCATCACCTTAACTAAATACACTTCTCAAGCCATAAAAAAATAAAAACAAAGAATTAATGCTTGAGGAGATCAAAGATGAGGTTCGAGATACTTTTATTGAAATACAAGTGGGAAAGGGAGGTTCAGTGTTTAGGGAAGAGAGTGAAGTGCAAAAAAGCAAGGAAACAGGAAAATCTTAAACTGCTAACCCATAAAAAGATTAACTTTCAAACGGTAGTTTTTGAAATTTACATGTTCTCTACAAGATCTTTAAACTGCTAACTCATCACCCTACATTGTTGATTGGAAAAGTTGTTGACTTTGAATAAAAATTTCCAATTCCACGTTAGTTCAGGAGGCTTATATGTCAGTTAAGTATATATGTTGAAGATAAAAGGAGTTTGTTTGATATATGTAGACAATTTGATAGGATAATGTTTAAGATTTGAATAACAAATATCTAAAAAATATTAAGTTATTTAAAATAGATAATTTGATAAAGATTTGAATATGGAAGATTTGAAAATATTAATATGTTTAAAATAGATAATCGGTTAATGCTTAAAATTTGAATAACAAATATTTGAAAAACATTAAGTTATTTAAAATAGATAATTTGATAAAGATTTGAATAACAAAATTTAAAGAATATTAATTTGTTTAAAATCGATAATTAGTAGATAATTTGATAGAATAAGTAAAAAATGTTTAAAATTTGAATAACAAATATCTAAAAAATGTTAAGTTATTTAAAATAGATAATTTAATAAAGATTAATTAGTTTAAAAAATTAGTTTAAAAGAAAATAAAAATGAAAAATTAATGACATAATGATACGTGTCATTATCGTTTTTTGAAATATAATATATTTATATATATATATATATATCATATAATAAAAGTTGTAGATTTTCTTGACCTTTGGTGAAGCCACATTTTCTCTCCTTTTTTTCTACTGTGTGCCCTTACTTGGATTGATTGTTTTGTCTTCTTCTGTTTCAGGTGGTCTTTTCCACCAAGGTGAGATGTGTGTTCTCACTGCCCATTTGCCACTATCCTCTCTCTGAGTCGTTTGCTACTCTCCCCTTTTGCTATGATTCTCTCCCCCGAAGACACACGCTCCCTTCTCCATCGCTGTCTCTCACCTGATTCTCTCTTATCTGCCAGGTTTTCCATTTTCTTCCTTTTTATTCTCCCTGATTTGGCGCGTGTTCCTTTCCCATTCTATTTCCTCAGCCGCCACTGCCATCGCACCATGCTCATGGTTCTTTCTTGCCTATTTTACTTCCCAGTGCATGCCTCGGGTATGTACAGTCAATCGTGTTTCGCTTCCTGCTCCCGCCTGCAACAAAATCTTTTCTCTTTGTACTATTCTCTAATTTTCGATAGTCATAGTGGGCTGTTCTGAAACGATCTTGGTATCCCTTTTCCACGTTTCGGGTTACGTTCCCTGTGGGTCTTGAACCAAAGTGCACATTTCATGCTCCTGTCGAAAATTGTAGGATCGCTCTCTGCTCCATTATTCTCTTTGTGTTTTCCTGTCTTCGGCCTTACCTCTGCTTTTCCATCTCTTCTCACCAAGCGGGGTTTTCGATGTTTGTAATCAACCGGTCCTCATCAAGGAATTGGAACCATTGAGAGCACAAATTCTAATCAGCCAGAATGCAAAGAAAACCCTAGAGCACTGACAAATCTTTTCCCAAATGACTCACCAACAACGAAATAAGGCATAAGGTCTGTCAACTCCCACTCTTTCTCCTTCTAATGCTTTTTTTTTACCAATTGTGGAACACTTGAAGAGAAATCGGTCTTAAAAATGAAATGATCAATCATATATCATTATTAAATCTCCTAAAGATTCATATTAATTTAATATCATAATCATTTTTGCTATGGCAGAGTGAACAATTTATATAATTAATAACACATAACAACTTATTGCTGCAAGTTTTGTTTAGAAGCATGACTGACCAGATGGTATTTCCTTGGCTGGATTTGCTTGCGTATACTCAAAGGATAACAATAGGCTTTTCCATAACAATGAAAACCAAGAAAGATGTGTATATACGCATATGTGTCACTGTGTGTTTGTGTGTGTATGTAACTATGTGTATGACCGCATAAAACAAGGACTTAGAAAATTGAATGAGATTCCTGGAAATTTTACTGCTAATGACCGATGAAAGGCTAGAAATTGAGAAATAAAAGCAAAAAACTGAACAGACTTTATGATTTCTTCAAACAAATTTCATGACAAATGAATGTAAATGAATTACTCTTGCTACTTTATGGTTCTAATTATATTAGTATCCAAAGTTACTTTAATTTGTCTGGTTAGTTGAAAGTTCAAGAAAATATTCTTCATATAAAAACATTTGTTGCTGAAAAATAATAAACTTATACATATTGATAGTTTAATTAACTTCACAGCTCATGCAATTATTAAAATTATATTTGGATAACACAACAAGAAATTACGTATAGTTTCCATGGTTTTACGAATTTTATCCAACTCAATTTGTTGAAAAAAAGAGAGAAATCAAGTGATTTAAACTAATGTTCAGATATGTAATTTAAAGCTTTCTCCTTAGTTTTTATGGTTGAATGAATTGGCTCCTGTTCCAGCAAGCATGCTGATGAAGTATTGCGTGCTCCAACTCCTGTTGCTCACCCTGATGCTAAAAGCAACTCTGATGATATGCTTTTGAAGAACCTGAAATCCAGGTTAGTCAATGTTTTAAAAATATTCACCCCTTAATGTTTCACATACGACACCGTAGACCAATATATATGAACAATTTTGCTATTCATGTTCTATTTTATTCAAGAACAAACAATGACATCTATTTTCCCTCTTGGTTTATGCTACTATACGATCTCAAAGTCTTGCTGATGTGTTTCGCAGGGGTAAATAGATCAAAAAGGCATGATGCTGCAGCTATGTAAATGCATCATTCCCAAACCAATCCACCGTAGTTGAATCATAATTATCAGTCTTCTTTTTTGTGCACCTCTTTTGTTCCACGGGTACGAGGAATGCCAAGCACATTATGTCTAGATGCATTTCCCACGTCATCAAATCTCTTTTTGTACATATTTTGTTATCCATTCCATATATCTCTGCTAAAATGAACAAAACTGCAAGTGGATGTTGATTCTAATATGTTTTTTGTTTATTTACTATCTTGCTTGCCTATTCATTTCATGGCATATCTTTCCTTTGATGTTAGTTTGGCAAACTATGTATGTTCTGTAATGAAAAACAAAAGCATTACCGAATGTGTTCAATTATAGATCAATATCTATGATCTTTTACCTTTACTTCTTTGTTTTGCTGAGAAAATTTGAAAATGTTCATTAACAGATTTGCTTCAGGTTTCATTTTAGGGCACTTTTGCAAACTCTTTTACATGCAGTTGCATGATTCAAATCTTTTATCTCTAAGAAATTTTGCTTTTTTGCTATTATTTTGAACTTTCAATGCTGCGTACTTAAACACTGTCTTTTCCACCAAGGTGAGTGTTGCGCTCTAAGATCTATACCGCAAGTGCACGGGTCGCGATAAGTAATAAAGAGTGAGTAGAGTATCGTTCCCACGAGGATTGTTTAGGTTATTTAGCTAAGTACTAAAATTGGTCACACCTAGATTTATTCAAGTAATATGTAATTTTTAAAACAAACTATTAAAATGCCTTGAATAAAACATAACTAAACATGCATGAAACTAAAATAAAAACAAAAAATAAACTAAAAATAAAAAAATAATGAAAATAATAAAATAAAATAAAATTTTAATTAAATAAAATAAAATAAAGTACTAAAAGCTTTGTCATAACGTATCAAGTTTTGGGAAACCTAATAGCTAGACACAAAACTACGGAGTCGCCACCAACCATTCTAACTTAGGTGTGATTGGTCACCTATTCAAACTAAGGATAAGGCTTGGTCTACGTTAAGAGTTCTAAGTTCGGGAGTACGGTTACGTGTGAGGAAGGATTAGCACCCTCACAACGCCCATCCTAAAATGGTACCAAATAATCTAAGGTTATCTTAATTTTGCCTTTGACTTTAATTTCGATATAATTAAATATTGAAAAATCTTTTAAGTCTCCTCCATCAAGCTGGTTGGACAACTTAAAAGTTATTCTCACCTCAAGAGTATTCAAGTAGGACCAATCGCCTTTCTTGAAGAGGCTCCGTCGTCGGATTTTTAAATAAATTATCCAATCCCTATTTAGACTCCTATCCAATTTCTATTGATTTTATACTATTCATTTTATCTTATTTTATTCTATTATTATTATTTCCTTATATAAATTATTATTTCATATATTTTTATATCTTTAAATATACATGAATTATTTGATATTGAAGATTTTCTTAAAGACCTTCCATCAAGCTGGTAAGACCTTAAAGAAACTTTCTCACCTTAGGAATTTTTAAAGAAATTACTCAAGCGCAATTCCATTTAAATTCCATCCTCGGAATAATTCACATTTATTAATATATTTAAATTAATTTAATTTCTATATATTTTAATTATTTTCTAATTTTAATTCTAATTTATTAATTTGATCTTTATTCTTTATTATAAACTTAATTTTAATATACTATTTTTTTAATCTAATTTAATTTTTATTTTTATAATTTAATTTATTAAATCTTGAAAATGTCCTATAAATCTTCCATCAAGCTGGCAAGACTTAAAAGAAACCTCCTCACCTCAAGATATCCAAAAGTACTACTCAAGCGCAGTCCTTTTAGAATTCCATCGTCGGATAATTTGTATTTTTATTATTTTATTCTATTTTATGTCTAAATTAATTTTTATAATTCATTATTTCTAATATGATCATTTATTCTTTTAATTGCAATTAATTTTAATAATATTTTTTGAATTTTAAATATCGGAAATATCTTTTTAAATCTTCCATCAAGCTGGTAAGATTTAAGAAGAATCTCCTCACCTCAAGATATCTAAAAGCACTACTCAAGCGCAGTACTTTTAAAATTCCGTCGTCGAATTATTTGTTGTATTATTCTATTCTATCTTATTTCTAAAGATATTGATTTTATGACTCTTAATTTTAATTTGATTATTAATTCTTTTAATTGTATTTAATCTTAAAAAAATTTTTTTTTTAATAAATTTGGGTTTTGAATATTGGAAATGACTTTTTAAATCTTCCATCCAGCTGGTAAGACTTAAAAAGGACCTCCTCACCTCAAGATCTCCGAGAGTATTACTCGATCGCAATCCTCTCGGAGTTCCGTCATCAGAATAATTTATAATTATATTTCACCTTAAAATGTCTATCATTATGCTCTTTTAAAGTATTGCAATTCTAAACTACCTAAATAAATCTTAACAACAATTTAATCACGCCTTAAATTAGGCACATCACCTAAATTTTATTTGAAAACTTTAAAGTAAAATAAAATAATAATAAAAAATAATAATAAAAAAAATAATAAGAAAAGTAGGTAAATAAATAAATAAATAAAAGATAAAAATGAAATAAAATAATGGATAATAGACAATATATATAAAACAAATCATACCAATCAAACTCATATGATCCAGTCAATAATAAAATAAAAAAAATACATATCCATTTATATACAAACTACATTAGTTAAATCTTATCAATTCTTTGTTAAATTGTACTATTCATATGTCAAATTAGTCTATTTACTCATCTAATTAATTGTTTAAATTATTTTTATTTCATAATTTTTTAATTAAATTATTGTATTAATTACAGAATATACAACAAGAAAAGAAAAAAAAATCAAAAGGAAATAAGAAAATCAATAAATAAGTAAAATAAATAAGTAAATAAATAAATAAAACAAATAAATAAAGAAAATGAAAAAAGGAAAAATCATCCGAAAAATAAAAAAGATACCTTGCAATCGGGTCGGGTCAGAAGCGGGTCGGAGCGCGGGTCAGGACGGGTCAACACGCGGATCCGGCTGGGCAAAAACGACGTCGTTCGGGAATGGGTATTTAAATTTCCTTTCCGAGTTTTTCGGACAAAAAACCAGCCTTCCAGAAAAAAAAAATCCTCCAACCCTCTCGAGCCGTGCGATTTCCGGTGGCCGGAAACTTCAAACGTGCCGGAAAATTCAATGCGGTCGCCGGAAAATTCAAGATTTTCCAGATTCCGACGACCCCACCACTGAACCTAAAAATTTTCCAGAAACACTCCTCTCCTTTCCCTGAAACCGGATCTAGAGCCCCCAGTCACCAAATCAAATCGCCAGTTCCAGATCTGAACCCCAAAAACAAAAACCTACGTCCCCCGAACCCTAAACAGAATACCACTGTTATATTTTGGTTCTGTTTTTGTGTTGGTTGTGGTTGTTTCTCCCTGTGTTTCTGTTCTGGATTCCTCTGTTGTTTTCTGATTGTGCTTGCTATATCTGTGGTTACTGTTGGCTCTCTCCGATATGTGGTTGTTTTTCTCCGTTTGTTTTTTTTTGGTTGCTATTGTGTGTGTTCTTTTTTTCCTCTCTAGATCTGTAGCTGTTGTTCCTTTTATAAAAATTCAGATCTGAATATTTTGGAAGTTTGGAGATCCGATTGTGATTATATCTTTAATGTCTGATTTTAAATTCCCTTTTTTTCTTGATTTCCTTGCAGATCTCCGAGGAAAAAAAATCTTTCCTTTTGTGTTTCCGGCGGCTAGGTCGGATTTAGGGTTAGGGTTTCATATTAGGGCTTGGGGCTCTCTTTGGGGTTTCGGTGAGGGTTTGGGGTTTCAGAGGGTTTGGGGTTTCGGTGAGGGTTTGGGATTTCATTTTTTGTTTTGTTTTATTTTTATTTTTTTATTATTTTTTATTTTTTATCAAAATAAATAAATGAATAAATAAAAAAATAGAATAAAATATAATAATAAAATACATAAAAAAATAAAAAATAATAAAAAAAATAAAAATAAAAATAAAAATAAAAATAAAAATAAAAATAAAAATAAAAATAAAAATAAAAATAAAAATAAAATAAATAAAATAAATAAAATAAAAAAATTAATTAAAAATTAATTAAAATTAAAAAAAATTAAAAAATAAAATAAAATAAAATAAAAAAAATAATAAAATAAAATAAAATAAAATAAATAAAATAAAAAAAATAAATAAAATAAAAAAAATAAAAAAATAAAATAAAATAAAATAAAATAATAAAATAATAAAATAAAATAATAATAAAAAAATAAAAATATAAAAATATAAAAAATAAATAAATAATAAATAAAAATAAATAAATAAAATAAAAAATAATAATAATAAAAAAATGAAAATAATAAAATTCATATACAATAAAATAAATAAATAAAATAAAAAATAAAATAAAATAACAAATAAAAATAAGAATAAAAAGAGAAATAAAATAGAAAGAGAAATAATAATAAAATGAATAATAATGAAAAAGAAAAGAAGAGAAAAGAAAAAAAGAAAAAAAGATAAAAATACAAAACACACACACACACACACAAAAATAAAATAAAATAAAATAAAATAAAATAAAATAAAAATAAAAATAAAAAAAAATAAAAATAAAAAAAATAAAAATAAAATAAAATAAAATAAAAATAAAAATAAAAATAAAAATAAAAATAAAAAGAAATAAAAAATAAAAATAAAAACAAAATAAAATAAAATAAAAATCAATTATTCAAACATGGGTTTAATTCACTTTTTATTTTTAAAATACACGTCGAATTATTTGAGATTCATAATCCCGGACAAAATTGGTGTCTACAAGCTTAATTAAGAAAAAAAACTGAAATTTAATTAACTCATAAAATAATAAATGAGACTAATAAATTTAATCTAAACTTACCTAAAATGCAAAATTAAAAATTTTATAACTAAATATCTAAATAATATTAATTAAACTAAAGTGAACCATTATTAAACTAATAAGATAAGAAATTAAGAAATTAAAAACCCAACAAAAGAAACTAATATAATAACAACTATTAAATTAATATATTTAAAATACTAATTAATAAAACTTATAACTCAAAACCAAGGAAAGCCTAAAAACCGTAAGCCATTAGCAGCGGCACAGCCCAAAACCACCAAGATGCCACCTCCTGCTTGCTGTACACAGTGCACGTGAACCTTCCCAGCCTTGCCTTGCCACGCCATGCCACAAGCAGCTATGCAGCAAGAACGACACAATTTTCAGCAACAAACACATCTCGCGCCTCTTTGTAACATCCCAAATTCACCGTAATAACATAATATTTACTTATAAACTCCACTTACTTACCGGTTGGGTTGTCTGTGATGCTTAACACACTACAAAAATTGAGATTTTTAAGGGCACTTTTATTTGGGCAGTTGTGAAAAGCGCCAGCATTTCTCCGTTTAATTTTTCTTTTACCGGCTTTAAACAGAACGCCGGTGCTGGCAAGTGTTTAGACGGCACTTAATCTTTTTTACCCGACTCCCTTAGAAATGCCTCTTTCATTTTTCCCTATGATTTGAAGAAAACCCATTTCAAATAACTCATCGGCACCTCTGCTCTCACTACCGGTGTGAGATCTGCTTTCAAATAACCCATTTCAAATAACTCATCAGCACTTACGAATCTCGTGAATTTGAATCATCGCACCTCTGCCACTTCATCGTCACCGCTGCTCCACCGATAGCTTTACAGATCTCGCATTGCAGATCTCACACCGATAGCTTTGCAGATCTCACATGCAACTGCCGATTACAGAGGTACATTGCTATATCTCATCTACCTTTTCGTCTCATCTTCTTCAACTGTTGGTTTTTTGGGCTATTTGCATTATAGAGAACTAGTTGAAAGAGGCATTGCTCCATTCAAGTTTACTCCGGATCCAAAATTTATTCTGTTTATTTATTCTGTTTCAGCCACATGCGTCGTACTTTCGAGATCTCTCTGCAACTTTCAAGCTCAAACCAATAGCGAGAAAATCCTCCGACAATCTGGTAATTTTCTTCTTTATCAAACACTCCTCTGTTTAGCTTTTAACTTACCGTTTTCTTCTCTCATTTCTTTTCATTTAATTTTAGATTAGAATGAAATTTTAAGGTTTCTCGATTGTTAAATGAAAAATTACGATCATTATGGTTTTTACTATTTTCATGTGAAAAGTTTCCGTTATTGATAATTGATTTCTTTTTCTTTTGTTTTAATTTGCTTACTACTCAATTTTCTTATTTTTTTGTATTTAGTGAATTTTTAGTGAAAACTTCTACTTTACAGCTTACTTACTTAGGCGTAATTAGACATATGAAATATCGTAGCAATCAAGAGCTGCTTCTAGCCTAATTGTTTCTGCAATTAGTTTTACATCTTCCATTTATCAAATTTCTTCTGCACTGAATATTTTTGGCTCATGGCTCAGTAAGGAACCATGAGCAACCATTCATTTTGCATTTGGCATTTCGTTTGTTCCAAAAATATTTCCAGGTTTACATTTCTCATGGCGGTTCAGGGGGTCAATTTAATTGTAATGCTTTCTTTGATGCTCTGGTATGGCAAAATGGATTTTGCTAATGTGGAAGCTTGTGTGTGCTTAGGAATGTGATAACTTGATACGTCGAAAATTAAGGTAGCTTTTACAATAGCCAACGTTATTCTTTTTTTATATAGAAATAAGGATAAATATTCAATACACTGTTAGTGGTATTTTAAAATGATGGTTTTTTCAGTTTGTTTGCTAGCCTAACCAATCTCTACTGGTTTCTTTTTTTTAGTTTGTTTGCTAGCCTAACCAATCTCTGCTTGCAAGTTTTGGATCAAAACCCTTCTGGTATTGGAAACCTAGAGTTGCTTCATGTAAGTTTGCTTATCTATGATTTAAACTTATCTTTTTTTTTTTGATGCAATTACATTTTGGAAGTTCATCAACTTTATTTATGAATCATCCATGTGCACAAATCTTTGAACTAATGCTTGATTTACATGTGATCTGTAATGCATTTCTTAAACCTTGCTTGCCTTTCTTTGATTTACATGTGATATGGGCTAGGTTAGTTTTATATACACATATAGATTATAGATACATAATTGAGTTGCTTTGTTGTTTTCTAGGTTGTGTTCTCATTCATTGGTTGTTTTCTTTTACCATCACTACTACAACCATGGATAAGAGTTGGATTGGAAAGTCTAAGTTTAGTAGTGAATATGTGTAGGATTATTGGAAAAGAGGTCAAGTGTTGGGCACATGGGTGCTGGTTTTGCTGCTTGAAATTTAATAGTTGAGCCAAAACTTGCACTTAGCCTCTTTGTCAGTGCGTTATATCTCAATTTGCCATTACCATTATGCTTTGTGAGAGAAAAAAAAGTTGATAAAGGTAGAGATGTTTGGTGACAGAACATATTCTTGACTCTGATTTGTTGATCTAACATAAAAATACAGCACTGTTTTGTCATCTAAAAACGTTGTTTTTGTACCTTTCTGACCATCATTGAAGCTTATATATCTGTGACACGAAATAATAAGGTAACATATGTAAAATCTTAGTTTTCAAATTGACAACCCTCAAGTTGGCATTTTCCATAATTAATCTGTCTAATTAGGCAAGATAATCCACCCTTGTCTCATCTCAGAATAACTATTAAGATCTTAATTGGGCATTGATTCAAAAGATTACCTTAATTTTTCTTTTTGGCTGAAATATCTTAGTGTTGTGACTAGAACTTTCATTTCTTGTAGCATCATTCGAATGGGCTCTTTTATTTGAGTTTTGGTTGCTCATGGAATCTATTAAGGTTTAACACATAACACAACTAACATTCTTTTCCTTTACCTTTTATCAAGTTGCTTAAGAGGGTGGATGCTCCAAAATTGAAGTTTACCTAGTACCTTTGGGCTATGAGGTAAAATCCATCTAACTACTCTGCAAGAAGTGATCTTGTAATAGTGTTCGCTCATAGTGACTTATCGTAGCATCTCGGTGTCCATTTCTTCATTTTAGGTGTCACTAGTTTGCAAATAATAATTATGTTGATTCTAGATGCATATTTCCTTTGACGTAGGATGTTTCACAAGCTCCAAGTGAACCAGTTGATAGAACAGTTTTGACCTTTAGAAGACCAACGACAGTTGAACTAACACAGTAAGAATACATTATTATTTTTATATTTAATCTTTCTTTTTTGTTTACAGAGTCATCATTCTTGTGCCTTAGCATGT
Organism: Heritiera littoralis; assembly: GCA_031772115.1. Classification (NCBI taxonomy): domain Eukaryota; kingdom Viridiplantae; phylum Streptophyta; class Magnoliopsida; order Malvales; family Malvaceae; genus Heritiera; species Heritiera littoralis. Next base: position 1,251,244 of record JAPDPK010000024.1, on the reverse strand, counting down.
TTAACAGTTTAATGCTTCCTATAGCAATTGGGTTACTGAAAGCGACCCAAAGTTCATAGGATATCACAATGAGAATTCAGATCCTTGTGGATTTGGTATAAATAGATTTGCCTCATTTTGTTTATTTCTTCTAACTTGAGGAATATATGCTAAAAATATGTGCTTGTTGTAGAAGAGTGTTTATGACTTATCTTGAAAGCATGGTGGAAAGTAGTATTTGTTGTAGGTTTATATATATTGTTTATAGCATGGTGATAACAATTAAGAGGTTTCATTCTCTCTTATTGTAGGTTTCAGACACATCTAGTTTGTTGGGGTCACTACTTGCAAATACTTAAGTGAAGATGGAAGCTTCAAGGATGATAATCGGTATTCAATATAGCTAGAAATTTTGCTTGTATTAGACTTCTAGGAAGTTTAGAAAACTTTGTGGCTGTTTTAATTGGTTCTTGATGACATTATTGGTTGCTTTGTGAAGTTAATTGTTGCTTTAAGGATGATAATTGGTATTTTCATAACTCTTTGGTTATAAGCACTTTGAATTGAACTTTGAACAAATTAAAGTTACAATTGTTAGGAAATTGCTAATGCATGTGAGTGTTACAGTGCAAGTAATTCTAACTTTCTGTTTTTATTAGTGCAATGGACATGAATTAGTTAAATGACCAAATGAGGCATGCTGCCAATGCCTTTGTAGATACTATTCATGCATTAACAATTATTTTATTAACAAAAAATTGCATTAACAATTATTTTATTAACATGCATTAAAAAAATTGAATTAAGAGTTAAAATCATTTTTATTAAACTATCAGTGAATAATGGCATTAACAATTGTGTTATCTGTCATAAAAACACAAAAAATTAATCAAGTTTTTAAATTTAAAATAAAATTCAATAAATATAAAAATTTCAAATAATGTTTTTACTGGCACTTAAAAGTGTCGGTAAAAGCTTTTAAATTTAAAATAAAACTCAATAAATAAAAAACTTTCAAATTTCAAATAAGACTTTTGCCGGTATTTTAAAGTGCCGGTAAAAGTCTTTCACTTTTAAAGGCATTTAAAAGCGTCGGGAAAAGTCATGCCGTAATTTACAAGATTTTTGCCGGCATTGGAGTACATCACCGTCGGCAAACTTTCACCGGCATTCACCTGGCCGGCGGTCAGCCGGCGGTTAACGAATCGTCGGTAAGGTTTTTACCGACGGTTCATTGGTCTTTTACTGGAGCTTATAAGTGCCGGTAAAAGTCTGTTTTTTTGTAGTGACAACTCCTAACACTTTAATAAGAATTAATACTCTTATTACTCGTACTAATAAAGAAATATAATTTGTTACATTAATTCTTTAAGATGTATATACATTCCCTTCTATTTAAAATAGTACTGTACAATTTTACTGAATATATAAAAGAAAGTAATATACCTTCGATATCAAATATCTGCTGACTCTCGCAGTCGATAATCTCTGGAAGGTAATTCTCTTAACCCAAGATCAACAATCTGTGGAGTGAAAAATAAGGGGTGAGCGATAACAGGCTCAGTAAGGAAGGTATATGCTGCTGTATAAATCAAAACTATATCCCGCCAAATATGTTTATTTTTTGTAACAATAAACCCAGTATGGAAAACAATGGATATAGTAAACAGTAAATAGGATTCAATAAATCCTCTCAGTAAACAGAAATCAGTAAGTTGAGACTAAGCATCACCCTACAAATAAATCATAATCTCATCGTTCCCCCTCTCCCTTGCGAGAACAGAATAATCATCCGCACAGGGATACAGTAGATCTATGGCCACAATCTATAAGTGGTTCTCAGGTCCACTTGCCATGTGACCTCGAGACCTTTGAGGACTTGGCAGGTCCGTCAGACTCATAACTCATAATGCATGAAACTAGGGGCCTAAAGTCTCAAAAATCAAATTTATAGCTCAAAATACCTTTAAGGAAACACATTTATGAATTTAAATCATTTAAATAAATAATAATTCCAAAAAGTATTATTCTCATTTTCGTAGAGAAAATGCAAATTGAAACTTGTTCGCCCATCGTCAGCTCGCCCATTAAGGCTCGCCCATGGTCAACTAGCCAGTGCGGTGAACAAGTGTTCGCCCGTCAACCTTAGCATTTAAAACAAGTTAAACTGGCTCACCCCATTATCAGCTCGCCCGACACAGTTCGCCCATCACACTGGATTGAGCTCGCCTGCCTTCAATTAATCCACAGTGGCGAACCAACATCGCCCACTGTGGCTCTCACACCAAGCTAACTGGGGGTCGCCTACAAAATTTTCTCAAAACAACAAGGACTAGCCCACAGTTGGCTTGCCCAAAATTTTATTAAAACATGGGTCGCCTATAATTTGGCTCGCCCACAACATCATAATGGGTTGGCTTTGTAGCTCGCCCGAAGTTTATTAAAACAGAGGTCACTCACCCCAAAATATCATAAAAAGGGTTGCTTTCCATTGGCTCGCCCGCCTTTAGCAGTTAGCCCAATCAAAACGATTATCAAATTAATGCATGTCATAAACCAAAACAATTTCTCAATAATTTCATAAAATTTAACTCCACAGGACATGCATTCACTTCACACACATCTCCCTTAACTCGTCTGATGAAGCCTTGCTTCCCGTTCGCTTTATCAATTCTCACTTCCCGACTGCAAAGTAAAATATTAATACCATTAATATTTTCTTTTCAAATTATTTCCTAAAATTATTACTATTTTTCCTTTCAATTATTTGAGACACTTAGGCGAGATTTGAGACCAATCTATAGCTCGCCATTCGCCCAACATAGCTTGCCATTCAAATATTGGCTTATTCATGGGAGTTCACCCAACGTTCTCGCCATTCATATTGGCTTATTCGTTGGAGCTCGCCTAACATGGGAGCTCGCCCCCACTGCAACTCAACTCGCCATGCTCATGAATTTCAATTCGCCATTCGTGGCTTTTATTCAGAGATGGGCTCGCTCATGAATTGAATTAACACTTGTTGACCTTTTTATTTCCTACTCGTCTCATTGGCGATCACTAACATTCCACATGGGTGATCACAATAGTCGCCATTCTCGTTTTTTTGGGCGATCATTGGTCCTCGCCCATCCGGCTATCATTCTGGTTATCCATAAATGTTGGCGAACATAGTATCATTGAGTCATGCATTTCATTAAGCTCGCCTCATCCTTTGGGCGAGTACCTACTTTTGCTCGCCTATTTGGCAAGCAGTTGAATAATCACTTCGCCTATTGTGTTTCTTATACATTCTAACAAGATTTAGCTACAGCAAGGCTCTATCTATGTTTATTACGTTGTAAAACATAGAAATCTAGTATTGAATATCAAGAGAACCATAGCAATATGGAACTCACCTTAACTGAGTTGCACTTGCAGAACAGAGTGCTTTTCTGCCTCACTTAGCTTTACTTCTCTTGTTCCTTAGCTCTTCAACACTGGAGAAAAGGTTTGGCTAGCTAAAAGATAAAGTTTCATGGCTCATGTATGAGAGGAATGGAAGAAACGAGATTGAGCTTGCAGTAAACACAGTATAGGCGAGAAATTTTAGAAGGAGATGAAGTTTGCTTCAGTCGATTTTCCTCATGAATTTCTTCTTATATAGCCATGTTAATCCTATTAGAACCTACCACCTGTTCCTTATCCCATTTTCTTTCATCATTACCTTGTCTTATAGCTCATTAAATGGTGAAGAAAATTGGCAATTCAAGGGAATGGCGTGGTGTAAATTTTCTACTTTCATTAAAGGGTGAAGACAATTCCAGCCAAAAGGAACGGCTAGGGGAAAGCCTCATGCAATTTGACTAAATTTTTCTCTTCTTTTCTCCTTCTTCTCCACGCCACTTCCAGCCACTATTATTGACTTTTATCTTATTTATTCTTGATTTATCTAACAACATTTATTCCCTTTCACACTTCAACTAATAACATTTCTTTTGCATTCTTTTCAACCAAATGCTTTCTATTCATCTCTTAAATACTCAATCCTAATTCATATACACCATATTGTAAATAAAAATTCCATAATGTAAAGTGAGATTTCATATTCAACATTGATTTAATCCCACTAAATAATTTAATTCTGTTATCCATCATTTGCAATGGGCTAATACAATATAATAAAATCGTGTCTCACATTTCTCCCCACCTTAAGAAATTTGGTCCTCCAAATTTAACTCAGACCTATTACTGGAACAGCTCTGGATACTTCTCACGCATAAGGCTCTCTAACTCCCAAGTAGCCTCCTCCTCTTTATGATACTGCCAGAGCACTTTAACCAAAGGAATCGTCTAAGATCGCAATACCTTATCCTTCCTATCTAGGATCTGTACCGGTTTCTCAACGTAACTCATGTCCTCTCTGATCTCCAGTGGCTCATGTCGAAACACGTGAGAAAAATCTAGATGATACTTTCTCAACATCGAGACATGGAATACGTTATGCAATCCTGACAACTCTGGTGGTAGTGCTAATCGATATGCCATATCTCCCACATGATCTAAGATCTCATAAGGCCTAATGTATCGAGGACTCAACTTTCCTCTCTTCCCGAATCTCATTATACCTTTGGATGGTGAGACCTTTAAGAATACATAATCACCCGCTACAAACTCCAATGGTCGGCGTCTGGTATCTGCAAAACTCTTCTGCCAACTCTGAGCCGTTCTGAGCCTCTCACAGATCATCCGTACATCATGAGAAGCCTACTCGACCAAATCGGGAGCTAACAATTTACGGTCCCCCACTTCTTCCCATGCTATCGGGGATCTGCATCGTCTGCCATACAAGGCCTCATATGGTGCCATGCCGATACTCTTATGAAAACTATTATTATAAGCGAACTCTGCCAGGGGTAAGTGATCATCCCATGAGCCTCTAAAATCCAATGCACAAGCTCTTAACATATCCTCGAGCGTCTGTATCGTACGCTCGGACTATCCATCAGTCTGTTGATGAAAAGAGGTGCTAAAATTCTCCTGGGATCCCATAGCCTCCTCAAATCTCTCCTAGAAATGAGAGGTGAAGCGGGAGTCCCTATCAGAAGTGATACTCACTAGAACACCATGTAACCTCACTATCTCCTTGACATACAAATCGGCCAAGGCACTAACTGAATCTGTAGATCTCATGGCTAAGAAATGAGCAGACTTAGTCAATCTATCTACTATCACCCAAATAGCATCATACCCCTTCCAGGTTCGTGATAATCCCATAATAAAATCCATAGTAACATGCTCCCATTTCCACGTAGGAATCGATAATGGTCGAAGCATGTCTGCCGGCTTCTGATGTTCAATCTTAATTTGTTGGCATGTTAGACATCTAGCAACAAAATCAGCGATGTCCTTTTTCATTTTAGGCCACCAATACACTCTTTGGAGATTCTGGTACATCTTAGTACTACCCGGATGTAAGGTATATCTAGGGGTATGGGCCTCTGATAAAATCGAATCTCGTATCTGCTGATCACTGGGAACTCATATCCGACCTCTAAACCTCAGTATCCCATCGGTGCCAATCTCAAAATCTGACTCAACTCCCATCTGAATCTGACTGTCAATCCCAATGCAATAATCATCACTCATCTGAGCTTTCCTAATCTGATCCATCAAATTCGACTCTATACGAAAACTAGTCGTAAATCCATACTGGTCAGAGGAAATAACTGTCAAGCTGAGGCTAGAGAACTGCTCTATCAAATCATGCTCCCTGATCATCATGTAAGATACCATGCCAACATACTTACGGCTCAGTGCATCTGCTACTACATTAGCTTTACCTGGGTGATATAAAATCTCACAATCATAGTCCTTTAACAATTCAATCCGCCGTCGCTGCCTCAAGTTCAATTCTCGTTGTGAGAATATATACTTCAAACTCTTATGGTCTGTATATATCTGAAATTTCTCCCCGTACAAGTAATGTCGCCATATCTTCAATGCAAACACTACTGCGGCTAGCTCCAAATCATGTGTCGGGTAATTCCTCTCATGATCTTTCAATTGCCAAGAACCATAGGCTATAATCCGACCATGTTGCATGAGCACACACCCTAAACCTTGAGCGGATTCATCGGTATACACCATAAATCCACCTGATCTGCTAGGAAGTGCTAATACGGGGGCACTAGTCAATCTCTTCTTAAGCTCAAGAAAACTGCGTTCACACGTGTCATTCCACTCAAACTTCACATCGTTATGTGTGAGTCGTGTCAATGAAGCAGCAAGTCTAGAAAATCCCTCTACAAACCTACGATAATATCCAGCAAGATCCAAGAAACTCGGTATCTCGGTAACCGTGCTAGGCCTCTCCCACTGAACAACGGTCTCTATCTTAGACGGATCAACTGACAACCCGTCCTTCGACACTACATGTCCGAGAAATATAATATGGTTAAGCCAGAACTCGCATTTACTAAGCTTAGCATACAATTTCTACTCTTTAAGGGTCTGTAAAGCAATCTGCAAATGCTGCTCGTGTTCCTCCGGAGTCTTAGAATAAATCAGGATGTCATCTATAAATACTATGACAAACTTATCCAAATATGAATGAAACACCTCATTCATCAAACTCATAAAAGCTGCAGGGGCATTTGTCAATCCAAAAGGCATCACCAGAACTCATAGTGACCATAACGAGTTCAAAATGCTGTCTTATGCACATCCGACTCCCCAATTTTCAACTGGTGATAGCCCGATCGGAGATCGATTTTAGAAAATACCTATGCACCCTTGAGCTGATCAAATAAATCATCGATCTTGGGTAATGGATACTTATTCTTAACAGTAGCCCGAATCAACATCCAATAGTCTATACACAACCGGAGGCTACCATCCTTCTTCCGAACAAATAATACCGGAGCTCCCCACGGTGACAGACTGGGACGTATAAATCCCTTATCTAATAACTCTTGGAGCTGCTTCTTAAGCTCATCCAACTCAGTCAGTGCCATTCGATATGGGGGTCTAGAAATAGGCTCCGTACCGGGTACCAACTCGATCATGAACTCCGTCTCTCGCTCCGGTGGTAACCCTGGTAAATCCTCTTGAAATACATCCGAGAAGTCCTTAACCACGAGAATCTCTTGGATCTCTGGATGTTTCCTCTCTACATCCTCCACATTAGTAATATATCCTTTAATCACATCAATAGAGGCGTCGGCAGTCTCCTGATCCATCGCGTACACCCGACCCTGAGTCACAACCTTTTTACCCTTCTCTGCGGCTATCGCCCGCCTAGGCTGTGAGGGTGTCGGTTTCTCTGGCTCACTCTGAGCTGCTAGGGCCGCTATCTGAGGTAATGTAGGAGGAATAGTAGAATCAGCTGATTCTTTGAGAATCGGGCAATTCCTGATAAGTTGCCCCGTCTGTCCACAATTAAAACATGCCCTAGACATTAAAGGACAAGGGTGTGACCCATGTGACCTTCCATAATGTCTACATAAAGGCGCAACACTTCTCTGAGTAGTGGTGGGGCCACTAACAGGAGTAGAAACTGCTGGTCTATTAAATCTGCCCTCCAAAATTTGTATGCCCATAGGTCTAGTCCTCTTAGGCTGCTCTCTACTATATCTATTCTCCAAAAATCTCTTACCCTTATCTTTGCCTTTACTTTTACTCTTGCTATTGAAATCGAGCTGGAACTGCTCATAATCCCTCTCACATAGCTGAGCCCGTCGAACTATCTCATCATAAGTCTGTATATCAAATGGGGCTAGCTTCATTCTGATGGAGGGTCTCAAACCAACCCTAAACCTCGAAATCTTATATCTGGTATTCGCACTAGTCTGTGGATCAAAACGGCTCAATGTAGTAAATTTGGCCTCATACTCGTCCACTGACATGCTGCTCTGAACTAAATCCATGAATTCTTGCTGTAATTTTTCCTGAGCAGTGTCAGGAATATACTGCCTCTGAAAAGCATCCACAAAAATATCCCAGGACAGATCCTGATGCTGAGCAAATAATACGGTCTGAGTGGCCTTCCACCAATGTCTCGCATCATCTGCCAACTGGAATACTACTAGGCTTACCTTTTTCATCTCTGAACATCTCATAATCTTAAGTAATCTCTCGACCTCGATAACCCACTGCTCTGCCACCAATAGATCCCTAGTATCTTTAAACTTAGGTGGATCCAACTTCTTAAATGATTTCACCAATGCCACATTATAATACGACTCCACATCTCTAGGCGGCTGAATCAATGGCTGTGGTGGAGCTACTTGTGGCTAAGGTGCAGGTGGTGGAATAGGTTGAGGTTCGGGTACAACTGGTGCCAGTTGTGGTGGTGCTGGCGCCACTACTGGAGCTGCGGGAGCTGCTACTCTCTCTCTCTCCGCCCTATCCTCGGCTCTATCCGCCTGATACATAGCCATAAAATCGGCTACTAACCTCTCTACTCGGCTCACACGAGTATTAATGCTCTCTGGCTGTATAGTACGTGGGGGTCCTGGGGCAGGTTCCGGTGTCTGCGGTTCTGGAATCTGTGCTGCCCTACCTCGGCCTATATCTCTCACTGAGCGTATCACCCTCCTTCTTCCACTCATATTTGTACGACAGAGATCATTTATCACTTATCGTTAGTATATCAATTATATATTCAGATTATACAGTACTACAGAGAATGTTTACTATTCACTTTTCGTTATAAACATCACTAGACATCCGACCAACCCTGCTCTGATACCATTAATTCTGTAACATCCCAAATCCACTTTAATAACATAATATTTACTTATAAACTCCACTTACTTACCGATTGGGCTGTCTGTGATGATTAACAACTCCTAACACTTTAATAAGAATTAGTACTCTTATTACCGTACTAATAAAGAAATATAATTTGTTACATTAATTCTTTAAGATGTATATACATTCCCTTCCATTTAAAGTAGTACTATGCAATTTTACTGAATATATAAAAGAAAGTAATATACCTTCGATATCGAATATCTGCTGACTCTAGCAGTCGATAATCTCTGGAAGGTAATTCTCTTAACCCAAGATTAACAATCTGTGCAGTGGAAAATAAGGGGTGAGCGATAACAGGCTCAGTAAGGAAGGTATATGTTGCTGTATAAATCAAAACTATATCCCCCCAAATATGTTTATTTTTCGTAACAATAAACCCAGTATGGAAAACAATAAATATAGTAAACAGTAAATAGGATTCAATAAATCCTCTCAGTAAACAGAAATTAGTAAGTTGAGACTAGGCATCACCCTATAAATAAATCATACTCTCATCGTTCCCCCTCCCCCTTGCGAGAACGGAATAATCATCCCCACAGGGATACAGTAGATCTATGGCCACAATCTATAGGTGGTCTTCGGGTCCACTTGCCAGGTGACCTCGAGACCTTTGAGGACTTGGCAGGTCCATCAGACTCATAACTCATAATGCATGAAACTAGGGGCCTAAAGTTTCAAAAATCAAATTTATAGCTTAAAATACCTTTAAGGAAACACATTTATGAATTTAAATAATTTAAATAAATAATAATTCCAAAAAGTATTATTCTCATTTTCGTAGAGAAAATGCAAATTGAAACCTGTTCGCCCATGGTCAGCTCGCCCATTAAGGCTCGCCCATGGTCAACTCGCCAGTGCGGTGAACAAGTTTCGCCCGCCAACCTTAGCATTTAAAACAAGTTAAACTGGCTCGCCCCATTATCAGCTCGCCCGAAACAGTTAGCCCATCACACTGGATTGAGCTCGCCTGCCTTCAATTCATCCAAAGTGGCGAACCAACATCGCCCACCGTGGCTCTCACACCAAGCTAACTGGGGGTCGCCTACAAAATTTTCTCAAAACAACAAGGACTCGCCCACTGTTGGCTCGCCCAAAATTTTATTAAAACATGGGTCTCGTATAATTTGGCTCGCCCACAACATCATAATGGGTCGGCTTTGTAGCTCGCCTGAAGTTCATTAAAACAGAGGTCACTCACCCCAAAATATCATAAAAGGGTCGCTTTCCATTGGCTCTCCCGCCTTTAGCAGTTAGCCCAAGCAAAACGATTATCAAATTAATGCATGTCATAAACCAAAATAATTTCTCAATAATTTCATAAAATTTAACTCCACAGGACATGCATTCAATTCACACACATCTCCCTTACCATATCTGATAAAGCCTTGCTTCCCGCTCGCCTTATCAATTCTCACTTCTTGACTGCAAAGTAAAATATTAATACCATTAATATTTTCTTTTCGAATTATTTCCTAAAATTATTACTATTTTCCTTTCAATTATTTGAGACACTTAGGTGAGATTTGAGACCAATTTATAGCTCGCCATTCGACCAACACAGCTCGCCATTCAAATATTGGCTTATTCATGGGAGTTCGCCCAACGTTCTCGCCATGCATATTGGCTTATTCGTTGGAGCTCGCCTAACATGGGAGCTCGCCCCCACTTCAACTCAACTCGCCATGCTCATGAATTTCAGTTCGCCATTCGTGGCTTTTATTCAGAGATGGGCTCGCCCATGAATTGAATTAACACTTGTCGACCTTTTTATTTCCTACTCACCTCATTGGCGATCACTAACATTCCACATGGGCGATCACAATAGTCGTCATTCTCGTCTTTTTGGGCGATCATTGGTCCTCGCCCATCTGGCTACCATTCTGGTTATCCATAAATGTTGGTGAACATGGTATCGCAGAGTCATGCATTTCATTAAGCTCGCCTCATCTTTTGGGCGAGTACCTACTTTTGCTCGCCTATTTGGCAAGCAGTTGAATAATCACTTCGCCCATCGTGTTTCTTATACATTCTAACAAGATTTAGCTACAACAAGGCTATATCTATGTTTATTACGTTGTAAAACATAGAAATCTAGTATTGAATATCAAGAGAACCATAGCAATATGGAACCCACCTTAACTGAGTTACACTTCCAGAACAGAGTGCTTTTCTGCCTCACTTAGCTTTACTTCTCTTGTTCCTTAGCTCTTTAACACTGGAGAAAAGGTTTGGCTAACTAAAAGATAAAGTTTCATGGCTCATGTATGAGAGGAATGGAAGAAACGAGATTGAGCTTACAGTAAACACAGTATAGGTGAGAAGATTTTAGAAGGAGATGAAGTTTGCTTCAGTCGATTTTCCTCATGAATTTCTTCTTATATAGCCATGTTAATCCTATTAGAACCTACCACCTGTTCCTTATCCCATTTTCTTTCATCATTACCTTGTCTTATAGCTCATTAAATGGTGAAGAAAATTGGCAATTCAAGGGAATGGTGTGCTGCAAATTTTCTACTTTCATTAATGGGTGAAGACAATTCCAGCCAAAAGGAACGGCTAGGGGAAAGCCTCATGCAGTTTGACTAAATTTTTCTCTTCTTTTCTCCTTCTTCTCCACGCCACTTCCAGCCACTATTATTGACTTTTATCTTATTTATTCTTCATTTGTCTAACAACATTTATTCCCTTCCACACTTCAACTAATAAGATTTCTTTTGCATTCTTTTCAACCGAATGCTTTCTATGCATCTCTTAAATACTCAATCCTAATTCATATACACCATATTGTAAATAAAAATTCCATAATATAAAGTGAGATTTCATATTCAACATTGATTTAGTCCAACTAAATAATTTAATTCTGTTATCCATTATTTGCAATAGGCTAATACAGTATAATAAAATCGAGTCTCACACTCTCGGAACCCAGCAATCCAGTAGCTTTCAGCCTTTGCCTCCACGCATCAGCAATTAATTTTAGACAACAAAAATGCTAAACCAAAAATAGCAGAAGCGGACCTTATCAATAAAGAAATTTTTGTTGAACTTAATTGAAAAGAGAACTTTGAGTTTAATCTAAAACTGCGAATGTAATTCTTTATAACTAAACTAAAGAAAATAAAATTCTAGAACAGAACACTGAAACAAGAGAATAGCAAAAAGAAATTAAAAACTAAATTTCCAAAAGAACAACACAGCGAAGGTGATGAAGAAATGTAGCTACTGTCACTAGCCATTCTTCACCACGCCTAAAACTAAGGAAGACTGTAAAAAAATGCAGTAAAGATTGAAGACGATGGCTGCTGTCACCAGCCCCCTCCATCACCCTTTTTTCTTCATACGGCTGCTCTTCTCTTGTAGTTAAAGGTAGGGTTCCCTTCAAGTCTTGGGCTGCCTTCTCTTTTGGGCTTTTTCAAAGATTTGGGTTGCTACATCTACGGGCTAGACTTCCTTTCATGTGTTTGTTGAAGCCCACTTAAATAAAGAATGTGTTTTGGGCTTGCATGAAGAAAGGTCAAGGTTTGTGGGTTGGATTTGAAATGTTTTAGGGCTTATGGGTTTTGGTATTTAAGATGGGCTTAAATAATGTTTGGGTTTTATGTGAGAATGGGGTATATTTAAGTGGGTTATGGTGGGGTAATGGTTAAAGACTTTTTTTTAAGGGTTTAGAAAATTGGTTTAGGTAAGGTTTATGGTTTAAAACTAATTTAGGGTTAAGGTGATGGGAAATGGGTTTAGGGTTTGGGTAAGTTTAGGGATTTAAGGATAAGGTTAAGTTGAGGGTTTAAACACCAAATCCAACCATTTTTTCTTGACTTTTTTGTCATTTTCTTGATTTCCTCATCATCCTCGAATTTCCTACACATAAAAACAATTTAGTTAAATTGGGAAGAAATTACATTAAAATTCCAAATTTTAATTAAATTTTTGTGCAATAAAATACTCTAAAATGTGTATATTTTAGAGACTTATCAGTGAGATGTGTGTTCTCACTGCTTATTTGCCACTCTCCTCTCTTTAAGTCGTTTGCTACTCTCCCCTTTTGCTGTGATTCTCTCCCTCGAAGACACACGCACCCTTCTTCATCTCTGTCTCTCACCTGATTCTCTCCTATCTGCCAGTTTTTCCATTTTCTTCCTTTTTATTCTCCTTGGGTCTTCATTCCAAATTTCAATGGTGTGGGTGAGCTATTAGGAGTCGAAATGTCTCTTGGTTGTGCTCTCCTTAACAGATCTATTAGATTTTACTCGCAAATGCCTTTGGTTCTCCTATGTTGGGTCGGCTCGACAATTGGGTCTCCTTGGTTTTGCTCTCAATTCATCCTCCAAGGGTGAAATGTTCTATTGACTAGGGTGCTCCTCTGATTTGCCATCATTGTCTTTGTTTTTGTTGTCCTTGCCATTTCCTTTTTTGTTCCATTGAAGCCCACCGAATGGTGTTCCTTTTTCTTCGATCAACAATTAACAATGAACAATAGTCCTGGGCAGGATCGAACGGTAACCGAGAGCATGAGCAGGCGTCAGAAATCATTCAAGGTCCGAATCACCTTGGCCATTCAACGTGTTCTACTAGTAAGAAACATGAAACATTGGCACTCTTTCTTTGGAAGATGGATTTTTGTTACATTTTTTATTTCTTTTGAAATAACACTCTTATTTATTTAAATATTTATTTAAAACGAATATTGAGTAACAAGAACAACCAAATAATAGATTATGTAACTTCAACTAGATGAAAATCTTTTGAATTATGTTGTTTGTCCTTTGTTCTTCCCGTCGATCCTCGGATTATCTCTGTGAAAAAAATTCAAAAAGCGTTCCTTTTTTGAACACATAGGAGTTGAAAAAAATAAGTGTCGCTGTTAGTTATTTGTTATTAAGATGAATGTTGAATTTGACTTATTTAAAGTGTTCTCCTTGGTAATCCTCACTTCTCACTAAAAATAGCTTGGCACAGGTCTGAATCTTCACGCACAAAAGAAGCCAACTATTCTGCTTTCATGCAATTCATGAAATCAAATGCATGATCAATACTCAATTTAGCTTGTCATAGCAATCTTTGCATCACTCCATCACTGTCATCATTCGTGAACATCACTCTTGGATCCTTTATTCATAGATATATACATGAGCATAGATCCTCTGTAATATGATAAACATTTTTCCAAAACCCATATTCATTGTTGTTCATAAACTGTAGCAATAATAACTATTTTATAATCTTGATATGACCAATATTAGAATTGAGTTTAACTTTGATAAAACATGTGTTGAGATATTGATGAAATGCATAATTCCCAATTTATAAAATCATGTGTTGTTGATAATCTTATCCTTCCATTCATCCATGAATGCATTGCATTAACAAACAACTTTATTTTCTATTTAACTAACTTTTTACTCATTTGATACATGCTATCATTAACTCTAGACTGATTCATTTCTTTTGTTAGTTCCTACCTCCTTTCGTGAGGAGATATTTCTGGGGTGTGCTCATACCAATCACCTATTCCTTCAAGGTCTTATGCCAGTGAATTGCCCAATTCAAATTTTGCTAAAAGGTGACTAGCTTTACTTAAGCACTTGGTGAAAATCTTTTACCAAAACCCATGTTTGACAATTAGGTGACTATCCATTTTGAATACGAAGGAGATTTAAGATTCGATGTATTTTTTTGTGACAAAAAAAACTGCTCCATTGCTCATGGTAGAAATAGAAAATAGAAAAGTATATGTATTATTGAATAAATCATCAATATTCATACTTCATGCTTCGATTTCAACATCTTTACCTATATCCTAAACTTCATATGCCTATAATTATTACTTTTTTTGTCTGTTGCAAGTGTTGCTTTCTAGCTGAGGTTGATGATGATGATCAAGAATGCAAACTCATTATCATTTACGGCAGTAGCTCAGTTAATGATTATCAATCTGGTGACACTAATGCTAGGCCAATTCATAAAGACGAGCTCCCTCAGAGAACTGCTCACTCCCCTACACCAAAACTCCCTTATTTTGATTGCAAAATGACAATGCCAAATGTCGAGACATCATTTGTCTTGGTAATCACCAATATCTATATTATCTTTCTTAATTTTAATACTACCAAATTCATGTTTGCTCTTTCAATTCTAGCATTTGCCTTATGAGTTCCAGAGTTAATACCTACCTCAACATTCAATATCACATTGTCTATTCCAAACAGCACTGCTTTTTATGGTCTGTGCATTATATATATAGCAATCACAGCAAAGTCCTGTTGGGTGGATGGAGGTGATTTGTGTTTGACAACCACATTCAAATTGGAGATCTTTATTTGTTTGTGATGAAACAACAATTGGTGTTTGAAGTTGACATTTACCATTCTAGACCTGATTTATATATCCAGGGTGTGTCGAAATCAAATTGTACCTTTGTTACATTTTGGATATTTTCTTGCTTTGTAAGTACTCTAAAGACTTAGCTGTATTTTGAATGTGAAATTTAGATCATATAGCTCCATGCATTTCTCTGTTGCTTTTCATATTTCAAATACATCTTATTTGCTCTTTTTTTACCTCCTTACCCGCAGCATCGTGCGGGCACAATTCTATTACATATATATATATATTATAGATGTTGTTGAACAGTTGCTATCACAATAAATAAGTTGGTTAGTCCATCATCATGTCATGAATACATGATATTCCGTTTTTTGCATTGAAAAATTGCTTTCTTTTTGAGGACTCATGCACTCATCATGATGACGTATCCTTCTCTTGTTGCCAGCTTTAGCCGATAATCTGTGGATGTGGGATTTCCTGGTATATCTTGCTGCTCTAAATATACACTTACAACCTCCCTCACAAAGAATAAAACTAGAGTTAACCCTTGCTTTCGCCATTTTAATTAGGTTTAGCTTTTTGTACACTGAATTTCATTTGCCATGGAAGAAATCTGACAAGAATTTGATCCATAGCTTCTTCCATTCTTGAACCCCTTTCTCTCTCTCTCTCTCTCTTCCTCCCTGCAAGGCCCCATGACCAGAAAAGGAAAGAAAAAACAAAGTCACCTGATAAACATGCAGAACTTCCCTGTCTTCTTTTTCAAATCCAAGAGGCAGACTGATATTCATGATCATGGCAAAAGAATGAATAGAAGCAAAGTACTAATTTCATACTTGCATTGTATGCCAAGCTATGCATGCCAAATTGCCACACATTGCTCTTCTGTTGGATAGACTTTGCTTTTATAATTTATAAATTATACTTCCAAGAACAGTTGAAAATCTTGCCTTCAACATTCAACTTTACACCAACAGTATTCTTCTTTGTCAGTTTGTAAAGAAATGTTGTTTCCTAATGATGGCTGCAGCCATGGCAGATATGGTATAGTTGCATACAGGTGATGTAGGGCAAGTTTCTATAATTTCCAAATGCATAAAGTATTAAAAAAACACGTAGGAAAGCAATCAAGATTTCAGTGGAGACAACTGTAATTACTGGGTAACTGGGGTGTGTATTATCTTGTTCCATCTCTTCCAGGGACCCCAGAAATTTTATAAATCTATCAAAATTTCATTAGAGGTAGAAGCAAATGGACAGTATGATGAGTCTAATCAGCAGGAGATAATATATGGGAAATGCTAATAGAAAAATCTGTCAGCTCTTAGAAACCTAAAATGCCTTTTGTCGTTGATATGATTTAGATTGCTGTTGGAAAAGAAAGCTGTTTAGTCGACATCAGAAGTGTTTGAAGGAAACCAAAACAAACACGCAGCGGAAATAAAACATTCGGCCTCCACCAGGATCGATTCGGAGGGTTGCCTGATTAGGGTTTCGAGATTTTACCTAACGTTTTCTCTGCTTTTTCTGTCTTTGGTCGAATCACAAGCAGCAACTTTTCGTTCCTGCCTCTATGGTATCCACACGAACGGATCTCACGACTCTTGAACGTCTCACGATCAGATGCCTTAAGGAGCGTTTTGATTCTTTTAACCGAACTGCTAGCTTCGATTAAAAGAATACTTTTCTGTTTTCTAATTGTTGTGTGGCTATGTTTCAGAAAACATCCTTTTATAGGCAGTAAATTTTACCCTAAAATTTACTGCCAAACAGAACTCTAATCCTACTTAGAATAGGATTAGTTATATCCCTAATCCAATTCAGAATAGGATTAGTTATATCCTTAATCCAATTCAGAATAGGATTAATTAAGCTCCTCATTGATCCGTTCTAAGTGTGCGACCCAATAGGTTCTCAAAACAATGGCAATGAAAAAATTGTCACAGGCAATGAGCGGTATCTAGCAACACATCATTGCTACCCATGTAACGAGAATGTCAATGACTCGACATAACCTTACTCGTGATAGATGCTACCGTGTAGTCTAATCCCTTTATCCTTTGATGTCTTGATTAGACACAAGTCATGGAATGTGTCACACTTGTATAGTCTAATCAGCGTTTCTTCATTCCTGAGTAGACTAATTAAACAAATAAAATCAATATCTCATATTGAATTATTCGAGCACGGCCATGCATTTCTTAGTCTCACTCTATCAAAGGGCCCAAGACATCACTCTTGTTATATAAGAGGGATAAATTCTATCTTGATCACTCAACATCCCTCTACATAGATCAAGGCATACCCAATTACTACCTTTATAGTCCATCCTGTTACGAATGACATCTAGCAGCATTAAAGTATGCAATTCTCTATGTTGGGATCTCTGATGATCTCAAGTCAAAGGATCACATACACCATCATCACTATGAGAATCGCTTATGACACTCATATAACAATCCATGTAGCGTTCTCATGGAGGGTTGATCCAGTACATAGTTCTCTAACATGTACCTATGTGATGACTTGATATCCTATATCCATGACAATGGTCATCAGTCAACCACATACTAGTCTTATCGTATCATTGTTATCCTTGTTCACAATAATACTTGACTAGGGATATTTTAAGAATAGTGTGTTATTACTATTCTAAGGACATTATCATATAAGATTATATTACGCAGTTATAAGACAAATATAATAATGAACTATAAATAAAAATGTCATGATACATAAAATGCCAAAGTCAATCATCTAATGAATGGTTCTAAGGGCATAATCCAACAATCTCCCACTTGCACTAAGACCATTCACTCATGTATCTAATACCTAGTGACCTAGTGTGACGATCATGTCTCTGCTGCGTCAAAGGCTTCGTCAGTGGGTCGGCGATGTTATCGTCAGTTGGTACTTTGCATATCCTCACATCTCCTCTCTCGATGATATCTCGAATGAGATGGAAGCGCCGTAGTATATGTTTGGATCGTTGGTGAGATCTAGGTTCCTTAGCTTGTGCGATGGCTCCATTGTTGTCACAATAGAGCTCAATCGGATCTACAATGCTAGGAACAACTTCAAGCTCAGTTATGAACTTCCTGATCCAAACAACCTCCTTAGCAGCTTCAGAGGCAGCTATATACTCAGCCTCTGTTGTAGAATCGGCCACTGTCGCCTGCTTTGAACTCTTCCAGCTCACAGCACCACCATTAAGGCAAAACACATAACCAGACTGCGATCTATAGTCATCTTTATCAGTTTGGACTATATCAAGAATGTATCCTTAGTCTTTCTCATGTACTTAAGAATATTCTTGACAGTGATCCAGTGACGTTCACCAGGATCAACTTGATATCTACTCGTCATGCTCAAGGCATACGAGACATCGGGACGTGTGCATAACATGGCATACATAATGGATCCAATAGCAGATGCATATGGAACTTTACTCATACGTTCTCTCTCTTCTTGTGTTGTAGGACACTGTTCTTTTGAGAGAGTAATGCCATGTGTCATAGGCAAGAATCCTTTCTTGGAATCCTGCATGCTAAACCTCTTTAGCACTTTATCTATGTATGCACTTTGACTTAGGCCAATTAATTTCCTTGATCTATCTCTATAGATCCTTATACCCAGTACATAGGTAGCTTCGCCCAAGTCCTTCATTGAAAAGCAATTCCCTAACCAAGTCTTTACAGACTGAAGGGTAGGGATGTCATTCCCAATGAGTAGTATGTCATCTACATACAACACCAGGAAGACAATAGTGCTCCCACTGACCTTCTTGTAGACACAAGGTTCATCTTCGTTCTTGATGAAACCAAACTCTTTGATTGCATCATCAAAACGAAGATTCCAACTTCGAGAAGCTTGCTTTAGTCCATAAATAGAACGTTGCAGCTTACAAACCTTTCCAGCAATTTTTGGATCAACAAAACCCTCAGGTTGTGTCATGTACACATCCTCGAGTAGCTTTCCATTAAGAAAAGCGGTCTTGACGTCCATTTGCCAGATTTCATAATCATGGTATGCAGCTATCGCAAGCAAGATCCTAATGGATTTGATCATCGCGACTGGTGAAAAAGTTTCATCATAGTCAATACCATGAATTTGTTTAAAACCTTTAGCAACCAATCGCCCTTTATAGGTATGAACATTTCCTTCCATGTCGGTTTTCTTCTTAAAAACCCATTTACACCCTATAGGTTTTACCCTTTCGGGTAAGTCAACCAAGGTCCAAACTTGGTTGGCATACATGGATTCCATCTCAGATCTCATGGCTTCAAGCCATTTCTCAGAGTCTGGCCCTGTTATAGCCTCTTGATAGGTAGTAGGCTCATCTTGGTCCATGAGCAAAACATCACCGTTCTGAGTCATTAGAAATCCATATTTCTGTGGCTCACGATGTGTTCTAACTGATCTACGCAAGGCTTGTGTCTCTTGAGCAGGCGGTTGCTCCACAACATCTTGTGGTTCTGGTTCCACAACAACTTGTGGTGCTTGCTCAGGCTCCATCTCAACATCGGGTGCGCTATCTTGTAGCTCTTGAATTTCTTCAAGTTCTACTTTTCTCCCACTAGTTCTTCTAGAAATGAATTCTCTTTCTAGAAAGACACCTGTTCGAGCTACAAACACTTTGCGCTCTGTGGGATTGTAAAAATAATATCCTTTAGTTTGTTTAGGATATCCCACAAAATAGCACTTATCAGATTTAGGTGCAAGTTTGTTAGAGACTTGACGTCTTACATAAGCCTCACAACCCCAAATCTTCATAAAAGACATACTGGGACGTTTACCAGTCCATATCTCATATGGTGTCTTTGGAACCGATTTAGATGGAACACGGTTCAGTGTAAAAGCAGCTG
The DNA here is from genome assembly GCA_031772115.1 of Heritiera littoralis. Lineage (NCBI taxonomy): Eukaryota > Viridiplantae > Streptophyta > Magnoliopsida > Malvales > Malvaceae > Heritiera > Heritiera littoralis. Next base: position 1,231,280 of record JAPDPK010000024.1, on the reverse strand, counting down.
TTTCTAATGCATGTCCCCAAAAGGATTCTGGAAGATCTGTATGACTCATCATTGATCGAACCATATCTAATAAAGTTCGATTTCTCCTTTCAGATATACCATTCCATTGTGGTGTACCTGGAGGAGTGAGTTGTGAGACAATCCCACACTCTCTAAGATAGTCAAGCAATTCTTGGCTTAAGTATTCACCACCTCGATCTGATCGAAGTGCCTTAATGCTCTTGCCAAGTTGGTTTTGTACTTCATTCTTGAATTCTTTGAACTTTTCAAAAGATTCTGACTTGTGTCTCATAAGATACACATAGCCATATCTACTGAAATCATCAGTAAATGTAATAAAGTACATAAACCCACCTCTGGCCTGTGTGTTTAAAGGTCCACATACATCTGTATGTACTAAGCCCAATAAATCACTTGCCCTTTCACTATGTCCTTTGAAAGGGGCTTTAGTCATCTTACCCATCAAACAAGATTCACATGTCTCATATGATTCAAAGTCAAATGAGTCCAAAAGTCCATCTTTATGGAGTTTGGAAATGCGATTCTCATTTATGTGTCCCAAGCGACAATGCCAGAGATATGTTGGATTTTGATCATTAGATTTAATCCTTTTAGCATTTATGTTATAAATAGGCATATCAAGATTTAGAATGTAAAGACCATTAATTAGTTGTGAACTACCATAAAAGATATCATTTAAATAAATGGAGCAACAGTTGTCCTTTATTATAAATGAAAAACCCTTCTTGTCCAAACAAGAAATAGAAATAATGTTTTTAGTGATGGAAGGCACATAATAACAATCATCTAATTCTAAAACAAGCCCTGTGGGCAATGTCAAAATATAAGTTCCTACAGCTAATGCAGCAACCCTTGCTCCATTTCCCACTCGTAGGTCGACCTCGCCCTTAGTCAACGATCTACTCCTTTTGAGTTCCTGCACATTTACACAAATGTGAGAACCACATCCAGTATCTAATACCCATGATGAAGAAGTAGATAGATTAACTTCTAAAACATAAATACCTGAAGTGGTAGTCTCACTTCCTTTCTTCTTCTTTAGCTCTTCCAGGTATTTGTTGCAGTTCCTCTTCTAATGTCCGGTCTCACCGCAATGGAAGCATTTCCCTTCTTTGGCAACCCCACCTTTAGGCTTCGGTGCAGTATCATTGGGCTTGAACTTGCCATTGGTTTTATTACCCTTTTTCTTGCCCTTTGCATTAGCCCTGCCCTTAGCTTTCTTAACTATTAAGACATCTTTGGGCTTGGCCTTTTTCATGTTGGATTCAGCTGTTTTCAACATGCTAAGTAACTGTGGCAGAGTCTTGTCAATTTCATTCATGTTGTAATTAACAACAAACTGACTGTAGCTGTCTGGCAACGATTGCAGAATCACATCAGTGGCCAACTCTTGGCCCAAAGGAAATCCCAATCTTTCAAGGTTCTCAGTGTACCCAATCATCTTGAGCACATGAGTACCAACGGGAGTCCCCTCTGCCATCCTACACTGAAACAATGCCTTAGAGACATTGTACCTTTCTTGCCTAGCTTCCTCTTGATAGAGTTGCTTGAGATGCTCGATCATATCGAACGCATCCATTTCCTCATGTTGCTTTTGAAGCTCAGGATTCATGAGGCAAGCATAAGGCAACTAACATCCAATGCATCATCTTGATGCTTCTTATAAGCATCTCTTTCTGCCCTTGGAGCATTAGAGGGTGGTTCCTCAGGTAAGGGAATTTCAAGGACATACAACTTCTTTTCATGCTTGAGGACTATCCTCAAGTTCCTGTACCAATCCAGGAAGTTTGTCCCATTCAACTTGTCCTTCTCAAGGACAGATCGCAGTGAAAGTGTGTTATTTGTGTTTGATGCCATGGTAATCTACAACAAAAATATGCAAAATATAAGTATCATGAATGCATTCATTTAATTAAATATTTATTAAATGATGCTCCCACTATTTTTATCGAATCAACAACCCTCACTATTAATTCGGAAAAATTATCACATAATTTCTCTAGTGGGCCAAGATCCATATTTCACCTTATCTAGAGTTAGCTTTGGCTAATCGCCCAAGATTTGGCTATTTAGGTAGGCAACACTTACCAATTACATCTCATGTAACTCTTGGATAGTTGGGTGAACAACACTTGTTCTAATTCATCTCATGAATGGAAGCCCAACTTTATGCCTCTAAATTCCCAATCCTATTGAGGAAATCTAGTTAAGTCAACCCAATTTATAGCCTTTGGATATCACTATTATCCCATCGCGTCTTACTAAGATAGATATGATATTTTGCTTTGGCAAACATAACAAAATCGATTCTAGCCTTGACGAGTGCTATTCATTGGTAGGCATCTATTATTAATTTAATTTGAGGGATTTTCTTAGTTTATTGAATAAGATCTCACCAATTTACTTTTTTTAAAATTATCATATGATTTTCATATCATAAACGTACAAAATAAACCATGCATCTCATGCAATTAAGCAATAAAATAAACGTGACATAGTTATAGCCCAAACTAAATGGATTTCCCAAGCCAATGAGAAACCCTAAGGGTTAACCTAAGGGTGATAGCATCTTCTCCAAGTGCCTCTTCGGTCATCCTTTGCATGGTTGTCAGCTCCAATTACATAGTTTAAGAGAAACCTCGAGTTACATTCGAGGGGAGTAAGATGAGAAAAGAATGTACAACAAGAATTTCAAGAACAAGGCACGACACGCAGGTCGTATTTATTAAAATTTACAACCACCAAAATACAATCATATTGGGCTAGGGCTATAACTATGCACCATGCTCAAACAACAACCACCGTGTTTATACAAACAAGTGTAATGCAATTTCAAATTTTAGTTTTATTAACGAGGCATATTTGAAAAGAATTATGACCCGACTGCGGGGTTCCCAGGGGCGGCAACCAGTACCTGGAAGTGTCCTAATCTTATCAGGATGTTCCAACCAGTATCTCATACTGACTATAATTTTAGTCGCATTAGAACTCTTATCTAAAAGTGTTTCAATCTTTATACACTTTCGACATTATTCTGTTTCTTCCATAACGTTTATGCAGAACAGAAACCGCCATTAATAATTCACATCACAGATTATCCATAACGTTTATGCAGAACAGAAACGCCATTAATAATTCGCATCACAGATTATATCTCACATATAAGTTGAATCGAAATTGATATATATCATATATATAATTTCAACAATTCGATTTGTAGCCTCTGAATATATCATATACATTCTAATCCGTATTAATCTCATTAAAACGATTGCATGTAATCATAAACAGAAAGTAACCAGAGATCATGCTTTTATCAAAACAAATCAGGGACTCCGAATCTGGCTCTGATACCAGTGAAGGAAACCAAAACAAACACGCAGCGGAAATAAAACATTCGGCCTCCACCAGGATCGATTCGGAGGGTTGCCTGATTAGGGTTTCGAGATTTTACCTAACGTTTTCTCTGCTTTTTCTGTCTTTGGTCGAATCACAAGCAGCAACTTTTCGTTCCTGCCTCTATGGTATCCACACGAACGGATCTCACGACTCTTGAACGTCTCACGATCAGATGCCTTAAGGAGCGTTTTGATTCTTTTAACCGAACTGCTAGCTTCGATTAAAAGAATACTTTTCTGTTTTCTAATTGTTGTGTGGCTATGTTTCAGAAAACATCCTTTTATAGGCAGTAAATTTTACCCTAAAATTTACTGCCAAACAGAACTCTAATCCTACTTAGAATAGGATTAGTTTATCCCTAATCCAATTCAGAATAGGATTAGTTATATCCTTAATCCAATTCAGAATAGGATTAATTAAGCTCCTCATTGATCCGTTCTAAGTGTGCGACCCAATAGGTTCTCAAAACAATGGCAATGAAAAAATTGTCACAGGCAATGAGCGGTATCTAGCAACACATCATTGCTACCCATGTAACGAGAATGTCAATGACTCGACATAACCTTACTCGTGATAGATGTTACCGTGTAGTCTAATCCCTTTATCCTTTGATGTCTTGATTAGACACAAGTCATGGAATGTGTCACACTTGTATAGTCTAATCAGCGTTTCTTCATTCCTGAGTAGACTAATTAAACAAATAAAATCAATATCTCATATTGAATTATTCGAGCACGGCCATGCATTTCTTAGTCTCACTCTATCAAAGGGCCCAAGACATCACTCTTGTTATATAAGAGGGATAAATTCTATCTTGATCACTCAACATCCCTCTACATAGATCAAGGCATACCCAATTACTACCTTTATAGTCCATCCTGTTACGAATGACATCTAGCAGCATTAAAGTATGCAATTCTCTATGTTGGGATCTCTGATGATCTCAAGTCAAAGGATCACATACACCATCATCACTATGAGAATCGCTTATGACACTCATATAACAATCCATGTAGCGTTCTCATGGAGGGTCGATCCAGTACATAGTTCTCTAACATGTACCTATGTGATGACTTGATATCCTATATCTATGACAATGGTCATCAGTCAACCACATACTAGTCTTATCGTATCATTGTTATCCTTGTTCACAATAATACTTGACTAGGGATATTTTAAGAATAGTGTGTTATTACTATTCTAAGGACATTATCATATAAGATTATATTACGCAGTTATAAGACAAATATAATAATGAACTATAAATAAAAATGTCATGATACATAAAATGCCAAAGTCAATCATCTAATGAATGGTTCTAAGGGCATAATCCAACAGTGTTCTATGAAGGACTGATCATTGTGTTCAGGCAACAGAACCAAAGCTCCTGACACTTGTATTTGAGACAACTGCAGATTCTAGAAATTGACATGAAATTTGCTTTGAAAGCTGCAATTCATGGGAGGTTTTGCTAGTAAAAGGACCATTCAGATTGGTGTCATCCAAAATCTTAAGGCTTCAAACTCTTAGCACAATCAACATCGATAGAAAAGAATTGCTTTATGTGGGGTAAAGATAAAAGATTTGAGGTTGAAGCTTGCTTTGAAATCTAAACCATACATGTCAACTACATATATACATGATTCAGAAACTTAAGCCACATGATCTTAACTGAAGCAGTAGTAGGTTTGCTGAAAGCTCTTAGTTTCACAATTATTTCTAGGTACTGCTTATTTAGAACGAATATGACAAATAAATAAGAAAGAAAGAAGCAGTCATAGATAAGACAAAATTTACGTAATTCTGCAATTTGCCTATGCCTACGATTGGACTAGATTTTTCTTATTAATTTTCTAGAACGTTCGGTGAATCCATGATTATACTACTTGTTGGACCATGAAAGTCCTTCTGATGAGCTTATACAGAATATTCCAAAGGTCCATTCGTCTTTGCACTGTAGTTTGGTTCTCCTGTGATTTCCTTTTATCAAATGAATGTATAAACAAGCTTTCACGAGGGCAGTAATTCTTACATATTGGCATAACGGCTTCGCGCTCAACGATTTTGAAAACATTTAAAAACAAAGAGTCGCCACTAATCTTTTTTGACTAGGTGTGATTGGCCACCTAAAAATATTTATCTTTTTAACAAAATCTCAAAATTAATTAAGTTTTATTAAAAAGACAAATTTTTGGTCTGCGAAAACAAAAATCGGATTCAGGAGTACGGTTACGCATGGGGAAGAATTAGCACCCCCACGACGCCCGTTAAAAAACGGTACCATAATAATCATATGTTATCCTTTGGTTTTAATAAAATGGTCTTAATTTAATATTTAAAATTAAATCCTTTTTATTCCATTTTTGAAGCATTTTATTATTTATCAAAAATTATTTTTTTTATTTTTAAAGAAAAATGTTAGATTTTGTTTATCGAAAGTGAGTGTGAACCCTTTTGTATTGAATAATTAAATCAAATACTCCAATACTTTTGGCAGCATTCGAAATAATTTTCCTCACCTAGAGATTTCTTAAGAATCACTACTTGTGACTTCTATAGAATCTCATCCTCGGAAAATTCACACTTGCTTCGAAAATGATTATGAATGCACATGATGCAAACAAATAAAATGATGCAAATGAATTCTTTATTTCAAATTTCATTATTTATTTGTTTATTTATTTATATTTCTTTGTTTTTAACAAAACTTATTCATTTTCATTTTTAATAAAAATTTAAATTATTGAAAAATCATACTAAATATTCCAATACTTTTGGCAACATTTAGTAGGATTTCTCTCACCTAGGGATCAGTTAGGAATCATTACTTGTGACTTCCGTAACATCTCATCATCGGAAAATCATTTATTTAATTTTAAAATTTATTATTAATTTAAAAAAAATTCAATTTTGTTTTCAAAAATTTAAATTATTGAAAAATCATACTAAATACCTCAATACTTTTGACAATATTTAGTAGACTCTTCTCACCTAGGGATCAGTTAAGGAATCACTACTTGTGACTTCCATAACATCCCATCATCGGACTTCATTTAATTTAATTTAAATTTTATTATTTATTTCCTTTTTCTATTTTCTTTTAAAAAATTATTTATTTTTATGTTTAACAAAAAATTAAATTATTGAAAAATCATACTAAATATTCAAATACTTTTGGCAACATTTAGCAGACTCTTCTCACTTAGGGATCAGCTAGGAATCACTACTTGTGACTTCCGTAACATCCCATCATCGGACATTCATTTAATTGAATTATAAAATTTATTATTAGTTTTCTTTTAAAAATTTATTTTTATTTTTAACAAAAAATAAATTATTGAAAAATCATACTAAATATTCCAATACTTTTGGCAACATTTTGTACAACTCTTCTCACCTAGGGATCGGCTAGGAATCACTACTTGTGACTTCCGTAACATCCCATCATCGGACGAATTTAATTAAATTTAAATTTTATTATTAATTTTAAAAGAACTTATTTTATTTTCATTTTAATAAAAATTTAAATTATTGAAAAATCATACTAAATATTCCAATACTTTTGGCAACATTTAGTACAACTCTTCTCACCTAGGGATCAGTTAGGAATCACTACTTGTGACTTCCGTAACATCCCATCATCGGACGAATTTTTACCTCTTGTGAATAATTAGAATGTTTCATCTTTATTAATTTTTTTTGCTTTTGTTCAGATTTATTAACTTAATTCTTTTGACCATGGTTTTTTACTGAACTTCTATTACCACTTATTTAGTTGATTTAATTACTTTTGAAATTTTATTATTATCAATTTTTATTGGTTTAATTGTTTTGTAATTATATGTTTCTAAAATCCACATTCTTATTAATCCTTTCTAGCTATCTCCATTACTTCTTTTGTTTTTATTAATTTTCTTTTAATTAGTATTTTTTCTAAGTATTCATTTTTTTCATTGCAAAATATATTATTATATATACATATTCAGAATAAGCATGAATTTGAATATTGAGAAATTATATCGAGTATCCCAATACTTTTGGCGACATCCGATAAATTCCTCTCACCTAAAGTTTTTCGAAAAATCGCTACTTGCGACTTCTACGAAAACTTATTCTCGGAAATTCATGCTTACTTTACATTTTTTTTACTATTATTCTTTATTTATTATTATTATTTTTCTTTAACTCACACTTCATTTTTCTTAGCAAATTGTCTAATAAATTTATTCTATTTTAAAGCCATATTTTTATATATACTTTATATATATATATATGTTTTATATATTCATTTATATATTCTATGTGCAAAATATATACATTTTTATATATCTTTAAAGCTATATATTTTATATATTTACATGTATGTATTTTACATATTTATTTATATATATTTTAAAACTATATATTTATACAGAATTAATCCCATATTAAACTTAAAATTAATATACATCTTAGAGGATTTCACATATAAATAACTATTTATTATTATTTTTTTCAAATGAAAGTATAAAAAAATGCACAAAATAAATTATTTACAAAATAAATAAATAAAGGATGAGAAAATATACCAAACGGACTTGGGCTTGAAACCCAAATAAGTCCTTCAAAAGTGGGCCAGAATCCAGCCCAAAGACAGGGCCCAAGTCTGCCAAGGGGAATGGGCCGAAGCTGGCTGGATCAGCGGATTGGAGCGGGTCGCGTGTGGAAGGTGGAGCCGGGTCGAACGGTCGGGTTGCACGGATTCCGATTCTAGTCGGAGCGAAGTGCGGATCCTCTGGGCTCACCAAAACGCTGCGTTTAGTCCTCTATAAAAGCCCCATTGTTTTGGCCTCTCCTCATTTCTATCGGTTTCTCCAAAAAAAAACTCCAAAAAACCTTCAAAAATCCTCTCAACTCCCCTGTAACCCAGCGACTGCTTGCCGTCGTGCGCCGCCGTGCTCCAGTCGCCGGTGGTCTTCCTGGGAACGTAGAAACGTTCCTCTCTTCCTCCTTTAACCAGATCCGACCTACTTTTTAACCAAAACTTCCTCTAGCTACCTAGATCTAACACCCCGAAGCCATCCTTTTCTCTTTTTTTGTTTGTTTTTTTTGTGTTTTTGGTATATTTCTGGTTGATGGTTTAGATCCACTTATCAACTGCTGGGTTGTGATTTCTTTTTTGTTTTTGTGTTTTTTTTTTTGCAGGTTTTAATATCTAGGTTTTAGATCTAGGGTTTCCAGATCTGAGATACTAAGGGTCTCTGGTTTGGTTTTTTTTTTCTTTTTTGGGTTTCTGTTGTGGTAGGCGTTTGGTTGTTGGCAATGGTATACGGTGATGATGATGGTGGGGGCGTCTCGGTTGGGTAGAGGTTCTGTAACTGTTTTTGGTGTTTTAGATTTTCTAAGAAAGAGAAGGAAAAAAAAACCCCTGGGAAATTTCTATCTGGTTCTTTTTAACCGATTTTGAAACCCCTCTTTTGTCTAAGGTCTTAGAGTTAATCTTTAGGTTTTTGTCATTGTCTTCCAGTTATCAAAGCATTGGTCAGAGATGGGATTGATAGCATGGGGAAGATGAATACTGGGTGGCAGCCGAGGCATAGGGAGAAGGACTGAGGCGCCGGCGGCTGGAGGCCAAATTTGGCCTTAGTGTAACCAGCGAAGTGGCCATTAAATGTGACTGAAATATATTGATTAATAATAATAACAAACAAATAATAATAATAATAATAATAATCATAATAATAATAATAATAATAATAATAATAATAATAATAATAATAATAGTAATTGAAATAATCATATTGGTAATAATAAAACAGATAATAATAAAAATAAAAGTAATAATAGTAATACGAATAAAAATAAAAAATAAAAAATATAAATAATAATAATAATAATAATAATAATAATAATAATAATAATAATAATAATAATAATAATAATAATAATAATAATAATAACAAATAAAAAGGAATAAAAATAAACAAAATATGTATAAAATAATAACAAAAACAAATAATAATAACAATAAAAATAATAAAAACACATAACACAAATAATAATAATAATAATAATAATAATAATAATAATAATAATAATAATAATAATAATAATAATAATAATAATAATAATAATAAAAACAATAATAATATATATATAAATCAAATCCAGCCCCTTTTAATGGGCCTAGAAGCCCAATGTTTCGATTTGGATTTTGAGAGCCCAAACGAATGTAATTTTGTTGATTTGGACAAAATTTGGTGTCCACAGTTGCCCCTCTTTGCTCATTGCTGAGGATCAGGAATAGAGCAAAGACAATAGACAACAATTTTGTCCAACTCATGACCTAACCCTTTTTTATTGTTTTTTTGTTTTTCTTCTTTTTTTTTTCTTTTTTTCCTTTTTTTTGAATTATTGCATTTTCTTATTTTTGAATTTCTTTTTCTTCTTTTCTTTTTTTTTTAATTTTCTTGTTTTTGTATTCTTTCTCTCTTTTCTTTTTTCTTTTTCTTTTTTTTCTTTCTTTTTTTTTTTAATTTAGACTTAACAAAGTTTCTCTCACTAAGGGCTCTTCACTTTGAGATAATTTAACATTAATCAATGACTTTAAAAGTGCATCCAAAGAATTTCGAAACTATACTCAGATAACTTAGAATTGGTACTTGAAAGGTTTGAGATTTGTGCCCGAAAGACTTAGAATTTTATGCCCGGAGGCCTTAAAATTGGTGCCTGGAGGACTTAGAATTTTATGCCCGGAGGACTTAAAATTGTGAAATTTGTGCCCGGAGGACTTGAAGATTTTGCTCGGAAGACTTAAATTTTGAAATTTGTGCCCGGAGGTCTTGAGATTAGTGCCTGGAGGACTCGCAATTTTATGCCCGGAGATCTTAAAATTATGAAATTTGTGCCCGGAGGACTTGGAGAGTTTGCTTGGAAGACTTAAATTTTGAAATTTGTGCCCGGAGGTCTTGAGATTGGTGCCCTGAGGACTTGAGATTTTATGCCCGGAGGTCTTAGATTTGTGAAATTTGTGCCCGAAGGACTTGAGATTTGTGCCCGGAGGTCTTATATTTGTGCCCGGAGGACTTGAGATTTGTGCCCGGAGGTCTTATATTTGTGCCCGGAGGACTTGAGATTTGTGCCCGAAAGACTTAGAATTTTATGCCCTGAGGCCTTAAAATTGGTGCTCAGAGGACTTAGAATTTTATGCTCGGAGGCCTTAAAATTGGTGCCCGGAGTACTTAAAATTGTGAAATTTGTGCCCGGAGGACTTGAAGATTTTGCTCGAAAGACTTAAATTTTGAAATTTGTGCCCGAAGGTCTTGAAATTGGATTTGAAGTGTTTGAAATCGGATTTGAAGTGTTTGAAATCTATGCTCGGAGGACTTGGAATTGGATTTGAAGTGTTTGAAATCTATGCCCGGAGGACTTGGAATTGGATTTGAAAATTTTGAAAATCATTCTTCAACCTTAATTAAACATAGCACTAATCAAACTGGATTTGAAAATTTCTTTATCATGAATAAACTTGATTTTTTTGTTTTGAAAAAAGGTTGCATAACCTTCAAAGTCTTGATTGGATGGTGTCGAGCCTTGAGCTTGAGAAACATGTTTTAATCTCAAAATTTTACACAAAACTTTCAATGCTGATGCTGTATGATACTGTGTATGTATGCGTGTATGTATGCATGTATGCATGGCACTCAATCCTGTACATTCTCAAACTTTGAAACTCTATCTTGTCAAAGAGGTACATCATTTGTCTTTTGTATTTTCTTTGCCCCAACATGATCATGAAAGCTCCTTTCTATTTCCCATTTCTGTAGAGTTTTTGCACTCATCATATCCTTTTTATGAAAAGCAATAAAATTTTCCTCGTAACTATTTTCCAAGAGAATGAATCTAAATTTCACAAGTGATACTCGACCTTTGCGAAAAATTAGTGATTACTTTTCAAGATGAGTGACATAAATCCTATCCGAATTTTTCAACTGGACAATTGAAAGTTTGGTGCACCAGGATACTTTGTTTGGGGAATACTTTGCCACTTAACCAAGAACAATGGCTCCTTACTTGGCTCAAAACAGTTTTCTTAAAATACCATCGCCTTTTTTCTTCTTTTCCCTTTTTTTTTGAACAAAATTTTAAATGAGAAAAGAAACAAAATATTTACAACTTGGTTTGACAATCTCTTAAATTCTCGAATAATGGCGTTTCACAAATGCCAAGATGAGGCATGAATGACAGGTCTTTCTTATTTAGGAAGAGTATTTACAAGAAGAAAGGTTTAAACTTTTTTGGAAAGATGTCGGGCAATCAGGTGGCATTAAAATCTCTAGGCCTCTCAAGGGTTTCCAGGGTTTATTGGTTATTTTTTTCATGTTTTCAATTCATGTCACTGCTTGATTTGTTGCTCTGAGAGTTCATTGTTTACTCTAGACTGCCCTTTTCGAGTTTTCACCCTAGAGCTCCACTCTTTCTTTTCTCTTTCTTTTTTTTTTTCGATTGTTCCACCATGCATTCAAGAATTCAGATTTCATTCAAACCAGATAATGGCAAGAATTTTCCAAAGAAAAGCTCTTTGATACAAACATCCATATTTGATCAAAATGGACTTTTAAGTACGTAATGTAGGTCATGGTTTAGGGTTTTGAAAAAATAGATAAATAGGCTCAAAATGTTGTTTAAGGGTGATCAATCCAAAGATCATTTCTTCTGATATGGATGTCTATCAATTTCCTTCTTCGAAGCACCTTTCTCTTTATACTTTTCCATATATCTCTTCCTCTTTCTTTTTTCTTTTTTTGTTTTTTTTCTTTGTTCATTCCTTGAAAGTACCTTTCTTTGTGTACTTTCACATGTATCCTTTCTACTTTCTCTTTTTTTTTCATTTTTTTTCATTTTTCTTTTTCCATTGATTCATGTCCAAATTTTCACATCTAATTTACCCCCAAATTGTCCCACATAGTAAATCTTATTTGATCAAAAACAAAAGTTGAAGCATTCATTTTCTTTGAAGAGATACTTTCTGCACGTGCCCTCCGGTGTGGAGGGTGATCCTTGGAAAAGGTTTATTATGAAAGAAATTATCCAGCTCAAAGGGGTAGCAACAGGATAATGTTTATATTTGTGAATGGGATGTGAAAGATGGCCATTTGTCCTTTCAAATTAAGATGCTTCTATTGAAAAGCGATTCTTAAGATAAGTTTTTGCTTTAGCTTTTGAAATCATCTGAATATCATGTTTGCATGGTGTCACGATCAATATCATTTTTTCTTTTTTTCCTTTTCTTTCTTTTTTTTCTTGTTTTTTTGTTTTTTGTAATGCAACACTTTAATATGACAGAGCTTGACCTCACACACCACATCGTCATTTAAGGGAAAAGGTGATGCGTAACTCAAGGTATTGTATAGATTGACAACAGTGAAAAATCCTCAACTTTGGTTTTTTTTTGTTTTTTTCTTTTCTATCTTGCCCCAAATAATTTCGGGATTCGTATATGAATCAAGGTGAAACTGTATCTCAAAATTTCCAAATGATCTTGCCAAATATCAAACTGCCAATATGCAAAATCTTCGAGATTGTCATAAATTGATTTCCAAATTATTCTCAAAAGGTTTTGCAAGTTGGTCATTTCTTTGAAAATCATTAATAATGAAGCCCTGTCATGGTCAAATGGAAAACAAATCGGACTTTAAAATCTTATGCCCCAATTTAGCCTTTTGGGTCTCGAGTGAATTAGGTTTTATTGAGATATGATCCATGAATGATTTACAACATTCATCTTTGATAGTAATCACCGATTTTCTTAGAATCATTTTTATCATTAATGTGAAGAAAAGAAACATTCTTGTCACATGCCAATGGAAAACAAATTATGCAAAAGGTTATGCCCATACAACTGTCATTTAGGCTAATGGAACTGACAAAGCATTTTCCAACAAAACACAAATTTTAAAATCTTGACATTTCAATTTCTTCCAATCTAGTTTCTCATCATGACCTAACTTTGCATCAAAGTGGACTTCCACTGATCCATAAGTTCTTGAGTCAAGATTCCCCCATTGATAAGCTCTTTAACCCTTTCTTTCAATTGCCTGCATTTTTCTGTTGAATGCCCGACTGCCCCCACGTGATAGTCACATCTACTATTCAGATCATAACTCTTGGACAATGGGTTTGGGGCTGTTCTCAAAGAAACAGGGGTCAAATATTGGTTTTTCACTAGAAAAGGCAAGAGATTAGAAATTGAGATGGGAATTTTTCCTTGGTTGTTTCTCGATCTTTTTCTGTTGTTTATTGGTTGTTGGACAAGTCGAGCTCTAGGATTAGTCACAAAGGTAGGTGAGTGAGCAATTACTGGAGAGTAAGAGTTTGCTTGGATTCCTGGTTGTGGAATTGGTGAATAAAGATATGGATCGCAAGAAACATTGCTCAAGGTTGGATGGTACGATGGGTATGGCAAATAGGGATGATGCGGAGTGGAGTTTTTGGGAAATTGCCCCTCGAATGTCGCAACTTGCACTTCTTCTTCCATTCTTTCTGACTTGTTATCGGCAAGGTCATCTATCTTGATCTTACCTCTCTTAACTGCATTCTCAATCATCTCTCCGGAGGCTACCATGTCAGCAAAATTCTTAGTAACACTCCCAATCATCCTATCATAATATGGTGCTTGGAGGGTACTAAGAAACAGCGCTGCAATCTCTTTTTCTGTGAGGAGAGGCTAGACTTGAGTGGCAACATTTTTCCATCTCTGGGCATATTCTCTAAAGCCTTCAGTAGCTTTCTTCTCCATGGTTTGCAAAGATAAACGATCTGGGGCCAGATCCACAATATGCTTATATTGGGTGACGAATGCCCTTGCCAAATCTTCCCATGAGTGAACATCGCCCCTGCCCAACTGTGTATACCACCTAGCAGCAAATCCTTTAAGGCTATCTTGGAAAACATGGATCAACAGTTTGTCATCATGCACATGTGTTGCCATCTTTCTACAGTACATAGTGATATGGGCTTTCGGACATGTAGTCCCATCGTACTTCTCAAATTCCGGGGCTTTGAACTTTAAAGGAATGATCACACCAGGTACTAAAGATAATCTAGTTGCATCCAAAGATCCATGAAAATCCACTCCTTCAACAATTCGAAGCCTTTCTTCTATAAGCTCTATCTTTCGTCGGGAACATGAACCTTCTTTCACTTGTGGCATCCCTTAATCTTTGTGACTATCCAAATTGCCAATATGAGTTGGTTGGAGGGGGTTCATTGTAGGAGTCTCATGCACTTGAAACCAACTAGGGTCAACTGAAGATGGCATATTAGGGCATACATAATCTTTGGTGGGCATTGCTTGTGGCTCCTGAGATGTTTGGGTTTCTCGTGAGCCACTGTTAATTGGACAAAAAGAATCCTCAGCATTTCGCAGCTGATGCCCCTCTTGAGTAGCTAGTCCTTCCATCGTTTCTTTTCCATTATTCCACCTTTCCAATAAAACTGCCATCTGTGATAATTGCTCTCTTATCTTTTGCTGTACTTTTTCCATCCTTTCCATTCGAATCATCTCTGTGTCTTCCATGGTCTAAAACTATCTCCAAAGCTTTTCGATGTTCAAGCCACTTGACACCTAATCCAACATAACCCTGAATTAAATGTCATGCTTGCCATGTTAATATGAAGCTTTTATTGTATGAAAATTTAAAAAGAACAAAATTTAAATATTGTTCATAGTATCACAAGTTGTATACCAAAAGGAAAAAGGAAAAGAAAGAAAAGAAGAAAGAAAAATAAATAAATTGAAAATCGTCATTTGACCATTCATTTGTTTTGATCATCTGTTTTTTTTGTCTTTTTTTTGTTTTTTTTGTTTTTAAAGGAAACAGTTATTGTTAGCTGTATTATTTTCTGTCAAAATCATATTATGCACATATGAATTAAGTGAATGCAAACTTAAATAAAACCTTGTAACATTCATATTCATAAAAGAATTGTTTACAAGATTCAAAAGTTCCTTACTATACTCCCTACTATTCTAACGCCCCTTACATTCAAAGTCTTTCAAAAAGAAATTTCACAACAACATCTGTTTTTTCATCCTCTGAACTCTAATCCAGCATGGCAAATTCCTGGCTGACCACTTCCCCTATATCGAGCAATTTTGCGTCAATCAATCCCTTCACCTTATACTTGAAAGCCTTACAATCTTTGATGGAGTGCCCAATATTTCCTATGTGGTACTCACATCTTGCATTTGCGTTGTACCATATTGGGTACGGAGGCTCCAAGGGTTTTAAGAACACAGGAGCAACAAGATGCCTTTCAAGTAGATAGGGGAAAAGTTTGCCATATGTTATGGGTAAAGGGTCAAGCTGCGTGCGCTTCATCTTCTTGGATTGTTTTTGGCCAAGAGCTTGATTTTTAACTTGAGCAGGTCGTGGCACAAAAGCTAGGGCGTTAGGGACTTGTTGAAAAGGTGGTCGAATAGAATTGGCATGAGCATATGGGTTCACAGACGAAAAGGTATGTAAAGGTTGGGCGAGACTAGGAGATCCTATTCCAAAAGCTTGAACATGTGGTTGACAAGTAGGTCGAGGATAAAAGTTTGGCCGTGGACCAATTCGCGGAAGTTGAACAAAAGTAGGAGGTCCTGTTTGGAGTGCTTGGATAGGTGGCTGATGAAGGTTAGGGTTTTGTAATGGCTACTTGGTATGGATTGTTTGAGGCCATAAGGTTCAGCTTTAGTTGTAAGGCCCTTAAGTTCATCCATTACCTTTTTCACCCTTTTCATAGCCTCTTCTACCACGGGATCATCGTCTGGACAGTTGAGAGCATCGGAGTGTCCCTGGCAAGCCATTTCATGAAGAGTCGAATGGTCTCCACTTGCTGATGATTCAACGTGTAGTTGTCTTGGAAATGATGATAAGCCTTGAGGATGAACCACTTTAGTCTCTCCAAAGCTTTCAAGCATCTTCATTATCTTACCTAGCTTCCCCTTTATCTCCCGTATGTCATGTCCAAACTCCTCTTGATTATTCTCCAAAGCAGTAAGTCTAGCTTCTAATTGATCTCCCATGTTTCTGATCTCCTTTAACCTAAAAAGATAAATGCCCTCCTTATTATGTGATGTAATGAGATATGCCATGCTAAAATTTAAGAATAAAAGAATCAAAATTTTCTCTTATTTAAGTTCAATGAATAAATTCTTTTTTTTTTTAGAGTTTGATGAATTCCCTTTTTTTAGAGTTCAATGAATAAACTCTTCTCACCTAGGGATCAGTTAGGAATCACTACTTGTGACTTCCGTAACATCCCATTATCGGACGAATTTTTACCTCTTGTGAATAATTAGAATGTTTCATCTTTATTAATTTTTTTTGCTTTTGTTCAGATTTATTAACTTAATTCTTTTGACCATGGTTTTTTATTGAACTTCTATTGCTACTTATTTAGTTAATTTAATTACTTTTGAAATTTTATTATTATCAATTTTTATTGGTTTAATTGTTTTGTAATTATATGTTTCTAAAATCCACATTCTTATTAATCCTTTCTAGCTATCTCCATTACTTCTTTTGTTTTTATTAATTTTCTTTTAATTAGTATTTTTTCTAAGTATTCATTTTTTTATTGCAAAATATATTATTATATATACATATTCAGAATAAGCATGAATTTGAATATTGAGAAATTATATCGAGTATCCCAATACTTTTGGCGACATCCGATAAATTCTTCTCACCTAAAGTTTTTCGAAGAATCGCTACTTGCGACTTCTACGAAAACTTATCCTCGGAAATTCATGCTTACTTTACATTTTTTTTTACTATTATTCTTTATTTATTATTATTATTTTTCTTTAACTCACATTTCATTTTTCTTAGCAAATTGTCTAATAAATTTATTCTATTTTAAAGCCATATTTTTATATATACTTTATATATATATATATATATATATGTTTTATATATTCATTTATATATTCTATGTGCAAAATATATACATTTTTATATATTTTTAAAGCTATATATTTTATATATTTACATGTATGTATTTTACATATTTATTTATATATATTTTAAAACTATATATTTATACAGAATTAATCCCATATTAAACTTAAAATTAATATACATCTTAGAGGATTTCACATATAAATAACTATTTATTATTATTTTTTTCAAATGAAAGTATAAAAAAACGCACAAAATAAATTATTTACAAAATAAATAAATAAAGGATGAGAAAATATACCAAACGGACTTGGGCTTGAAACCCAAATAAGTCCTTCAAAAGTGGCCCAGAATCCAGCCCAAAGACAAGGCCCAAGTCTGCCAAGGGGAATGGGCTAAAGCTGTTGGGTCGGAGAAGGCCGGATCAGCGGATTGGAGCGGGTCGCGCGTGGAAGGTGGAGCCGGGTTGAACGGTCGGGTTGCGCGGATTCCGGGTCAGGTCGGAGTGAAGCGCGGATCCTCTGGGCTCACCAAAACGCTGCGTTTAGTCCTCTATAAAAGCCCCATTTTTTTGGCCTCTCCTCATTTCTACCCGTTTCTCCAAAAAAAAAACTCCAAAAAACCTTCAAAAATCCTCTCAACTCCCCTGTCACCGAGCGACTGCCGGCCGTCGTGCGCCGCCGTGCTCCAGTCGCCGGTGGTCTTCCCGGGAACGTAGAAACGTTCCTCTCTTCCTCCTTTAACCAGATCCGATCTCCTTTTTACCCAAAACTTCCTCTAGCTACCTAGATCTGGCACCTTGAAGCCATCCTTTTCTCTTTTTTTGTTTTTTTTGTGTTTTTGGTATTTTTTTGGTTGATGGTTTTGGATCCACTTTTTGGCTGCTACGTTGTGATTTCTTTTTTATTTTTGTGTTTTTTTTTGCAGGTTTTAATATCTAAGTTTTAGATCTAGGGTTTCCAGATCTGAGATCCTAAGGGTCTCGGGTTTGATTTTTTTTTCTTTTTTGGGTTTCTGTTGTGGTAGGCGTTTCGTTGTTGGCAGTGGTATACGATGATGATGATGGTGGGGGTGTCTCGGTTGGGTAGAGGTTCTGTAACTGTTTTTGGTGTTTCAGAGTCTCTAAGAAAGAGAAGGAAAAAAAAACCCCCTGGGAAATTTCTATCTAGTTCCTTTTAACCGATTTTGAAATCCCTCTTTTGTCTAAGGTCTCAGAGTTAATCTTTAGGTTTTTGTCATTGTCTTCCAGTTATCAAAGCATTGGTCAGAGATGGGATTGATAGCATGGGGAAGATGAATACTGGGTGGCAGTCGAGGCATAGGGAGAAGGACTGAGGCGCCGGCGGTTGGAGGCCAAATTTGGCCTTAGTGTAACCGGCGAAGTGGCCATTAAATGTGACTGAAATATATTGATTAATAATAATAACAAACAAATAATAATAATAATAATAATAATAATAATAATAATAATAATAATAATAATAATAATAATAATAATAATAATAATAATAACAATAATAATAATAATAATAGTAATTGAAATAATCATAATGGTAATAATAAAACAGATAATAATAAAAATAAAAGTAATAATAGTAATACAGATAAAAAAAATAAATAATATAAATAATAATAATAATAATAATAATAATAATAATAATAACAACAACAACAACAACTACAAATAATAAGGAATAAAAATAAACAAAATATGTATAAAATAATAATAAAAACAAATAATAATAACAATAAAAATAATAAAAACACATAACACAAATAATAATAATAATAAAACAATAATATATATATAAATCAAATCCAACCCCTTTTAATGGGCCCAAAAGCCCAATGTTTCGATTTGGATTTTGACAGCCCAAACGAATGTAATTTTGTTGATTTGGACAAAATTTGGTGTCCACACATATGACTAAAGAAACTAAGGGAAAAGCTCTGAGATAAACCAAGGTGATGGTGGCTCAATAATTTGAAGGTAGACAAACATGTCTAACTGAAAAGGACCGGTGTGTTGAAGCTAGAAACTCGCTCACTCACATGTCTGGTCTTCCAATTAACTCTATAAAGTCTGGTAAGCTACGACCATGTCCTTTTCAATCCTTCTTTTCACTCTAGCTCCGCCAATGGAATGCACTTGGCAACTGTCCAATTTTTATCTCTCAACTTGGAGGGCGTGGACCAGAGTCTCAAGCTCGTCTATAAATAGCTCAAGCTAGGATTGCTTAAGGATCCAACACAAAAGAGTTCATCTAACTCAACTAGCAACATTGTCATGGCTAAGCTTGGGCGCAGCAACAAGAAGAAGAATGGCATTGTGAAGCTCAAGAGACTTTTGTTAGGAAGGAAATGGAAGCATGATGAAATTCATGACTCCACCTATGTGCCTGAAGATGTAAAGGAAGGACATTTTGCTGTGGTTGCGGAGTATGGCGAGGAACCAAGGAGATTTGTGGTTCCATTAAGTTATTTGGCGCATCCAAGGTTTGTAATGCTCTTGGAGCAAGTAGCAGAGGAGTATGGATTCAACAGCGAGGCAGCCCTGACAATTCCTTGCCGTCCAAGCGAGCTTGAGAGGATATTAGCTGATCAGCAATGACAAGAAGGGGACTCTAAGGCTAATGTCAGCTAGGGTTGCTGTGAAGCCATGATACAAAGCTATTGAAACAGAAGAGCAGTCAACGGTTTCCATATTTATAGCTTGATGAATTTTCCACCCTGCAGTAATTACTCTTCCTTGTAGATTCTATGAATTGTTTTCTGATCATCTCCTTTTTCAATTCATGTTTTGTACTAGTTTTGTGGGGAAATTAAATGAAATGGAAAAAGCAAATCCTAGCCAAGTTCTTGAAATTTTTACGTGCATTTGTTTAGAACTTGTGACAGGCAATTGCTCTAGAGCAAGTAACTTCATTCATAACTTCTTTGGCCATTTCTGATTAAACAGAAAAGGCACCAACACATTCCTTCATGGAGCTAACAGCTTTTGAACCGTCACCTACATATAATACATTGAGCAAATGTAACTAAGATGAATCTTTTATGTGAGGTGTTATTGAACCTGTTCAACTCAAAAAACTAGCGCAAAAGATCTCTCACACTTACAAACACACACCCAATCTCTATCATAATCGATGTAAGAACCACAATAATCTCTCCCTTCATACATAGGCCCTTAGGGGAGTGTTCTCTGCCTGAAACACAAGAAGATGTTGGTAACATGGGCTTTGATATAAATGTTGGCTGCTACTGTGCTTTCTCAATCCCAAACGCTAGCTCAAAGAGTAAGGTTTTCTCTCACACTTATTAACACACACCCAACCTCTTCCACAACTGATGTGAGAATCCCAAGTTTTGCATCTTACATATTTGCAATTACTAATTACTATGATAAGTATATATAAAGAAATTTGATAAAAAAATGAATCCCCACATCTTTTGTTTTAACTATGATCAAGCCACAGCTGCAATAACTCCAGCTAAGCAAGAGCAACAATGCAGCAGTACATTAAGCTACCATCAGCCAACAGATCATACATATCAATCAAGGATATGCAACCTCAAACACTCCACCAAGTCAACTCTAGATTGAAAAATAAAATCCCTGGTCTATTTACAGTTTATCATTCCTTCTGGTATAAATTCTGCAACAATGTTATGCTGGAAGTTATTCAAGCTTCAAGATTCAAACTTGATGCCTGTTCTTTTTAGAAGAGAACAATGAGTAGCAGTTTGGCCAGTGTCTACAAAGTTTTGGTCAAAAGCTTGAGATGAACCAACTCGGATAAATATCAATTACCAATAACCAGATTCATGGAAAAAGAAAACTTGGCTCTCCTGAAAAGTGATTCTTCCATCCCATAGATTCATAATGAAACATCATTTTAAACATTCAGACCAACATTCTTCTCTTTCAACATGGCTAGTTAGATAGCCGACCAGTTTACCACAAAAAAGGATGTCTCTAATTATTAAAACCATTTTCAAGCATGTTGATGATGGAACAAGACTCAAGGAAATGTAAAGAAAAATTTATCAGATTCAAATACATTTCTAGCATCTTCAGAATGATAAGTTGCTTTCGACTGTACTACAATCTGATATGAATTGGGAAGCCTCATGCTCCTCCTCTGCTTTTGGCTGATCTGATTATTACAAGGAGGGTCCATGACAGATTTTTGCACCTGAAATTGTTCCTGTTAGCTTTAAATTGCAATATATATTTTGAAATAACAAAAACTTAAGTAAGCTTTAATGTTTTAATTCATATTGTAAATTTACCTTATCACAAATGATTTTCTCAATCCATTTTAAGTGTTCATATCAAACATTAAGACCATGGTTTAATGATATATTCTTATTGGTCTTAATACTTTATAAAATGGTTTTCAATATTAAGTAATTTTCTCAAGAATTATTGAACATAAGTTTAGAAAATTACTTATAAGTTTTTGGACAATATTTTCATTTGAGAAAGTCAAGAAAAACTCCCATAAAGCTTATAAATGTTTTGGGTTGAATTAAAATCAAAAGCCATATCATTTCTAACCTAAAAGTGCAGGAAAAACTCATTCTGGAAGCATGGGATCGATCCCCTAAGGAAAGGGATCGATCCCTTTTTGGCAGAATGCCTGGGAAGCCAAGAATGAAGCATGGGATCGATCCCTTTTGCAAAAGGATCGATCCCTTTATGTCAGAAAGTCCCCAACTGCTAGTTTCTGTTTTGGCTCCAACCAACGTCCACAAACCATCCAAGGGACTATAAATAGAGGCTTAGAAGCTAAAGGAAGGGGAACTACTCAATCAACTCTAATACTCATTTTCCTCAAATCCTCAAGCCTCAATAAAAAATCAAGAGCTACAAAGTCTTCATCTTCCATCATTCACATATCTCTTGTATTGCTTAACACAAATCTTGTATAGGCTTTTCTTTGTGCCCAATTTCTGTAATCATTTGCCTACTTAGAGGTCTTCTTTGATTACACAATTTGTAAACCAATTCATTCCTTGTAAAAGGGGAGATTTCTCTTTAGCCTAAGAAAAAGATGGAGGTTTCTCTTGAGCCTACAAAAAGAGAGAGGTTTCTCTTAAGCCTGCAAAAAGAGGGAGTGTAACACAAATTCAAGAATAGTGAATTTGGGGAAAATCCTTGGGAGCGTCTCAAGGTAGAGGACGTAGGCAAGTTGCCGAACCTCTATAAATCGCTTGTGTAAATCTCTCTTTCCCTACTCTCTTTACTTATAATTATATTGTGCTTATTGAATTAAATTTATATTGCATGCTTGAGTAGCCTAGAGAACTTAGAAAATATCAATCTAAGCTAGAGAACTTAGAGGAACCGAAAAACGAATGTAAGGTTAGCGAAAAACTGATTCACCCCCTCTCGGTATAGCCTATAGAGCCAACAATTGGTATCAGAGCTTGGGCTCGAGATTGATTTAGACTAACCTCTATCGAGCAAAACGATCATAAATAGCTCACTTGAATGTAGGCACACCCCTAGGAGAAGAGGGACATTCATTAGTTAGACCTCCACTCTTCAATGGTGAAAATTACTCTTATTGGAAAATTAGGATGATGTTATTTGTGCAATCCAATGACTATGAAGTGTGGAGAGTAATAGTTAATGGCCCTAGAATCCTAATAAAGAAAGTAGATGGAAAAGATGTCCCTAAGAGTGAAGATGAGTGGGACACCAATGACATCAGATTGGCACAATTGAATGCCAAAGCTATGCACACCCTCTTTTGTGCTCTAGGTCCCAATGAGTATAATAGAGTCTCTTTATATGAGAATGCCAAGCAAATATGGGACAAATTAGTCATCACACATGAAGGGACCAATCAAGTGAAAGAGACCAAAGTAGGAATGCTCACACATGATTATGAGCTTTTTAGAATGAAAGAAAATGAGTCCATGAGTGAAATGTTCACTAGGTTTAATGATATAATTAATGGACTTAAGGCTCTAGGCAAGACTTATTCCAATGTTGAAATTGTAAAGAAAATTTTGAATAGCTTGCCACAATCTTAGGAGGCAAAGGTAACCGCTATAGAAGAGTCTAAAGATCCAAATACCTTGTTTCTAGATGAACTTATGGGCTCCCTACTTACATATGAGATGAAATTGAAAAGAAATGAAGAGCCTTCAAAGAAAATAGGAGTAGCATTTAAGTCTTCCACTCATGAGGTCATTGAAGATGATAGTGATGAGAGTGGAAATGAGGAAGAAAAGGAAATGGCAATGTTTGCCAAAAGATTCAATAGGTTCATGAGAATGAATGAGAGAGAGAAGAATAGGAGACATCATAGGGGAGAGTCAAGTAGAAGAGAAAAAGACCCCTTAGTGTGTTATGAATGTAATGAACCGGGTCACACTAAACTAGATTGCCCCTTACTTAGGAAGGAAAATGATAGGAAACCTAATAAGAAAGCATTTGTGGCTGCATGGAGCGATAGTGATAGCTCCGATGAGGAAAATGTAGATGAAGAGGTAGCCTACTCATGCTTTATGGCCATTAGTGATGATGAGGTAGTTGTAGTTCTAGTGAAGATAATGATTATACCTTTAGTGAACTACAAAATGCTTTTAATGATTTAGCAAATGAATTTCAATGCATGAATTCTAAATATAAGAAAATCATTGCTAAATTAAAAATAGAAAATGAAGCCTTGACAAATGCTAAGATAGAATTTGAAAAGCAACTAGAAGAGGCCAACTTAGAAATAAATGAGTTAAATAAAAAGAATACAAATTTGCATAACTCATTCTCTAGGTTCTATATGGGTCAACAAAAATTAGATCACATGCTTGAGACCCAAAGAGCTTTCTTTGACAAAGATGGGTTAGGATATAATGCAATACAAAAAGAAACTCATCTAAAGAATTTCCTAGTAAGCAAAAATACTATGCATGATTTATCTCTTACATGCTCACTATGCAATAGAATAAGACACTCTTCACAAGCATGCACATATAGGAAAACCACATTTAGAGGAAGAGTAGTTAGGAAAATATGGGTGCCAAAGCATGCTGTAAATATTGTTGAATTGTGCTTAAAATAAATCCCTAAAGGATCAAAGATTGTTTGCACTAACTCTCCTGAACCCAAGAAAATTTGGGTACCAAAGCATGTTTGAATTTGTTTGTTGTAGGAGTGTTAGAGCATGGGAATACAATGGAACAATGGAGTTTAAATGCTCAACACATCCTTATGGAGTTTGCTTGTGCCAATGAGAAAAAGGAAAAGCTTGGAAATCCATCTTTAGCAAGGTGACAACAATCTCTCAAAGAATGGCTAATGGTGGATCCAACACATCATGGCAAGCACTCTCAAGCAAAGGAGTATTGTGAGCTTAAATTCTCACTCCTTAAAATTTGTGTTACATTTAAATTGTTTATGCCTTGATGATATGGTTTGTTGATGATCTTTGATGCTTTGTGAGTTGAATGATTGAACAAAAGGCATGATAAATGATTTTTGAGTGCTTAATGAATAGTTCTTGATGCATTGAATGAAAAGCATGTTTAATGATTTTGAAATGATTATTGGATTTCTGCATTTTGAGCAAGTTTTCTATGTGTTGATAATGTATTTACTTGTCTCAAATGATCAAATATGTCTTTTATACAAAATGTCATGTCATGAGCAATAATGAAGAACTTGTATGTTGGAAATCACGGCATGTTGTTCACAAGATGTATGCTTTAATGATATATGTGCTTAAACCTATGTGAACAAGTTTGTTTTGACATATTTATGTAATTCAATGCATTGGTTTTGACAAAACATGCATAACTTTCAAAATGACATCCTTTGAGGCCAAAAATGCATTTTATTGTGTAAATCCTTCCAAAATTGCAAAATCTTTTGTAAAATGGTTTTTCATTCATGTTTTCCATTCATACAAGTCCAAAATCATGTTTTACAAATGTTTAAATCTTTACTTGGACTTAAAATACTCAAAAACAAAGATTTGGCACCTCAAAGGTTGGATTTTCTGTCAAAAATCTGCAGAAACAGGATGAAGGATCGATCCCTCAACAAGCAGGATCGATTCCCTTGAGCAGAAAATAGAATTGGTGTATTCTGGAGATAAGGGATCGTTCCCCCTTCTATAAGGATCGATCCCCCAAAGCCAGAAAGGGCTTTCCTGCATGTTTTCAACCAAAATTGAGAAGAACTTTTCATTGTTTTGATACTTTCTCTCTTCTCAACTTAAAATTCATTGTTTTAACTTCTTTTTGATGATCTTGTTGAAAACATTCATGAATTGCATAAATCTTGAAATAATCTTGAAATATATTTTCAATGAATGCTTAAACATAATTTTTGAGATTTATTTCAATGATTTGTGTATATATTTGAGAATTTGATGAACTTGTGCATCACGAATATTGATCTTTCCATTTGTTCATCTTAGTCAAGCATGCTTATAGGATTATGTCTCTTAGCTTGACTTATCAATTCCACACTAGGTTTCATGACAATTATACATCTAGTGGATTGATTTCAAATGTAAACTCAACAATTGGTAATAGTCATTGGCCTATAATTTGTGATGGTAAATGGATCCTAAATGTTGAATTGCATGGAAATTTATCATCCATGAAATTAATTCTTTATGGCCAAATTATTAAAGAACTTGGGCTTTAATGAATCTTTCCTTGCTCATAATTGATTAAAGACTTGAATTGGAAAATGAGCATAGGATTTTTGTACTTGAAACCATGGAAGAAAATGTGTTTACTTGAATACCTTTATTGTTTGAATCTTCCATATGGTATAACTTTGTGAATATGAATATGGATTAATACTTTATGATAGTGTGCTAATAATTAATTGATCCATATGCATATTTGATGATGTGTGTTGTGTTCTTGCATATTTAGAATGACTATTTTCTTGACATGAACACACTACACATAAATATTGGATTCATGCAAAATGACTAAGTTAACCATTAGTAACAATTGGTATTTAGATTGAAATAACAATTAGTATCATTGGCAACCATATTTTCAATAATTTGTAAGCCGAAACTAAATTTCCAATTGGTATGAGCTTTAAATTGACAATTCTTCTCATGCTTCTTAGATTGAAATGAAAAATAGGGAAGAATACATATAAGATATTTTTGTATGAAACTCTTGTGTGCTAGAATTTGAAGTTAATTGCTATATGTTTTGATTCTATGCACACTCTTGCTTGAACATGATTTATGAGCTCATGATATGTCATCTAATTTTAGCTCATAATCATGATGTCTTGCCATGCACCTTAGTTGGACTTTAGAAAGAACAATTGATATACTTAGGTGCTAAATAGGATTGAAATGAGCAAGTCATAGACCTTAGTAGATATTTATACACAACTTGCTTCATTAATTACCAATTGTGAACTTCCAGCAAAATTATTTATAAACAATTGGTATAGGATCATAAGTCATATTCTTTGCATGAATATTTCATACTCTTTGTGGATATTGACTTATTTATTTGTGCTATGAGTCCCATGTACTAACCTATTTCTTGTTGGATGGAGCATATTTATCTTCACACAGCCATGATTTTAGGGGGAGCATATTTTTTTATTTTTTTCCTTCTTTTTGCTATGACAAAAAGGGGGAGAGATAGATATTAAAAGGGAGAGATATTAAGTGGGAGAGATAATGGGGGAGAAATAGTTTGACAATTCATTTTCAAAACTCATGCTTATATTAAGGGGGAGCTTTATAAAATCCTGTCTTATTTGAGGGAGAGTATTTTTTTTCAAAGAATTTTCAAAGCAAATTTACATTAAGTTTTGTCATATCAAAAAGGGAGAGATTGTTAGCTTTAAATTGCAATATATATTTTGAAATGACAAAAATTTAAGTAAGCTTTAATGTTTTAATTCATATTGTAAATTTGCCTTATCACAAATGATTTTCTCAATCCCTTTTAAGTGTTCATATCAAACATTAAGACCATGGTTTAATGATATATTCTTATTGGTCTTAATACTTTATAAAATGGTTTTCAATATTAAGTAATTTTCTCAAGAATTATTGAACATAAGTTTAGAAAATTACTTATAAGTTTTTGGACAATATTTTCATTTGAGAAAGTCAAGAAAAACTCCCTTAAAGCTTATAAATGTTTTAGGTTGAATTAAAATCAAAAGCTATATCATTTCTAACCCAAAAGTGCAGGAAAAACTCATTCTGGAAGCATGAGATCGATCCCCTAAGGAAAGGGATCAATCCCTTTTTGGCAGAATGCCCGGGAAGCCAAGAATGAAGCATGGGATCGATCTCTTTTGCAAAAGGATCCATCCCTTTATGTCAGAAAGTCCCCAATGGCTAGTTTCTGTTTTGGCTCCAACCAACGTCCACAAACCATCCAAGGGACTATAAATAGAGGCTTAGAAGCTAAAGGAAGGAAGGGGAACTACTCAATCAACTCCAATACTCATTTTCCTCAAATCCTCAAGCCTCAACAACAAATCAAGAACTACAAAGTCTTCATCTTCCATCATTCACGTATCTCTTGTATTGCTTAGCACAAATCTTGTATAGGTTTTTCTTTGTGCCCAATTTCTGTAATCATTTGCCTACTTAGAGGTCTTCTTTGATTACACAATTTGTAAACCAATTCATTCCTTGTAAAAGGGGAGGTTTCTCTTTAGCCTAAGAAAAAGATGGAGGTTTCTCTTGAGCCTAGAAAAAGAGAGAGGTTTCTCTTAAGCCTGCAAAAAGTGGGAGTGTAACACAAATTCAAGAATAGTGAATTTGGGGAAAATCCTTGGGAGCGTCTCAAGGTAGAGGACGTAGGCAAGTTGCCGAACCTCTATATATCGCTTGTGTAAATCTCTCTTTCCCTACTCTCTTTACTTGCAATTATATTGTGCTTATTGAATTAAATTTATATTACATGCTTGAGTAGCCTAGAGAACTTAGAAAATATCAATCTAAGCTAGAGAACTTAGAGGAACCGAAAAATGAACGTAAGGTTAGCGAAAAACCGATTCATCCCCCTCTCGGTATAGCCTATAGAGCCAACAGTTCCTCCTACAACCATGGCCTCGTCAGATTAGACTGAAAGTCTCTTTTGGATCCCACATACAGATGAGCTGGAAGGAAAAGGTGCAAAAGGTCATGCATTTAGGTGGACTCCATTGAGGATCAATAGATCAAATTATCTTGCTCTTTAGATATTTTCAGGACAAACATTGTCTGCTAGCTTCTATTGTATTCAACGCACAAGAGCTATCTATATTGGCCCAGACTGAGACCGCAGTTCAATAGCTAGCAAGAATGGTTTCAATTTCTGAGATGCTCGGCTTTTAGAGGACTGATGAGACTACCTACTAGATTAATTGCAGCCCTAGTTATGGCATTGTTTTCTATACATTCCAATGCTTCTAGGACATACTAGTAAAGCTAATATAGCTAGCTTTCACCCTTGTTTCAAAGGACTGAAATACTACTAAGAATATATTTTGACCTAGCAGTTATTAGCTTATTTTAAAAAGATTAAATTTAAAGTCTGAATTTTTTTTTTCGTTGTACTTCTTCCTGAACAAACAGAAAAGTCCTACAGCATTTACCAGGAATGGATTATTACGCCAGCTGCTACCTTCTGTGGCATTATTTACCAGATAAGTACGCTGCACGATGATTTCAAAACTGTACCTCACTCCTCACTCAGTCAAAAGGGTCATTAACTATTATGGAAAATTTTCCGTTCTAGAAAACTTGGAAATGATGCATAACACGGCCATGAATGCAGCTTGAACTTCATAAGGTTAAAAATCCACTGAAACAAAGAACGGACAATGTGGGGAGCAATGGTCCATATTCTGAAGATCATCACGAGTTTGGAATAGACAAAAATCAGGTTTTGTACGATCATTATTATACCAAGCTCATCACAAGTTTCACTTTCAAGTTTCAATCCCAGCTCATTACGGATAATGGAAAAAGGAAAAACTAAGGAGATGTAATATATGTAGAAGGATTAACACCGACAGAGCCATTCAGAATCTTGCAGATCAACTCACCGTCAAGTCAATAGCCTCTGAAGCTACCTTCAAGAACAAAATCATACTCTTCAGCTGCTTGTTCCAAGAGCCTTAAAAGTATGGGATCTTTCAGATGATTCAATGTAACCACAACTCTTCAGTTCATTGATATCCATGGCATTTACGGCGAATTGCCTTTCCTTAACATCTTCAGGCACAATCGTTTGAATTCAATTTCCTATAACCCAACAGAAGACTCTTTCTTAGCTTCTTAGCAACAGTTCTGAGCTTAGCCATTTCCTCCATGCCTTTCTTAGCATGGTTCATAGAGCCGACATGATTGGATTAACATGCCTTTTTTTCACATGTTTAAAAACATTTGACGGATGAGACAGGTGAGCTGTCATCACCCACTCAGATATTTTTAGAGTCGGCTGAAATGAAACCCTATCTCTTTGACGAGAAACTAAAAACATTATTGTCAATGGTCCATGCATAGAGCCAACATGTTGTATAAGCAGCAAACATGACTTGGTACTATAAAGGTCGTTTCTTCCTAACCCTGCATGCGCTAACACAGTGTGTTTATCTATCATTTCTTATCCAATAATATAGGTAGGACAGGCACCAAATCTTAACATCAACATATAAGAGTGGCGGTACTCACTTTTTTATTGTTCAGAACTCTGATCACCACGGCTCGGACCTGGATCTAAGCAGAGCCCAAGCCTCATTAGATTGGGAGTGACCTACCAAGACGAAGGCCTATGCTTCAAAGTTGGGCTTTACAGGTTCGTTCTGCATCTTGAATAAATAAAATTCCATCTTTTATCTAAACAAAAGAGTTCTCTAAAGTTTGATGTGGTAGGAGACAAAATATAAGTTAGATTCAAAATCATTCAATAAATGAAACAAGGAAACCAACAATATTCCCCAAAGATGTATTACTAGTAAATAATGTTGCAAATGATTACAACAACAATTCATAATGTAAAATTATTCCATTCATGTAATAAACTATACAAGACAATCTTAACTCTCTACAAACGAATTGCTTCATGTTGCGACTCACCTCTTTCTGATGGCTAAAAGCACCTATAAAGTATAAAGACTAAGCTCATCTACAACCAATTCTAGATTATTTTGAAACTACAAATGTTATGGCATACAACAGGCTCTTTGGATTTCACGAGGGTGGTTAGTAATGTCTACCAAAAAAACCGCAAAATGGAGCATGGGGGAAGGATCTGTTTATAACTATCCGTGTATACTAATCTTTCTGGAAGGTTGAAGTATGCATTTACAAACAGAGAAGGCTGTAGAAGACGAGTGGTATAAAAGCATTATCAAGTTGAGCTGTGTAGGCCTCCAACAAACCACTTGTAGTCACTGCTATGAGAAGAGGGAACCAGTGCTGCAGAAATTGAAATTTAAGATATTACTACATGTATGATGTATCAATAACCCAGACAATAGAGTAGTTGCCACAACTGTGCTTATGATGCATGAGTCGTCAACATGTCCATGTATCACTCTGTGTGTGTGTGAGAGAGAGAGAGAGAGAGAGAGAGACCTGAGTTAGAATGTATCCAGTGGATGCCGAAAGTGGAAGCAGAATAGAGCAAGCAGCAAGGACAGATGTTATACCAGCTGCAGTGCCTTCAATAGTTTTCTCTGAAGTGTAAGAAATTTGCTAGAGTTAGCAGGTATACTGTAAAGCCCCTCGAAAAATCCTAAGCATTAAAAATTAATAAAAGAAGAAAGAAAGAAAGAAATTTCTTACTGCCAGTTTTGCTCCACCTAAGGACACCATACTTGTGGCCAACCATTGATGCCTAAGCATAAAAGCAAAACAGTTACAACTTTATGATCAACTTGGGCAGTGTAATAGGAAGGCAGTAAAGTTGATTACTTTG